>VZTF01008887.1:446810-526477 GCA_013397755.1 Cnemophilus loriae | reverse complement strand
GGCCCCGCCGCCCCCGCGGCCCCCCGGGCCCGCCCGCATCGGCTACTACGAGATCGAGCGCACCATCGGCAAGGGCAACTTCGCCGTGGTGAAGCTCGCCACGCACCTGGTGACCCGCGCCAAGGTGAGTCCCCCGCGGGGGTCGCGGCGCTGCCCCGGTGAGCGGGGAGGGACCGAGGAGCGGCCCCGAGCCCCCCCAGCCCCGAGCGGGCGCTGGCGGCGAGCGGGGCCGCTGTCACGGGTGACACGGGTGTCCCCGCGGGTCCCGTGGCACCGGGATAACGTGGAGGTGGAGCGGGGGGATGCTCCCGTGGTACCCGCCGATGCTCCCGGCGTAGTGGGGGGGACACGGAGGGCAAGTGGGAGACGGGTCATTTCCTACCGAAACGATGAGAATCGATCGTGGCCGAGGCTTCAGGGCCGTGAGAAACCGCAGGGAATAGCGCGAGGAAGGGCCTCCCGAGGGAGCGGCGAATCCAGGTGGATCCAGGTACGGCCGCGCTGCCAGGTGAGCCCCGGAACATGGCAGGAGATCCGGGTGGATCCAGGCACGGGCGAGCCCTGGAACACGGCAGGAGATCCGCGAGGAGCGGCAGTATCGCTCCTGTCCTCCTGGTCGTGCCCGTGACACCGAGCTCCCGGAGAGGGCTTGTCTTGCTGCATGCACCAGCGCTACACCGGGATCTTGCCGGGAGCTGCGGCAGCAGGAGAGCGGCTGGCAGCAGGGCTGGCACGGGAAGGCAGCAGACGGGCCTTGACCAAACCCCTGCGCCTGCCCTGCGCTTGGCTCCGTGCTGGCTCCTTGGAAGCGCTGCAGAGGGAGGACGGTGTTGGCTGGGGTTGTCCCCCTGTCACTTTCGGGGGTTGTCCCCCTGTCACTTTCGGGGGTTGCCCCTCTGTCACTTTCGGGGGTTGCCCCCCTGTCACTTTCGGGGGTTGCCCCTCTGTCACTTTCGGGGGTTGCCCCCCTGTCACTTTCAGGGGTTGCCCCTCTGTCACTTTCAGGGGTTGTCCCTCTGTCAGTTCCAGGAGCGACATTGTTTTGAAACACCAGGAGAAATCCACCATCGCCTTGGTTTGTTGGAGCTCTGGCTCTTTGCCCGGATAATAAAGTGAAATTAATTTCAGGGGCTATTTAAACATCAGTTATAACACCTCCTGGACAGTTCTTTTCGGAGCTGGGCTGTATTTGTCTACCCTGACAGCTGTTTTGTGCCTGCAAGTGCTCAATGCCACAATTTAACCTGCACTTGAGGTGTTCTGTGCTGTTGTTCTCCCCATGATAAACCTGAACCTTGCTGAGAGAAACAGGGTGATGCGTTCAGGTGCTTTGAGTGCAGGAGACTGACCCCTCTGAGTGGAGATCACTCCTGGAAAAGGACTGATCCAACTCCAGGTTGCTCTTCTGTTCCTGTTTCCAGACTCCCTCCTTGGGTCGAGGTTTCTTCTCAGTGGTGCTGACTCTGAAGTTTGCAAAATACCAAAGCAGAGACATCTTCTGTGTGGGAATAGTTGATTTTGTCTGAAGAATGGCAGAATATGCACACGAATTTTGTCTGGAAGTTGTGTTCCACGTTTCCAGGGCCAAGGCTGGATTTTACACGTGTGCTTTGGGTGATGGAAGGGGATACTAAGCTTGGAGAGCTTTGCTTTATAGTAGCGTACACTTGTTCCTGCTGCCCTGGAGTGACCAGGGGCAGGTTGTGGACTTCAGGAAGCGCCTTTCTGGTGGGATGGTGAGGTGCTGGGGGCCCTGGAGTGTGGAAGGGGCTGGAGCAGCAGGTTTGACCTGCAGCACGTTCCCTGCACGGAGGAGATCCAGTCCCTGTCCCTCTGAACTCCGGGGGCTCCTCGAGCCTGGGGAAATACCTGTGCTGGAACAACTGCCATCTGTTCGGCTGAGCTGGGATAGCTTGAGCTGAAACTTGACCTGGAAGCTTTCTCAGCTCCGAGGTCAGGTTTCCTTTCAAATCCCAGCCTCTGGAGAGGAGTGCGAGTGAATGGATTGGATTCTGCCTGCAGACCCTGAGCACTGTGGGTTCAGTACTTTTCCTTCACTGACACAACTGTTGCTGTTGGCTCTGGGAGAGGAGAGGGGAAGGAGAAAGGAGCTGCTTGGTTCAGGCTCTAGGACTCATGAGGTTAGAGGGGAGGTGTTGATGTAAATGCGTTGGAAAGGGCAAATCCTTATGGGGAAGCGTTTTTGACTGGCAGCAGAAATACAAAATAATGCTACTGCGAGCTTGTCTTCATCAGTTACACTTCTAACGCTCTGACTTAATGGAAACAACTTAGAAGCGAGTAAAGCCTTGGCAAAATGGTCCCATTTAGGGATCTGAAAGAATTCTTTGATCACGAAACGCAAGCGCAGCCCGGTTGCTGCCTGTGCTGGCAGCCCCTTCCTGAGGTGATCCCGCTCTCCCAGTAGTAGCTGCGTAAGAGAACCGGGCAGTTCAAATATAGCCAGCAAATCCCTGCACAAACTTGACCCCGTGTCACATTCTCTTAGAGAAAAGCAGGTTTGCTCGTCATGGCCCCTCCTTGGGAAACGCTCTCCTCCACTCTCTCAGAAGAAATTCCACTGTGAGCGTCTGTGTGAGCTTGGAAATAGATGTACCCCGTGATTTTGGGCCTTTTCCAGAAGGTGAAATCAATGACGGTGTGGGCTGGTGTCCATTGCTGAGCCTGGAATTAGAGGTGGTCTACGGATGACCGTTGGATCCTGTTTTCCTTTCTGACGGACATTTACCAGGTCCAGTGGACTTTGACATGACAGCTCGAGATAACAGCCGGAGCATTCCTGGCTTGTGTCCCCTTTTCCCTAAAAAGAGAAGCGGAGGGTAGTTGGGTGCCTGGTCTGATCTTAAAGGACTGGGATTTTCCTGGCCCTTGGGAAGTTGAGCGCTGCGTTTATTTAGAGAGAGGAGCAGAGTGCCCGGCCCTGCTGGGCTGGCACGTTCTGCTGACACTGAACATTGCAGTTTACTTAGAACTGTGTTTTAGGAGCTGAATGGGGGTCAGCAGTGCTGGGGACACTGAGGAAGGGGAACGTTAATCATCCCAAAGGGCAGGAGGCCTGTATTCATAATTGTCTCTGCTGGAGCTGATGGAATAGAAGGGAACAGTCAGCAATTTACGTGTTAACCAAGGCAGCGATTTACATTCAGTCCCTGCCCATGCAAAGTTGGTCTCTTGTGCTCTGTCAGAGCTGCTCCGATGGCTGGGCAGGAGCTGGAGCCGCTGCTCTGACCAGGATGCATTGGGCACATGCAGGATATCTTGCTGCATCCCTCCTTCTGTCCCCCTTTCCTTTGTCTCTTCTCATCTTTTACAAGAAACCCTTGTTTCTGTGCTAAAAATTTTCAGAGTGACCTGCTGAATGAATTGTTTTCCACTGAATTTCCCTTTATAAATCATCCAAGTGACTTCATTAGAATTCCAGCTCTGTTCAGGCACTGGGGTTGTTTTTAATGCCACATTTTTTCATGAGGGCTGGTCAGGGAATGCTCATGAGTGCACCGAGGAGCACATAGCTTATGTTCCCGTGCTCTTTGGGTGTTGTGTTTGAGCCTTCAGGAGCTGTTGGGGCTGAGGAGGACAGAGAGGGATGCTATGGTCGCTGGGCACTGCTGAGAGCTCTGCTGTCCTGGTTCCATCCCTTCCATCAGATCCGTGTGACTGGAGGCACAGGTGGAGCACAGAGCAGTGCGTACCTGCCGTGGTTGCACTGCACTCGTGGAGCGTTTCACGGGGAGATGAGGAGTCGCTTTCACATCCATCTTTCTCTTGAAATGGAATTGACAGTCCTGGGAGAACACAGCTCCTTCCCAAGCGCGGTGATCTTCCTGCTGTGCTGCTTTAGCTTCTTCTAGGCTGGTTGTCAACTTAGGTTTGAGTTAAATTTCAGTAATATCTGGATGGGCAAAGCCTGGAGCAAGTTTTGCTGGCTGTGTGTCGTGGGATCCTGTTTAAGGGTTACGTGGCGTTGTTTTACTGGATAGTAACCCAAATCCATGATGCTTTAATCCCTGGCAGAACACAGCCCTTCCACCAGCACAGGCACAACTGGAGAAAGGCTAGAATTGAGTTGATTTTTTTTTTTTAGGTTTTTAAGGAGCTAAGCCTTTTCTGGAGAACGGGAGGCAGCTCTGCCCTAACTGGGAAAGGACATTCCCTTCCATGAGAGAACAGGCTTAGTTTCTGTGGTTTGTCTTTGGGTGAGTGGGAGTCATCAGTGGAACACATTTTTCACCAGAGTTCTTGGAGGTGGGCACTGTGGCACTGGAAACCAGAGTGAAAAGGGAGCTGGCAGGCTTTGTGGAGAGTTGGGCTTTGCTCTGGGAGGACTCAGGCTTGGTTTGGTACTCTCTGGTCTCTGAGCACGGGGGCTCACGCAGCCGCGAGGACTTGCCTGGATTTCTCCCCTCAGATGCAAAGCGCTCTCAGCCCAGAGAGTGGAAAAGTCTTGGTGGCTGCTCTGTCCTGCTGTTCCCGGCCTCGGCCGTGCCGCTGCGAGGCACGTGGCTGTGGGCTGGCTGAGGTGAGGGCTGCTGCTGCAGCCAGCGTGCCCGTGTGATAAGCCCCGTGCCGGCGCTGCCCTGACTCATGGGCCTCGTGGCGGGTGGAATTGTTCAATACCGCTGCCGCGCGTTTCGTAACGACCCACGCGAGGGCCTCGCCTGGTCACCTTTCGTCAGTCATTTTCCTTTTCTTTTGCAGCGTGTGGTGGTGCTTCACCTGTCCTGCTTCCTATTTCTCCTGGCCACAAGGAAATCTGATGGCTGTGGATGGCTGATTCTTCAGGCAGCATTATCCTGCTACTCACAGGGCCTTTGTTCTCCTCGCTTGTGTGCTGCAGGAGAGTTGTATTTTAGTTCTCATTTGGTGGGGAGATTTAGCAAAAGCCTAAAAGCTAGAAATGAACTTTGGCTAAGCAGAGTTGCCACAGTGGGGATAAGAGGGAATATTTCCTAAAACCTCGGAGAGCTGTTGCCTGTATCAACTGTGGGCTGAAGTACTGACATTTTATGTTTCATTACAATGTTTTTCTTGCTGTAGCAAATAACATTTGATTACCAAGATGTTAATGCCAGAGCATGATTGAATTGGAGACCAGGCTGCTTCTTGAGATGCTAACAGGTGGAAACAGGAGAGCCAGCTGACAGTGGGCAGGGTGAGCTAGGGGGCCTGTGGCACGTGTCCTGAGCCTTTTTGGGCAGGGAGAATATTCTAAGGGAGCCAGGATAATTAATACCTAATTCTCAGCTGTGTGGCTATTAGCTTGTTTGGGGGGTGAGGTGGGTACAACTTTTGTACCTCTTCAACCTGGCTGCTTCCCACCTCCTGTCTGGAGTGCCTTCCTCCCGAATATTTGCAGAGCTCTGGGGCTGCTGCAGCAGGAGCCAATCAACACCTGATGAACGAGGTGGCGGCACCTTTGGGCAGGTACAGAAGCTGCTCCCATGAGGAAAAGCCACTGACAGGAGCAGGAGGAGGAACGGCTGTGATGCACACAGGGATCGGTGTCTCTTTTCCAGGAGGGTCTCACAGAGGTTTGGGGAATGCTGCGGAGGCCTAATGAGGGTTTCTAGAAGCTGTCTCCTCATTTGTGTTTGAAGGAGGAATTACGTGAGAGGGAAATAAGGAAATGGCAGTGTGTTGCTGGGAGACTGGGCTCCTTGGGTATTAGACATTTGCACAGGGAAGCAGCTCTAAGCTCCTTTTTCCCATGTCTTCTCGCTGGGTCCCGTATCAGCCCTGTGCAGTGGCTGTACAGGGTGCTGCCCCTTCTTGCTCTCAACAAGACGATTGCATAACAACCCTGTGTTTTTCCCCATGAAAGTAAAGCTTTGGGAAGTTGCTCCAGCGTTGCCAGCAGAGTAGAATTCACAGTTTGCGGTGGAAGTTCTCCCTGGCTGAAGAGATTCTCATGAGAGTTGTGACTTCCTTGTGTGACCGTGGTGGGTCTCGTGGTCTGCACACCCCCAGCAAGATGCTGCCTTTAGCTGAACCTGCACGAGCAAGGGTTGAACTGGTTCCAGTGTCTCCCTTGGAGCTTGCACAGGTCTAAATAGAGCAATTTGGAGATTCTCTAGTTAAGCCATTGTACTCATTTCATACATTCAGGGCCTTTCTGCTGATCCCAGGCCAGGGGTTTAATGTGCTGTGTTAACGCTTAAATGAAGAAACCACTGAAGGCTGATTCATTATTAGTCATTACGTGTCTTTTTCTAGTAATTCTGACCCCAAGTCTCTCTAGTTGAGGCTAAACCTCGCCCTCTCTGCTAAATGGCCATCAAAAGGGTTCCATGAAAAGGGAATTATGTGGCTTCAGCCAAGTTTCAAAGTAGTCGAATCATGCTATCCCACACAAACAAACTCCCACAGCCAGTGGAACTGACACGTTGAGCTCAAAAATAGCCTAGCGTGTGTGGGGGGAGCCGAGCTGAGCTCTGCTCTGCGCTTCAGAGGATGGGCAGGAGATCCTGGGACTGCACAGCAGCAGCAGCAGAGCTGGATCTCTCTGGAGCTTGTCCGACTTGGCCGGGTGTTATCTTGAAGCATTGGGTTCTTTCAGAGTGCGTGGTCTGATCCCAGAGAAATGTTGCTGATGCTTCTGGTTTATTCTCTGCATCCAGTGTCGGGGACAATTTCCAGCCAGAGCAGCTGCAGCTTGGAAGAACTGTAGGAAAGAGCTGGTCCTTGTGCAGTGCAGGTGTGTTGGGAGTGACTCCAGCATCCCTCTGTGCAAGATGTGGAACTTTATCATGGGGAGGTGGGCTTAGGCCTGCAGTTTGTGGCCATGGTGGCTGTAACTCGGTGGCAAGAGTGCAGATGCTCTTCTTGGAAGTGCGTTGCCCACGGAAGGTTTGAAATGAAGGTATAAATATGAGTGTTGGCTCATGCCCCCCTCAGCTGGAGTGTGTGCAAGGTTTATTACGGCTGTCAGAGGTGAATGCAGCACTGGGAAACCTCCCCATGGGATTTGGGAGCTGCAGTTCCTGAGAACCTGTCTGAAGGAGCAGGTGAGTTAGGTGGGGATGCAGATGCAGAACCCGAACGTGCTCTGGCACAGTGCAAGGCGCAGCTGCAGCAGGCTGTGGTTCACCTGGCCTGGGATGGGAGTGCTGGGGTCGGCTTGTCCAGAGGGTGATTCAGCACAGCCTGCAGCAGGGCAGCTGAGCCACGGAGAGGAACTGCCTGTGTCTTCCCAGGGACTGGAGTGGCGGCCGAACCAGCTTCCCAAATCCTGCCTTGGCTGTCTACCTAGGGCCTGCTGACAGGAGTGATCTGCGTGTGTTGAGTTGCTGCCTTGGTTTGCAGATGGATGGAGGGACTGGCCTGAGCGCTGGTGTTGTGCAATGCCACAGGAGGTGGCTGTTCCAGACAGCCCAGTTGGGTGTTGCCGTTGTAGTTGGGGATCTCCTCCACGTTTGCCACTCTCCCGTATGGTTTGGCTCAGCCTTCAGCTCCTTAAAGCGTCTGCTGCAGTTATAGGACATTAATTATGGTACATTTTGAAGATGGTTTAGAAGAAAAGGAGTCTGTGGGGTATCGGCGTGCAACTGCGGGCCTGGAGCTGGAGGCCGGCGTGGTTTGACAGGGAGCCAGGCCCAGGACGACTGTCAGAGCTCCATTAGCTGAGCGCACGCCTCGGCACTACTGGGAATACAGAGAATGCGGGGCCGCGGCAGCACATTAAAGTGTTTCAATTAAAGTCTGGATTTGGAGGCTGTGTGCGTCTGCTGCCTTTCAGCAAGCAGATGGATGTTTCTTGTCTCCTTCCAATAACTTTTAAAATGTGGTTGGTCCTGTTGGAAGGAGTTCTGAATGAGAGGGACTCAGCGAGGTGTTTTCGAGGCTGCGAAAGTGTGCGTGGATTTCTGCAGCAGAAGGAAAGACACATTTTTTCCAGGTTTTTCCTTACCTAAACAAGTCAGTCTCAGCTTGTTCTGGCTCTTTGGCTGCCTTGGGCTTTCAGTTGTGCCTTTTCCTGCATAACCTCTGTCCATGCAGAGAGTGTTAGGTGTAGGAATACCTTTGGAATGTGTATGGAGGATAGCAAGGCTGGGTATGTGACAGACCTGTGGCCGTCATGGTGTGGGCACAAGGGGTTTTTTTTAAGGCTCTGGGATCTGCTGTCATGTAACCTGAAGTGTTTCTGAATTTTTTGCCTGTGTTCAGGCTCATCAGGTACTTCCAGGTGTGTTTCTGGCCCCTCTTAGGGGGCAGTATCTTTGGAGCCCTGAGGCTTCTTGCTGTTGGGCAAAGGCAGCTGAATTGAAGCTGATGCCTGAAAACTAATTGTGGCATTTCGCAACATGAAGTGTTCCTGATGGAAGGAGTACATTTATGAGCTGTGTGTCGTGTGTGAAGTGTGATCAGATCGCGCTGAATTGCAGCACTGAGCCTAACTGGAGCTGGTTCCTGTCTGTGGGGTGGAAGGACACAGTCTGTTCAGGTGTTGTGCTGCTCCTGCAGGCTCGCAGGAGTCTGGAGCAGTGCTGATGCTCAGGGTACCCTTGCCAGGGTAGGCAGAGCCAGTTATATCTTCTGTGATACAGTCTTCAGACAGTGACAGTGAAGAAATTAAGGGAAAAATTGCCTCTTGTCACATGTATATCTAAATTCTTAAAGATGTTTGTCTGTGCCTTCCTTCAGCTGAAATAATTAGTGCTGTAGGAAAGGGTTTGCTTTTGTCAGTCACTGTGACAGTGTGGTCGTGTCTCTGCGTGCCCCAAATTTTCATTTAAGCTCACAGCACTGGCAGCAACCGAAGATGAAAAGTATTAGTCTTGGTACTTAGTCTTTTCTCTCTGGATGTGCTTGTAGGAAATCCTTGGGCTGTAATCTTGCAAGTGGCTCTGTCAAGGTTATCAGCCTGGCTGGAGTGCTGCTGACGGACGGGCTCCGGGCAGCCTGCACGGCTTTTCCCGGCTCCCACTGAGCGGCCGCTGCTGCCGGGAATTGTCCCGGCCTCTCCCCTGCCTTGGACAGAGAGACGATCACGTGCTGGGTGATTTATGGCAGGTTTGCTCATTCCCAGGTGGCCAGCAGACAATGGTGCTCTTTTGCGGGAAGCTCCTGTTGTAGCCGGTGTCCTCAGCACCCCGAGGCTGGAGCAGCTGTGGCTGCTTTCAGCAGTTTTGGAGGTCGTAGGACTCCCCCAGCAAACTGATTATGATACAGCTCAGCTTGTGCTCTATTTCTTTGCGCATGTAAATGTGCCATTAATGAAATCGAACTGCTCCCCAGCAGCCATGAAGGAGCATGTTCTCAGCTCTACAAAGCCCATCTATGTTCTCCCGTCTCTCTGACACAGTGAGGGGGTTGTCAGTCGTACAGCAACTGTTTGTTTTCAAGCACAATCTCATTGGAAACCAATAAAAATCATTCTGATTCATTCTCTGTACAAGGATTTTAATACTTGGCTTCCACAGAGGCTGATTTTCCCCTGAGCTGCTCTGGGAAGTGTAAGATTAAAAAAAATCCAAAGACTTTTCCTTTCTGATGGTTAATTCAGCTGGTCTATGTTAGAAACAGAGTGCGGAGTTGGTGGAGAAGGAAATCACGGTTGCTCCCTCCCCCTTGCTGCAGCGTGGGTGTTGTGTGCCCACTGCCCTGGCAGAGCTGAGGTACACGGGGAAACCTGTGCTTAGTCAGAACAAAATATTCATGTTTTTCATCCCAGCTGAGACTCCCATTACACAGTAAAATGACAAGTGAAGGCTGACTATAGGTATTTTCCCACTCAGTGGGCGCTTGTGCAGTTTCTGAGTCATCAGCTGACAGTGTGGGCCTTAGTCTCTGCTTTTCCTTGCGTGTGTGTGCTGCTGGTCCCAGTTTGGTTCCACAGACACAACTGGATCCTTGTTTTCACTTACCATTGACACAGTCGGGAATGAACTCAGTCCCTTCATGTGAACCCAAAGGAAAATGTGGTGGTTTGGTGACTGCAGTCTGGGATTTGAAATGCACCACCTTCTTTTAGGGTAAGGTGGGATACAGCCCCTAATTGCAAGGTCACTGAATTGTCTAGTTCTTTTTCGAGTGATGATCAAATCTCTTGAACTTTTGTAGGGCTTAAAGGCAGATGGGTTTAGGATATTTAGGAGGTGTAACTGAAGTTGCCTGGAACAGTGCTGTTGGAAGTGACCAGCACGTGGCTGGATCCTTTCTGGGAGTGTTGGGGTTCCTTGTTGCTGTGCCATGGCAGTGAGGTGCAAAGCAGCAGTCGCTTTAGTACAGCAGGAAATTAGTGGGAAAACTAAACGTGTCAGAGCTCTCACCATGGCAACAAAGCCAGGCTGGCTCGCAGCACAGCGAGACAAAAGCGGGTCAGGTCTGCACAGAGCAAGGTGGGAGCCTTCTCCAGGCTGAGTGCCTCCAAACCTGCCCCTTTTCCTGGGGAAAGGGCTGGTAAGGTGACAAACGTCAGGATTTGGAGTCGAGGATTAGAAGTGTGCTCTGCTGATCTCATTCTTATGTCACCAAAGCACCTGACTTGGGAAGTGCCCACGGCCCCAAGGCTGCAGGAGCTCAAGGAGAGTTTGGACAATGCTCTGAGGCATATGGTGGGATTCTTGGGGCTGTCCCATGCAGGGCCAGGAGTTGGACTTGATGGGTCCCTTCCGACTCAGGGTATTCTATGATTCTGTGCTTTTGAAAGGCTGCAGTGGATGGGAATGTTTTCTAAATGCCACACAGTCACGCAGATTGTTTCCCTTTTCCTGAAACTGTTTGTAAATAACAGAGAGGTTGTAAGTCTGCCTTGTGTGACAGTGCCCAGACATAGCTGCTTAATTCCTCGGCTCTTTCTCTTGGATTTGTGAGCAGCCCAGAGGATGCACGAGCACTAAGTCACGTTCTGATGGCACACCATGAATTTGCTTATCTGTCTTCTCATTCCATGTGTCCCAGCGTTTTGAGCTCTTCAGTGAGGTCAGCACGAAAAGGGTTGAGAGCACCCACATTGCCAGTGACACGTGGAAGGGCTGTCTGTGCTCTGTCCCCCAGCAGTCTCTCAACGTGTGATTTGGCCATCCCCAGCCACGCTCAGCAGCGGGTCTCGAGCGATGCTGCTGCCGTGCTGCTGCTCAGGAGTTGTTTTCCTCATAATTGAGCAGGATATTAAAAGGTTTATGGTTTACAGTTACAGGCGTTGCTCCGGCCAGAGGAGCGTCGAAATCGATACGGCAATTACTGCCCGACTCGTCACGGGTTGTGACTCTCACATGCTTGGGGAGACAAAAGTGGAAGTGGCTGGAGGAGTGCCACCAGCGAGGTGGCCACGGGCTCGCCTCCAAGCCAGGGACGGGGTGCTGGGCAGCATTCCTGAGCCGGAGACAGGGTGCTGGGCAGGCACCCAGCACCCGCCTGCCCCGAGTCCCTCGGAGGCGCACAAGGAACTTGCAACTGGACTGTCAGTTTTGCAGAGCGTGAATATTAAAAGGAAAAAACCATAACTTTAGAAGTGCTCTAAGAGCAAGAGTATTTTATACCATTTTCTTGTTCTTGTCGTCTTCTCTTTGGTTTCGTCATCCAGGCTGGGGCTGCAACTGGAGAAGGGTAATGGCAGCAGTGACCAGGCCTGGGTGGCCTTGGTCGGGAAGCGCCGCTTCCTGCCGGATTTGCATCCCAAGCCCTAAGTCAGCACTTCGGGGCTGTGTGTGGTAGGGTGCCCTGGCTTGTTGGAGTGAGTCATCATTCAAATAGTCACCAGAGCAAACGTGCTTGTCCAAACAAGAGCAGCTCTGCAGAGGCACCCGGCTGCTCTGTCTGAGGTGAGCAGCAGAAGGCTTCTTGTTTTACCACCTGCAGTTCTCCGAAGTCCCGAACCTTGCGCAGTGTCGGTGTGGTAGCACCGCCCTCCCTGCTGCCTGGAACAAAGCTTGCTTCCTGTGCTCCGAGGTCAGATCCTATCGCCTTGGAGGGAGCGGTGCTTTGGGCCGAGCAGATGCTTTCCTTGCCGGGTCCCAGAACAAAGGCTGCTCCTCACAGTCTGCCATGGTGCCTCCTGCCCCTCGCCGGTGGAAACCTCAGCTGTGCATCTGAGTGTTGGGAGTCAGTGCTAGGATGGATGCTCCAGTGGTTTTCTTAGAATAGGGATATCATCTCCCAATTAAAATGGCGATTAAGATAGCTTTTTGGTTTTTGCTAGGCTTTTTTTCTTTATCTTAATTGTGTTTGAAGATCTTGAACGGCAGTTCCAGTCCTCTGTTTGCTTTGATCCTTTGGTTTCAGGAGAGGCTGCGAGTGGCTCTGCAGGAATGGCATGTGTCACAGGAGCTTTGTTTGAGTTCTCAGAGCTCTGTGCTCCTAACTCAGGGCTGGAGTAAGAAGTGTTTATGGTGTGTGACTTGAGTGAGTCACCTCGAGTTGGAGGCAGCTGTCAGCCACAGCGACCTGCACAGCCCAGCCCATGTGCGCTACACCTGGCTGGGGTTATCTGTCACACAGAAACCATTAAAGCTGTGTGAGAAAAGCGCTGTCACCTCGGCTGTGCTCTGCCTCCTGCCATACTCCTACTCTGTCATCTTTTGGAGGGATTCCTCCCCCAAATGCCTTCCCAAAGGCCAGGAAGAGAGTTGTGCCCTACACAAAGGTGCAAATCAGCTGCTGCGGGCACGGTCCTGCTGCTCTGGCCCTGGCAGCATCCATTTCGGGTGACGACACTGAGCTCCCAGTGTGGGAATCCTTCCGTGGAGTTCATTTTCCTCATTGTTGGCAAATTGTGAGCCAAATGTGTACACAGTTTAGAGCAACAACTTCCTATTGACAGTGCTTTCAGAGGAGCTGTTGTTTATAAAGAGAGGGATTTCCAGCTTTGTTTTTCTCTCTCTCCAGTGCAGAGTAAACTCTTGGAATTGAATGTTTCATTTTTCTACCGCGTGATAATAGTTGTTGGATTCTGCCGCTGTTGGTGAAACCCACAGGCTGAGGGAAAGGCTGAGCTCTGTATTTTGGATGTTTCTAGATCTGTATGCAGTGTAAATCCTCAGAGGATGGATGGGATGTGGGTAACAAAAGGTGTGTGAATGGGAAACACAGATCTCCAGCTGAGCATTACACCTTGGCTCTGCGTGGTATCAGTAGAAAGGTCTTGACAGAGGCTCTGTCTGTGTTCTAGCTGGAAGAGAAATGGGAACAAGAGGAAGAAAGGCAGGAAAATAGGTGTATCCTTGCTGTTTGGCCTGTGTGTGTACAGGACAGAGGGCCTGAGCAGTGCTGTGCTGCTGTCCCGTGTGCTCGGACTCACTGCTCGGTTTCTTAATCCAGGTACTGCAAGAGCATTGCCAAAAGCTTTGAGGGGAATGAAGGAGTTGGGATCCATTTAGCTCCTATCAAGCTGATGTGTACAAAGTACCTTTTCATGCTGTTGCCCAGCCGTTTCCATCTGGGTGAGCGGGGCGAGTTCCTCTCTCCGCACGGTTGGGCTTCACGCCAGAGTGTTCCATCTCACACACACGTATGAGAATGCTGTAAAAACATAAATCCCTAAGCCTCTCCTGGTGCTATTGCTGTCATTACTCTGCTAGTAGTTTTCAGAAGCTAGGCTTTAAGTGGTTCCTTGATTGTGTCCTCTCCTGCGATATGTCTCAAACCGCCCCTGGAATTAGTGCCAAGCGCAGTGGTTGGAAGTCAGGTTGAGTGACGCCTTCGGCAACCAGCTCAAGATCAGCAGGAGGAGATACGAGATACTCGGGTGCTGTTCGAGCTGATAGCGCCAGAGAAATATTTAGCACATAGGTGACACTTCTAATCTTTAAAGCACTTCATAAACATTGGCTAATCCCACAGTGCAGTCTTGGTTGGCAACCTATCTGTCTTCCCTGGAGAGAACAAACGGCTGGAGGACTCTGGGAAGCTGCAGTGCAAGGCTGTGATAGAGCTTGAATTTCAGTTGGATTTTTTTAAGTATAATTCAAGCTACAAGATCCACTGCTTCTGTGACCTGAAGCACATGAACTGCCTGCACTTCACTCGTACCTGGAGTGGGGATTCCCTGTCCTCGTTCACGGGACACTGGACTGAGCCATGCAGCCAGGCAAGAGAGGATCAGGAGAGGCTTCAGCTCACCTGTTCCCTTCAGCACACCCTGGGGCCTGGCCAGGCAGGTGCAGGAGGTGCTGTGTGAGTACCAGCTGTACAGGAGAGTCATGAGCAGTCAGGGTGGGAGTCCTGAAAAAAAACCTGTGGCAAAATGCTGTTGTACAGCTGTGATTTGCTGTGAGGAGAAAATCTGAATGACTTCTGCTCTTCAAGAACTTGACCTTTTCCTTCAGCATACTGCTCTCATGGGAAGAGCAAATCCATGGACAGGGAAGGTCAGTGCTTCCGTGGTCTTCTGCAGCCGTGTCCTCAGTGGCAGATGAGCACTGTACCTTGCGGGTGAGTGAAAGGGAGCTGGGAAAGGGCACTTAGTGTGGTACCAGGTGAGGCATCTCCTTGAGCCTTGGGGCAACCCTGACTCCAGTTCTGAGAGTGCCCAAATCCTCAAGCTACTGGTTGAGGAGGGAGGAGAGGCTCTGCCTCTCATGTTGAAACCGGGGCACTGTGTAGGAAGGAACCTAAGATTTGTATCATCAAAGGGCTGAAAGCAAGAGGGAACATGATTTTGTAGCCTAGTGATGAGGGAACTCCCCTGAGAGGGGATAGAGATCAGCTTCCATCTGTGCTCCAGGGACTGTTTATGTATTTTGTGTTGAGAATTGCTGGATGAAGCACATCTCGAGCAGCAGTGAGTTACTGAGGAGTAACTGGCGGCTGTGCTGGACTGGCTGACTGTGCCTCACCACCACTGGGGCTTCTGCACTCACCTTGTCTCTTTTAGACTGTTTTTAGGACAGGGACCTGTGGTTATTTACAGCTGAGTTACCAGAACTTAGAGAAATAATAGACCTCATCCCACTGCAAGTATTAACCAGCCACAGGAGTACTACCAGTCTTCTACAAGGAAACTAAAGTGTGTTTGTTTGACCTCTTTCAGACACCTGAAGGTGTAAAGATAATGCAGTGTGTGAGACAGCTTGGACCAGAAGATGGTGGTTATCAGGAGTTACGAGGTGACAGAAACCAGTGTTGTTTAGATCTGGTGATTAAGAACCTTCCTTTCAGTTCTGATTTACAACTTGGGTATCTAAATTGCTTAATGAGAGGGAGTAATATGGAAAACTAGCAAGGTTGGAAGCCTGGTTTCCAGTAAAGCTTAAACCACAAGGAGTTTATCAGAATCTGCTGGGGGGCAGTCCTGCTATGTATTAGTGAAAAAAACCAAAAGGGGTTTCTTTGCTTCACAGCTCAGAAGACAGAATATATTTTAATTTTTTCAGGTCTTGGTTTGTAAAAGATGGCAGAAGGTAGCCAGGTGAGGCATACAGAACTAACTGCTCACCTGCTGCCGTGAGTAGAAGCTGCAAGGGCGTTGTTGCACCAAACAAGCCTGGTCCTGTAGCATTTTGTTTAGATAAAAGATACAGAGAACCCTGGGCATTAACCTGCAGTTATTTCCAAGTGCTTGTGAGTTAATGAGCCGGTTCCGCAGGGCTGCCGGGTCAGGCAGCACAGCTGGGAAGGTGCTGGGGCAGGGAATGGTGTGACCCCGGTGCCAGGAGAGGCTCTGGCACAGGGGAGGAACGCGTGTGTGGGTTTGGTGTAAATAAGCTCTGATCTCTGCAGATTTTCTCTACAGAATCAATATGAATGATAGAACTCACCGTGAGCTGGCAGTGAGCACTCACAGCCCAGAAAGCCAAGGGTGCCCTGGGCTACATCCAAGGGAGTGTGGGCAGCAGGACTGGGGAGGGGATTCTGCCCCTCTGCTCTCCTGAGACCCCACCCGGAGTCCTGCACACAGCTCTGGGGTCTCCAACATAAGCAGGACATGAAACTGTTGGAGCAAGTCCTGAGGAGGCCACCAAGTTGATAGGAGCACTTCCTCTATGGGGACAGGCTGAGAGTTGGGAATGTTCAGCCTGGAGAAGAGAAGGTTGTGTGGAGACCTCACAGCACCTTGCAGGATCTGGAAGGGTGGTGAGGTCCTGCACAGGTTGCCCAGAGAAGCTGTGGCTGCTCCATCTCTGGAAGTGTCCAAGGCCAGGTTGAACGGGGCTTGGAGCAACATGGGGCAGTGGAAGGTGCCCCTGCCCATGGCAGGGATGGAACTGGGTGGTATTTAAGGTCCTTTCCAACCCAAACCATTCTGGGGTGCTGTTCCATGCTCCCGTCATTGGGTATTATCTGGCAGCGCAGCTCTGGCTGCAGCACACCGCCTGTTGGCTGGGGAAGTTGTTTTGATTAGCTGCATCATCCTCGTGTGTGCAGGGATGAGTGTTTTCCTTGCAAACACCAGTCACCCTGTGAGGAGACTATCAGCTCGTGTGGAAGAGGAAGGGTCTGAGCTTTATATAATCTGTTGGCTCAAAGACTTTTCAGAAACAAATCTTGCGACTGAGCTAGAGGCTAATGACAGCAATATGTCTGCTGGCAGCCAGCAGTGATTCAGAATAGCTTTGGATCTATCCATATGCTCTTTTCCTTGCGTTGCTTCTCAGCAGAGCCGAGTGCAGTTGAGGAGGGGTTTGAGGAGGGTGTGTGGCGTGGGAGAGATTCCAGCTTACCTCCTGTCGGGGTGAATCCACTGCCTGTCTTCCAGACTTCAGCGGAACGGGCCGTGTGAGGGAGTCATCTGCTTGTGTGCTGTTACCTCTTACATCATAGCGTGTAATGGCCTTGTAAATAAACCCCTACCTAGTGAAGAATGGGCTGTATTTGGGATTGCTGTGGTGCTTCATCTCTGTAAATTAATGTCCTTAAACAGCCATTCCAAAAACTCTGATCTGTGACTGAATGCTCTTTTGGAGTGCAGCTTTAGGAGCCCAGGAAAGCCTGTGTGTAATGCAGAATTCCTTGTGGTTTCAACCAAGACTTGCATTTTTCTCTTCTTTCTCCTTAATTAAATAGCTACAGCACTTCAGCAAACCCTGTCAGCTCTTTGAGACAGGGAATTTCTTGTAATGCTTGTGGAAGGGCAAGTCCACCATTCCATGAAGGTCTTGGGATGCTGTGGGAGTGGGGTAGAGCTCATGTCACCCACTCGGACCTGCAGTGGTGAGGAGGTGGCCCTGCTGCACAAAGACTCCTTACAGTAGGAGCGGTTTAGGTCTTGCTTTCTGCTTTTTGTGGCTCTTACCTGGTGGTTTTGTACTGCAGCCGATAAGTTATTGATGCTGCTCATCCTCCTTCCTGCACACCTCTGCAGGGTTGTGCAGCCGAGGCAGGGATGAGTAATGCCTTTGGAAGAAGTGTTACCCTAACCTTTTATGCTGGGTGCGTACATCGAGCACTTGAATCTCTACATTTTCCATTGCATTGGATGACTGTACATTCCTATCAAATGATTCATTGGATTAACATAACTTTTCTACGAACCAAAATATCCCCTCAGACCCTCAGAGCTAAAGGGATCTTTAGCAGATGCACTGCTGGACGCTCCGTGTGTGCCTTCCCCAGCCCAGTGCTGTGTACACACAGACTGGAGTGTGAGGCTGTCCTTTCTCTCCCCTTACAAGTGCACTTGGTTCCCTCACATTCCATTTCAGTGACGTTGGGAAGTTTTTTTTCTTTCTTTTTCCCCAGAGGGACTGAGCAGAGCTGTTTACCCTCAGCTCTCCAGCTTCCCCTCGGAGAGCAAGACTGATGAACATGAGGGGGAGGGACAGGAGAGCACAGGCAGAGGCTCAGGGTGGGAGCGGGTTGATCCTCACCTGCTCAGGTGCTGTGCTGCTGCTCATTCTGCTTCAGCAGCTGTTCTGCAGCTCTGTTTGGGCTTCCAGACTAGTTTGGCATTTAGCTGTGGGACTGTGCTTGGGGCTCTGTAGCCGCCTATGCCTGTTTATGATGGAGTGCCATCCCTGCCGTGGTTCCTGGTTCCATCCCTTGATAGCTGCTCCTTGGAGAGCTGCAGGCTGCAAAGCTGCTGCCCAGAAGCAAGGCATGTTCTGTGTGAGCAGCACAGCTCAGCCTCACAGCTGCCACAGTCACAGCCTGGGTGGCTGTGGTACGACTGCGGAGATGAGTGGATCCCAGAAGGTTTGCAGGGAGATAATTCCAGGGTGTTCCTCAAGACTTGCCGATGTGGGGTTGGTTTTTTTCTTGGTTGTTGTGAAACTGCTCTCGGTGTACGCCTTATCTCCGAGCTGCTTGCCCGTCCTGCTCGTTAGCAGCCGTGTCCTGCTCCTCCTGGAGCACTGCACCCGCTCCCGGGCTGGTTTCCAGGGGTGTTTATCTGTGCACTGCTGACCTGCGGTCCTGGACTAGTTGTTCCTGAACAGTAAGCTGGGAATGATTTCAGCTGGCAGTGCTGGAATGCTCTGTGCCCATGGGGAGTTGTGGACTGCCCAGCCATTGGGCTGTTACGTGTGCAGTGACCTCTTGTCCTGCTCTTCTGGACATTCAGCACCTTGATGTCCCCTGGCTGCGGTCACCTCTGTGGCCATTGAACAGTTTGGCTACATCACCCCTGTGAGCTGGCCCTGCAGCTGTATTCACCTGTGTTAGAGTGTGAAACTATTATTTAAACACTTAACTCCTCTTAATGTGACTTCTTAAAAAAATTTAAGCATTCCCGAGTTGTCAATCCTGCTGGAATGATGGCCCTATCTTTTGCAGCTCCCTGAGACACACGGGCTGTGTGATCTGAGGGTGCAGCTAATGACTTTATAGCAGGTTTTATAGTTCGACCTCGGAGCCTGCTGGTTGTGTCTGGGAATGAGCAGAGGAATGTGGTGCATAGAAGCTGTGGCTTGTAGGAAACCTGGATTTGTGGAGCCGTGCTGATGGCAGTGACTTGCTCCCCAGCAGCCTTGTGGGCTCTTTACATATTGGCCCTGGACCATTATAGTTATCTCAGATATCACATTTATTGTCTGCAACTCTACCACATTCTGTGACCAGGGAAAAGTTCTTGTTTTTCCTGAGGCAGCTGTTGCGTTTATGGAATTTTTGGTACGTGCTAGAATAGAAACTCATTTTCATTTTGTACCTGAATCATTGAAAGTCAGGCTAACACGACAGAGCTCGTTGCTGCAGAGACAAAAGTTCTCCTGCACCACACAAATCTCTGGCTATGCTGGCTCCACTCAACTCTTCCCTCTCCTCACTACCCCAGCTCAGCACAGCTGTAACTGCACAGGGCAGACACCCAGGGCAGATGCCTTGTTAAGGGTGATTTTCCTGGAAAGGTGACAGCACCTGCTGTGGTTTGAGGAGCAGCACCCCCTCCCCCAGCTGGGCTGGAGCAGGAGCAAGACTCTGCATGTTCCATGCAGGCTGTGGAGAGCAGTCCTCGCCTGAGTGTTCCTCTTGCACGCTCTGAACAAAGTGAAAAGCAATCCTTGGGCATGCAGGATCTCCTCTCTCCCTGTGGCTGATGTCTTCCTGCATCCTGGTGCTGGGATTGAACTGAAATAAGCTGAGCTGGTTGCTGGCACCGAGAGCAGCCATCAGTTAGTGTGGCCAGTCCTGCAGTTGGTAAATAAGCCTTTGTTTTCATCTGCATTTAAAGAGAGAAAAAATACTAATCAGCCTGGTGAGACAGTGCCTTTAGTTTCTTGCTGCTATCGTTCAAATTAATAGAAATCTCATTTATCTCCTTCTGGTGATATATGTCCCTGGAGAGGAAGGTCATGGCAAATGATACAAATGAATGAATAGGGGAGATGGGAAATATGATCTGAAATTCCTGCAGGCTCGCTCATCTCGCACCCTCCATGTGTCAAGGGAGCCTGGATTTACGTCACTGTGCCTTACATAAGGATCTATAATGTGATAGCTCCCGAGGTTGTGTGGGTCTTGGGAGGCTCCTGTGTAATTGGTTCAGTATGTGCTCAGCAGAGCTGCACAGCTCTCGTGGATGGTTCTGCAGCCGCATGCAAGGGTTGGTGCTTGGGAACCTTTATCCAGTGCTAATTTCTTTTTTTTTTCCTGTAACATCACCATTTTCTCTGGTGTTTCAGCTGTTGCAGGTGTCTTAAATGGTTAAAAATGCTTAAGGGGGGAAGAATGCAGTTAAGGTGTAAATCAGCTCCCTAAGGTGGAGCACTCAATATTTCACAGAATCCCAGAATCACTGAGGTTGGAAAAGCCCTCCCAGCCCATCCAGTCCCAGCTGTGCCCGATGCCCACCTTGTCCCCAGCCCAGAGCACTGAGTGCCATGACCAGGCCTTCCTTGGCCACCTCCAGGGGTGGGCACTCCAAACCTCCCTGGGCAGCCCCTGCCGAGGCCTGACCACCCTTTCCATGGGGAAATTCCTGCTGGTGTCCACCCTGAGCCTCCCCTGGCCCAGCCTGAGGCCGTTCCCTCTCCTCCTGTCCCTGTTCCCTGCGAGCAGAGCCCGACCCCCCCGGCTGCCCCCTCCTGTCAGGGAGTTGTGCAGAGCCACAAGGTCCCCCCTGAGCCTCCTTTTCTCCAGGCTCAGCCCCTTTCCCAGCTCCCTCAGCCGCTCCTGGGGCTCCAGACCCTTCCCCAGCTCCCTTCCCTTCCCTGGACACAAAAGCAAGGAAATAATTTGGGTAAATGTTGATATCAAGTGTGAATAAGCAAGGCAGTGATTTTGGATTGCTGCACTTTTCCGTGCTTTCTTGTACAGCTGCAATAAATCCCTTGCCCAGGATCGGTCAGTCACTTTTTAAATCAACTTCCCACCTCTCCTACTCCAGGCACTCCAGATGCACTCTGGACGTGCCCTGACCGCTGTGCATGTCCCCACATAAGCAGAATGGCAAATGAAGACTCGATGCAGAAGGTCTGTGCTTAATCCCTTGCGGGTCTCGGGGCACACTCTGTGTTTTGGCTGCAGGGCTGGGTGCAGAGCTTTGGCTGCAGAGCGGGCGCTGCCAGGCCTGACATTTATGTAGTGATCTTGTGATAGTCCAGGTTTAGAAGGCAGGCAGCTTGTTTTACTGGGCACGTCACCCGATAGCCGTACAGTATGAGCTGCTGGCTGCAGTCCCCTCTGACTGTACAGCCCAGGCTTGAGGCCTTTAAAGCGCTCGAGCTCCGGGGCCGTGTAAAAAACTGCGTGTGGAAAACCTGCCCTGCGCTGGCTTTGTGTTCATGAGGGTGGAGCAGGCTCGCTCCAGAATGGGCATCCTGCCCTCAAGATGTATCTCTGGTCATCCTTATGATAATAAGAAAGAGTCACTTCAAGTTGCATCTGGACTTGAATTTTATTGTGGTTTTGTGTGGATGTGCAGAAAAGCAAAAAACTGCTTTCTAAATGACACTGAGGTGCTGGAGCATGTCCAGAGAAAGGCAGTGGAGCTGAGGAAGGGTCTGGAGCCCCAGGAGCAGGTGATGCTCAGCCTGGAGAAAAGGAGGCTCAGGGGGGACCTTGTGGCTCTGCACAACTCCCTGACAGGAGGGGGCAGCCGGGGGGGTCGGGCTCTGCTCGCAGGGAACAGGGACAGGAGGAGAGGGAACGGCCTCAGGCTGGGCCAGGGGAGATTTAGATATTAGGGAAAGTTTCTTCACCAAAAGCATTGTCCAGCCCTGGCACAGCTGCCCAGGGCAGTGGTGGAGTCCCCATCTCTGGAGGTGTTTTAAAGCCATGTAGATGTTGCACTTGGGGACGTGGGTTAGTGGTGGCCTTGGCAGTGTCATTGGAATGATCTTAGAGGGCTTTTCCAACCTAAACAATTCCATGATTCCAAGGCAGCAGGACAGACTGAGACCTTTATTTGCTGAGGCAGGGGTGATGGTGGTCTGTGCCATACACAGCACCTTTCTGAGCTGCCATTTTCAGTCAAGTTCTTAAAACAAAAAAAAAATCCCATAAGGGAAATGAAGCCCTGCCTTGGCAGCCCTTCTGTCTGATCTTTGGTAAGTGCAGATGTGCATCTTGGAACAATTTACTCCTGGTTGTGTTTAGGGCTACCAGAATGACTGTTTATTCCCACATATGGAGCATGGTTTCAGAAGGTAATTTAAACAAATGGAGCGCCACTTCCAATTTTTCAGGCTTCTAGTTTAGGAGCCAAAACTGTTCTCCTGGCTCCAGCTTGCCCACCCTGGCTGTATCAGTTCCCACATGGCCTGCCAAGTTTGCAGAGAACTATCTATGGTCCCTTTTCCCTTCTGAGGAGGCAAAAAATCCCTTGGCTGAGAGTGGTTTGGGCTTCGTCGGGACGTGGAGCAGGGCAGGGGTGGGCAGGCTCTGGGCAGCCCCCGGTGGTCAGGGAAAGCCCTGCCTGGGACTGGCTCGTGCTGTTCCTGAAGTCACAGAGGTTTTGTGAGCCCGAGCCGTGCCTTTGCTTGTGTGAGGGGTTAACAAGAGCCGTGACGTGCTCAGGAGCTCCGCGCTCCTGGCTCCCGCTGGGTGCTGCCAAGCAGCGTTAGTTCCTGCTGCTGCACTTTGGGAAAGGTAGTTTGGGACCAGAAAGTACCGTGTGCTGTGTGGACGAGGAAAACACACCTCTGTTTTGTGGCTGTTGGAACTGGAGAGTTACCTTACTATGGAGTTCTTTTGCTGTTGCATGGCTCTCACTGGACTATGAGGTCTAGGCTAAGTCAAATGATTTAGTAGCACATCAGCTTGTGCTTGTGAAAGTAAATATTTTTGTTCTACTGAAAGCAAATGGAAACGTGTGGTCAGTGTCCTGGTGCAATGAGTCCTGACCTGCTGCTTGGAAGAAGTAGGAAATACTGTGATGAGGGAAAAGCCGTGTATTTTGAGCTTGGTGCGTGTGCGTGGAGGGGAGCAGCGCTGCTCAGAGGCACTGGTGCACTCCCAGAGACGCACAGTGGTTCCCCAGGCGTTTCCAGTGGCCAGGGGCCCATCTCCTCCGTGCTGCTGTTACTCTGTGGTCCCCTGAGATGGGAGTACTCACTGCCTGGCCTGGGCTTTGTGCGTGTGGAACGGCTCAGATACCCAGAATTCAGGCACGCCAAGCTGTGTGCTGCAGACTTGGTTTAAGACCCCCAAACGGATCTGTAGGTTGGCTGTATTTGTTTGGTTTTTGTTTTCTTGCAGTTTCTGCACATATAAAAGAGGCTTTGTCCTCTGCGGGCCCTGAATTTCCCATGCACAAGGAGAGGCATTGAGAGAATTCCAGGCTGCGGCTTTGCTTCCACGTGCCCCTGCTGCATTTACCTGTATTTAGTGCGTGTCTCTGACTCAGTGTTTACTCTTCAGTATTTAAACATTCCCTAGAAATTAAATCTTTTAAGAACATTATTCTTCACACCAAGTGCTTGTAGAAGCCCAGTTGTGCAATGCCTACGCTCATGTATTGGCTGCTGTCTTACTCCCTCGGAACAGGATTTATGGTGGCAAAGCAAAGCAGCAGCCACAATTAGAATTTGGGTACTACAGCACTGAAGTGCTTTCAAAATAGCAGCGTCTGTGCTCCAAAAATACTCCATTATCCCCTGCTTTGAGAGCTGGTGACAGCCATGGTTGCTTGTCACACGTGAGGGCCGTGTTGGTGCCGAGGGCAGAGTCTCCCTCCGAAGGCTCCGGGCACCTGCGCCCTTGGTGCTGCCTGCTGGCAGCAGGAACGAGTTTGATTGGCGTAGATGGAGCAGCAGGGATGAGAGTGACACCCGCTGCTGTTTGATCTGTGGCCCTTTGCCGCCTGCTGTCACCAGCCGAGGGCTAATGGCCGTGTGTGACATTTGGGAGCCTTGCTGGGGTGATCAGTGGGAAGCTCCAGTTGCCCCGTCCAGACCTGAATTCTCTCCTCGAAGTGCGGATTGCACAGAAAGTGAACCATGGGCACGAGGTCCGTGCTCTGCCGTGGCGTGACGCCCAGCCTCTGTCACAGGTCCCTGCCCTGCATGTGAGCCAGGCTCCTGGGGTGGCTTTGGCAGCCCCTGGCACAGGGCAGTGTCTGGGTGCCCTTTTGCTCACACTGGCTGTGCCACGCGGCCCTGAGAGCCCGGGGCTGGATCACAGTTTGGCTTTGAAGTAGGTTTGGAGCTCCTGAGCACGTTATCTGTGGGTTTAAGTCATTTCTGCTGATAAGGGAAATCAGATACTCTTGTTGGAAGTGGCTTGTAGGCTTCTCTAGTGTTGTAATTCAGTTCTGTGCCCAAGTGAAAGGTGATTCTTTAATAGGTTGGTCTGTGCAGTAACTGCTGTGGAAGAGTCTTCTGTCAAGCTTGCTTTGTTATGAAACAAATTCAAATTTTAAGCAAATCTTTGTGGTTCTGGGGGGAGCAGAAACTTCCTGAAGTTTCAAGAGGCAGATCCTGTGTTCTGACATCACTGGGAGATCTTAGTGGAAATGACTGGAAGGGTGTTTTGTCCTCAGCAAGCTGGAATGAGATTCTCTGATTCTCCCTTGCTAAAAGTGAGGGAATTTCTGCCTTCACTCACATAATAATGCTGTAGAACATCAGTTTATTTTAAGCCAGACTTATGATGGCAAAGCTGCCAACCTTTCCTCTTCCTTTGTGCTGTTATAAACTGCTGAGGGCAGAAGGCTGGGGGCAGCCAGCGCTTCTCCCACCTAACTGGGGGTGAATTCATGGTACTAAAGCTGGCACAATTTGGTTTGCTTCTCCTGCAAAGCCTGGGCAAGATGAGGACAAGGATGAGGATGAGGATGAGGATGGGACTCTCCATCACTTGCATGTGGTTTATCTTGGTTGTTGAGGGTTAATGTGTTGAAGCCTATATTCCTCATAGTTTCACTCTTGGCTTCTCTTTCTAAAAATTTCCACTTCATTTCATAAGAGTTCTGGAGTGAGGGGTGGTGATACTGTGGAACCTTTGAGTCTGAAAATGTTCTGTGTAATCGGGGGCTGGAGGCAGCCACAGTTGTTTTCAGGCCCAGGGGAACCGGTCTTCCTGACAATAACATTAACTCTCCCTAAATCAGCTAATTGAAGGATTTTTAATTAACTTAAGGGGTGGGGATGGTAAATAGAAGCAGTGGTTTTGAGAAGAAAATTGCTTTCTGCTGTAGTCTTGTGACTGATGAAAATTCTGATGTTTGAAGCTAAAAAATAGTGTCTCACTAGTTTGATCATTTCTATTGCTATTGGAGCCACAGACTCCAGTGACTGGATTTTGTGGCACATAACAAACATCATTATTGATGGAGGAGTCTCTGAGAGGCAAACTACTGCCTTCCAGAGCTTTATGTGCGCACAAAGACTGGATTCAAGATTTTGAGTGTAACAACTGCACTGACTTTGTACTGAAAATACTTTGGGTGTATCCTGATAGTTCTGCCTCCCAGGCTGATAACCCTGGAGCATCTTTGCCAGGCTACACTGCAGCATGAGAAACTTTCCTGAGACTCAGTGCCTTCATCAGTGTCTCTACAAGACATCTTGTGACAGGGCCATGCTTGTTTGTTCCCATAGAAACTGCCATCTGATCGTGGCAAACTGCACAAAGGCTCCTGCTGCAAACGCAGCGTCTAAAAATTCCCGAGTGTATCATCGAGATCTGGCATCGTGCTTTATTCCTCGCTTTCCTGGCAAAATCCCGGCCCCTTCCCGCTCAGTGTGCTCCGCGTCCTGTAGTGTTAATGCAATTGGCACCTCGAAAATAATCCTGCAACTAAAGGTGGTGGTGTCACCTCCTAATTGTGATCTCAGAGGTGCTGGCGAGGGAGCAGTGTTCGCAGTCCCTGCCAGCAGCAGGATGATGCACATGGAAATCACAAATACTGAAAGAAAGGCATTTGATGCATTTGAAATCTTAGATATTGGGAAAAATTTCCTTTTCTGCAAGTGTGTGGCTGTTGCTTTGGATTTATTTTGAATATCCAACTAGTTTGATTTTGGTGTAGAAAAGACACAACGCTTACAGGGTTAGGAAAATATCTGTGCAAGTCTGTTTCAGAGCCCAGAATCCCATATTCCCAAATGGACCTGGTGGCATATGAAGAGGAATAGTGATTCCTTCCATCTTATCTGTCACTTTAGATTTTGTGTGGTGATCCCAGTGTGATATTTAACATTCCTGCAGCCTTCTCGTTTAACCAGGAGCTGTTGCACCGGTGAGTGTAGCTGCACACAATGTACGTGCTCGTTGCAGCTCCTGTGCATGCCGGCATCGCTGCCGAGCCCGGCCTCCTCCCTGGAATGTGGGCAGGATCCGGAGCAGGAGCCCAGCACGGAGCCACCGCGCTCGGGCTGCGGCGAGGAGCAGGGAACGGGCTGCTGGGGCTGAGTGAAAGGGATTGTTATATGGGATGACAGATTCCTCTGGAGCTTGTTGCTGTTTGCAGAAGGGAAGCCAAGACATTGGTGCTTAATATCTTCCAGAAGTCCTTTGCTTTAACCCTTACGGAGCCTCAGGAGATCAACTGGAAGCTGGTGCGAAGGCTCCCTGTGGCTCTGGCAGCTTCTCCCGGGCAACCAACCAGGATGAGAGGACATGGTAGCCTCAGACTGTGCCAGGGGAGGTTCAGGTTGGACATCAGGAGGAATTTCTTCACAGAAGGGGTTGTTAAACATTGGAAGGGGCCGCCCAGGGAGGTTTGGAGTCCCCATCCCTGGAGGTGTCCAACGAAGGACTGGATGTGGCACTCAGTGCTCTGGGCTGGATGACAAGGTGGGGATTGGTCACAGGTTGGACTCGATTACCTTGGAGGTCTTTTCCAGCCCAGATGACTCCGTGATTGTGCTGCTTGTCCTGGTGCAGTGCCAGGTGTTTTCCCGGGATGCAGTTTACGGCAGGAGGATTTCTGTGGTGCACAGCAGGCTGGGGAGCCCGGCCAATAGTGCTCCTGCTGCATGTGTTCGTTTTGTCATTAAAAAATAGCCATTTTCTGTCAGTAAAAAATAGCTACTCCTAACTTGTGCTGCAGCAGTGCTGGGTGCTCCACACCTGTTAGGCAGGAGTGAGGTGAGGTATTCCCTCTCCTCTCGGGAGACTTCTTGGTCTGAGTAGTGTTCTTTGCATAAGTATTGCATAAAAAAATCCAGACCTTGACGTACAGTGTGTTCTCAACACATCACTTCATGCACACCAGCTTCTAAATTTCCTTATTTCCGAGCTTTGTTATTTTATAATCCAGTAATTCAAACCTGCCTCTGACTGCACACTCTGTACCTGAAATGCACCATTTTCCCAGTCACTTGCATTTTTAGGTCACGACTGAATTAGAGCAAAATGACAATCCAGGGAACTTTGTATAACACTTTCAAAACCTGCTTGCTGTAGTATCCTGGCAGCTTTTTAAAGACTTGTCTTGATATTTGAGCCCAGCCTTTCCCATGAAACCTGGCAGGTCGACTCCGTGTCTCGTAGCCCCTCTGCTCTCAGGGACGGTCTCGCTGGGGCTCTGTTCCACAGCAGCATTCCTGATGCATCCATCTCCTGCTGTCACAGATTTCTTCCTGCATGCAACTAGGTTTCCAAAACTCTGCTGCTAAGCAGCTCTCTCCAAGGCTAGAGAGTAAGGCATGAGGAGCAGCTGAGGGAGCTGTGGGGGGCTCAGCCTGGAGAAAAGGAGGCTCAGGGGGACCCTCTCATTCTCTACGAATTCCTGACAGGTATTGGAAGGGGCTGCCCAGGGACGAGGTGGAATCCGCATCTCTTGAGGTGTCCAAGGAAGGACTGGACGTGGCACTCAGTGCTTTGGGCTGGGGACAAGGTGGGCATCGGGCACAGGTTGGATTTGGTGATCTCGGAGGGCTTTTCCAACCTCAGTGATTCTGGGATTCTTTAAATGATTCAGTGGCAATCTCGGGAGAGGTTTGGAGGCGGAATCCTGCATGGAGGTCAGTTGCAGTGTTCAGCTGACATCTCCTGAAATAATACTGAAAAATGTGTATGCAAGGTGTTGGTAAACTGAACTGTATTTGTTTTCATGGGATGTTTAGGCTGCAGTGCCTGAATTGAGGGGAGAGCAATTAAGAAAGTGGTTTGAACGGGCAGCCTGGACTGGAAGGGGACCAAGGTGGGCAAATGTCCTCCCAGAATTTGATTCACCTCTTGGCTTTGCTTGTCTGCAGGTGGCTGGGAGGCCGAGCTGTAGCTCAAGCAGGAGTGCAGTCAGGCCTGAGCAGAACTGCAGCGTTCCCATCTGCTGTCAGAGAGGCTGGATCTGAGCCTCCTTGGCCAAACAGTTGAGCTTACGTGACCGGGCTCTGCTTTTTCACATCACATTTGTTAGTTAACCAG
The DNA here is from genome assembly GCA_013397755.1 of Cnemophilus loriae. NCBI lineage: Eukaryota > Metazoa > Chordata > Aves > Passeriformes > Corvidae > Cnemophilus > Cnemophilus loriae. The sequence goes on along the minus strand of VZTF01008887.1, from coordinate 498,331 downwards.
TTTGCATCGATTTAAATGCACCTCCATGAGCTTCTGCACTAGTTTAAGTGCATTTAGAAACCGGTTTTAATTATCAAGTGCAGTCTTTGTGTAGTAGGTGCCAAGAGTGCTTTTAATTTGCATGGAAGCCATGGAGGTAGTGCTGCAGACTGTCAGCAGATCGTGGGGCTGCACCACAGCCTTGTTCAGGGCTGAGCCTTCATTCCTTCCACTCTGCATTGCACTGCTACATCCCACTAGAATTCCTGCTAATGCTACAAGCAGGAGCTTTTACAACCTACCTTTTACCTCAGCCTCTTTTCCTTTGGCTTAAACTGATTTTTAATACTCATTCTTAGATATTCTGCATTTATAGTCCAAGTATGGAGGAGTTTGATGAACTGACCTCCCAGGCATGCAGCTCTTGGTGCCTGCACTCTGTGGATGGGCATGTGGACGTATTTCAGGGTAGCAGTACTCACTGTAGGCTGGCATTTGTCTGTGTGGTTTGCTCTCTTCCCTCACCAGGATAAATAATTTTCCATACCACCTCTAATTCACGTTCCGACTCCTGTGAAGTTCTCAGCCTTGCATCTGGGAAGCATTACAGGAATTTTACAAGGCTTCTGAACTAAAAACAAATTACTGGCATAAATGTCAACTGAAGCTGTTGGGGCTGGAGGGGTTTTCTCCTGCAACAGTGCAAAATGAAAAGACAGAGAGGTCAGTGGGAATGCAGACATGGCACGGTGTGAACCCGGTGGAATTCAGCAGACAGGAATGGTGTGGCTATCCTGTGCTGTGTTTGAGGTGGTTAGGTGTGGCTACCTGCAGTCTGCTGTGCTGAGACTTGCTCTGCCTTTGGCTCACTCCTGTGGAGTCTCTTGCTGTAGCCCAGGAGAAAAAGGCAGCACTGGCTGGGACCAGGAGCTTCAGTGTCTGACCAGAACTTTAAAAAGCTCTGGAGATCTTGTCATTAAGAAGGATAAAGGCTAGAAGTAGATGTGGTGTAGCTTAAGGGATTCCTGTGCTTAAGCAGTGGATGGCTGACCTCCTTGGTCATTGCTTGGTCCTCTGAGTCCTGGTCAGCCTGAAGCCCAGGGGACTCGCTGAGCAGTTTTGTGGGGATATGTGGTAATTCCATACATCCTGGGTATGCTCTTCCCAGCCCTGTGTGCAGTACTGGGGCCTGTCCTTGTGCTCGGCCTCTTCCCAGGTCTGTGTTTGCAGCCCAAGGTGATGATTCATGGAGCTCGCCCTCGCAGCACCTCCCGTTTGCAGCGGGAGGTTCTTCATGCACCAGGATGGTTTGTTTATCTAACTGGCATCTCCAGCTCCCTTTCCCGTGCCTTTCTCTGCACTCCCAAAGCCCTCGATGCTGTTCAGCATGCCCTGGTGCAGTGTCTGTCAGCCAGGGCAGGTCACTCCAAGTCTCTCTGTTGTTTCCCACTGTTGCCCCAGGTGATGAAATAATGAGAAGCTCTCCAGGAGGGTTTGGGACCTGGCATCCAGGTGAGTGTGACAAATAGAGCTCTAGCAGTGTGACCAAGCTTTCTCGTGGCTTGCAGGACATTATTTCTCTCTCGCTGTGGCTGAACATGACAGAATTTACCTGTCATCCCTTGCAACTTCCAGAGTGGGAAGGAGTTTGCATTTGGGATTAAGTCACCATTGAACTGGCACTGAGGCTGCTGCTGTGAAGCAGCAAGTTTCAGGTGGGGGGCACTCACCTCTTGGACCTTTTTGATGGCTTCTGCTGGAAAAGAGAAGCTGCAGCTGCTGGCATAGGGTTAATCCAGGAGTGGAAAAGGAGGAATTCAGCACAGGTAAAGGCTGGGATCCTTGGGGATGCTATAGATGAGCTTCCTGCCCTGTGACATTTGTAAGCTGCTGTACATGCCCTGAAATGATGAGATTTTCTTGTCTGAGTGTAGCTGGTTCTCTGAGCCGTGGATGTGAATGTGGGGTTTGTGCCTTGGCCACTGAAATCCCGGCTGTGCTCTCTGTGGGACAAGGAAAGGTCACGGCAGAGCACAGTGCTCACACAAGCCGGGTATTAACATTGCAGCCGGCCAAGAGGATTTGGATGTATTGACTTTTCTCGTAACGCTATTGGTATTTTCTTCACCTTGTGCAAGACACAAGTCCCTGCATTGATTGTGCAGAGGGATGTGGACAAGGTGAGAACTTCCTTCCTGAGCAAATGCAGCTTCTCTGTGCACATCTTCGTCCACAGTTTCCTGCTTTCAGTTGCTGCCAATATTTGCATTTGTGCCACCTCCAAAAGCCGCTGATGTTGCTGCAGACTGGCCTAGTTTTATTTATCACTTTTACTTAGGTAGGTTCTGCTGGTTAGTTAATTCCGAGGAGGCTCCCGTGAGCTTGCCGAGAGAAGTCTGGGAATCGGCAGTGTCAGTGCTTCCTTTTTATCAAGCACTTTCTTATGACTGAAAACTGTACAAATTGCCTATTTGCATGGAGAGAGCTTGCTTTTAGTGACCCTACACACACCAGCAGGCTTGTGCTGACAGCTTGCCTGGGGAACATGTGCCTCTGCCATCCGAGTGTCCATACGGAAGCGCGGCATTGCTGCGGAGTGACATCCACCCAGCTGAGCCCCCGAAAAGGGACACAACCTGCAGTAGCCTGGAGTTCACGTTGTGTTTTTATCACAGCCGTGTGTCCATATGCCAGTTCGGTGCCTCCGTGTGTGGCTCATATGCATATCTCGTGTGTGCTGCCTTATCCCTGTTTCTCCCCTTTCTCCGCTGTAATTCTGGTCTCTGCTGCTGGAGTTCTCCTGAAGGTCCTGTGCAGCTCCGGTATCTGCTTACAGGAGTGATTTTTACCCCTCCAGCAGCTGCTTAATCCAAACAGCCCATGTTCCCGAGCTTCCCAAGTGTTTGTGGCAGGCAGGAGCAGCTGGGAAGAGTTGTTCCCTGTCAGCCCCTCTGACAGCTCACGTTGTCAGCCCAGTAAGGCTGCAGTGGATGGAGAGGAGGGGGCTCCTCTGCTAACTGCAAATGTAGGAGGACTTCAGGTGGATGAGCCTTCTCCAGGTTTATTCATTTGTTCCAGAGACCCTCTCTGGTGACAGCTCTCCGTGTGGCTGCACTCTGCCATGAGCCCTCAGAGTGACACGAGAGCTGAGCTGCAGGGACACCTTCATCCATGGCAGAGGACACCCGGTGCCTGTTTACTGAGCGTTTTCCAGGAGGAGTCTGGAGCAGGAGGACTCCCCGGGACAGTTCTAGGAAATGTCTTGCTCCCAAATAAACATGTTGATTTTCTCAATGCAGTCGGTTTGCCGGTGCCATCTGTTGGCTCCCATTCCGTGGAGGAGATCCGTGCTGATTTACAGGAATGCCACTGCCATAATTACACTTCTACAGTGATCACTGATCAGACTGAGCGCATGGGCTCCTTTTGAAAGAAGTGGGGTTTTCTGATTTTCACTCAGGCCACTGCAGAAACAACTGAACTGAAAGGGAAAAGGTGATTTCTTTATGGAATGATCACTCATGCAAGAAATTTTATTTATCATTGAATTATAGTTATAATTAGATCCAAGCAGTTGCATGGCATGAAGGAGGAGATGCTAGCCCAGGCCAGGTTCTCTGGCTTGTTCCTTTGTTCACAGCACAGAAATAAAAGGAAGCAGTGTCCCATGGCTCCCTTCCACTGAAAACAGACCGTGCTTCCACCTCTTTCCCTCTGAGAGCCTTTCCAAGCAGCTGGAGCAGTGCAGGGCACAGTGGCTGTCCTCTCCCTGCCCATCCGCCTGGGCACCCAGCAGTTCACTTCCCTTCCTGTTGGCAGGGCACTGTGGATTCAAGGAAGTCTGTCTGGATTATTATCCACACTCAGCTGAGAAACAAGATGTCCGTATAAATTTTAACTCCTGCAGGTTGATGTTCTCGTCTCTCCTGTTCCAAGCCTTGTGCTTTGTTTCAGTGCCCCTCACCTTGGCATCTTTAGCTCTGGTGGCTGCCAGATTTGAAAATCTGGTATCTCAGAGCAAAATAGGGATTTATAATGTTGTTTATGTTACACTTTTGGAATTTTAGGAGAATCCTGTGAGTTTGAGAGCAAGAATTGTCGAGGTTTCATGTGCTGGGCTGAAGGAAGTGGTCGGTGCTCCGGGCAGAGGGGCAGCCTGGGCTCCTCCCCAGGAGCTCACATCTCTGAGCATTTTGGGGTGTTCTGAAGCCAACTTGCTGCCTTGGCCCGAAATGTGCCTTCCCTCCCTCCTGGCTTCCCGTGGGATGCAGTGGGACATGCTGGTATCAGGGATAACTGCGTGCTCCCTTTTGGGCTTCCAGAGTTTCGGTACCCCTCCTTCCATTTCCCAACTACCCCTTTTGCTTTCATGTGGTTGAAATTTCCACTCCTCCCCACAAGGCTTTTGCCTGGCATGCACATGCACTCAGCACAGCTTTAGGATCACAGCAATACAGCACAGTGCTCAGCTGAAGTGCACCAGGAGAAGAAAAATCTGGAAAAACAATGGACGAGCCACCTGGCTCCAGAGAGCAGGGCCTCCACAGTGACCTGCAGGTGTCAGTTTGAGCACCTTACCTGCTGTCCACGGAGTGTTTTTAGCAGCTTGTCATTTCTCCCAAATAACAATTTCTTCCTCAAATTACTAGTGCAAGTTTTATTTGGATGCGAGAAGGAATAAATGCACTGTTTACAAGCGGTGGGAACATTTTGTTAATTGGTAGCAGCATGCATGCTCCAGGCTTGGCATTTATCCTCCTGCCTGTAAGCTTCATTAACTTCTGATAAAAGAATAGTTAATTTCTCAGACTCCTTTTTTAGAGTATTTCATTGTTTAAGAGTTTAGATCATGGTTTTCTTCCACTTCTACTTGTGCCTGAATTTGTGCTTTACTTAATGATGTTTAGTCTTGCTCTCTGCTTTATGTGGTGTTTGTAAGCATGAGGGAATGCACTCGATTTTGGGGTTTGGGGTTTATTTTAACTACCTGAAACTGATTCTTTTAGCACAAATAATTTTTTTTTTTTTTATTTGGAGGCAGGCCAGTTATTGCCCTGGCAAGGGTTTTATGATAAAATAGGAAGGTTAGTTTTCATGTGCTTCAGGTTGTTCCCTTAAAGATCCTGAAGATCCTTTTGTTTGGTTGTTTTTCTCCAATTTATTATCTCCGGTAAATAAATAAAAACTAAGGGGTTGAATTCATAGTGGCCATCCCATGTAACTGATGTAACCGACTCCTTTAGATGGAGTCGGTGTGGCTGGTGTGACCCCAGGACCTCAGCCAGTCTCTTTTCTGTTGAAATCCCAAATCATCTTCCAAGGGCAGGGAGAATATTAGCCAGCTAGGAAAGGCAGGAACGGAGAAACCAACCTGCTCTGTTCTGGAAAGCCTTTAATCCAGTCCTTCCCTCTGGAAAAAAAGTGATTCTCGAAAAGAACCCAAAGAGCAAAGCTCTGGAACAAACCGACTGCAGCTCCCCTGCAAAGCCACGGGTGGAACATCAGCCCCCATCCCTGAAATTCCCTGCGAGTCCCTGCTGCCCAGCACAGAGGGGATTTCCTTCTTCCACCCTCGCAGGGTCCTGAGGAAGCTCTGCATTTCCTGAAACCGGAGCACGAGGTGGTTTCCCCAGGATTTTTCAGGAGCCTTTTGCCTTTCATGTTGCATCAGTTGCTGGAGGCATTTGTGTGGAATGAAAACATTTGGAAGAAACCCCTTCAGGTCTCTCCTCCGCGTAACTCCTGAGGGTCGGTTTGGGTTTGGGCTGCTTGGCTGAGTTCGGGATGAGGTCCTTCACAAGAAGAACATCTCCTGAGTGCTGTTTGTCTTGCTTTGCTCCCGATCCAGATACTGTGTGTCTTGTGGGTGTGGAGTTTCACTCACCACACGTAAATCCCGCAGCGTCACAAGGGGACAGGGGAGGTGGCAGCCTGGTCCTCCTGCCCCGGGTTATCAGGGAAAACCAGAGGAATTCAGTTCTGTTGTGTCTGGCCCTGCTGACCAAGTTGGGTGCAATCAGATGCTCTACATACCTTGAACTTGGCCGAGAGTGTCAGTTTGAGCCATATAATTAAGCTGGGAAATGAGAGTTCCTTAGAGCAAATATAGAGCTGGGAATGAGTGAGGATCTTAGGAATACTCCAGATTTGTGGATTTTCATTTACGTCTTTGGGCCTGAAAATGACTCATGTCTCTGGGTAGACATCTTGGCTTTGCTCTCAGAGGAAGTGTCTCTTAGCTTTTATGTATATTTATGCTCAAGCTTTACAAAAGCCTGTTCTTGCAGGAAAACCCTGGGTGAAAAGCATGTGGAGAGTGCTTCCCAATCCCCCTCTGGCTCTCCTAGCTTTCCCAGCCCGCTCCTGAGCGCTGTGCGTGGATCTGTGGCGCAGATCCCGCACTGGGCTGGTCCCGGGGCTGCCGGCGGGGCAGCTCTGCACCCCGTTAATCACAGCCCCGGTGCCTGGCAGCCGCTGCTGCCGTTTCACCTCGTGCCTCGGCTCCAGCCCCGCTCCTGCCAGCAGCTCCCAGCGCCGAGTGCCAGACCTGGCTGCCATTCAGCTCCCAGTCCTGCTGTAGGAAGCATGCTCAGTGACTTGGAAGGCTGGAAGCGTTCCTGCGCTCTGAATTAAAGGTTTCAAATGAAAGAAACAGCTTATTGTACTTGGGTGCCTTTTCGGGATTCTGCTGGGTTCTGCTCACATGCAGGGCGGTTATTGCTCTGGCAGGGATTTGATCATAAAATATGGGGCTTAATTTTCATGTGCTTCAGATTGTTCCCTTAAAGAAAGATTCTCTTAAAGGATCTGAAGCTCCTTTTGTTTGTGTGTGTGCCTGTGAGAGCATCCCTTAGCCCTGCCCTTGGCACTGGCACTAGGAGAGGGACATGTGTTTGGGTCGTGTGCCCCTGTGGGTTTGTGCCTGTGCTCCTGGCACGCTGCTGTGCACAGAGCACTTGTCCTTGTCCCCGCTGAGCTCTGGGGTCTGGGACAAGCCGAGCATTTCTGTGTCAGATCTTCCTGGCTGTGCCTCCTCAGCGGTTTTCGCGGCAGTGCTGCTTTGCATGCCCTTCCCCAGGCCTTTGCATGATCCTGCAGCCTTCCTGGGCAGGACTCGTGTGAATTGGGCTCTCCAGCAAAGCAACCAGGAGATTTGTAAAAGCGGTTCTTTTCCCAGGGAGAGCCATCTCCGAGCGACAAAACCTGCTGGGGGATGGTAATTCATCCCACAAATCCCGAGACCGGAGCTGCTCGCTCGCAGGGGTGTTTCGTGGTGGGGAGGAAGATACTTAAGGCTGAAATTTGATTTAGAAGCAGCAGGGCAGATGTTCCTCTGCCAGGCAGAGCAGCTTTTTCTCTCAGCTGTTTTCACCATCAAGGTTTCACTCTGCCTTTTCTTTCCTGCTCATCCCGGCATTCCGGAAAAATTACCTTCCTTATCGTCTGTGTGTGCATGAAACAGGGTGCTCAGTGAACTTGAGGACAGGTGGTTCTTAGCACAGAAGTGTCTCCGCGTTCGGAGTCTGGTGGTTCTCCAGTCCATGCCCAAAGGAGCTGGGAGCTGCCAGCACCAGGGAGGTGGAGGGAAAATCTTGGGACACTGGAGAGCAGCTGACTGGAAGCACTTAGACTTGTTTAAACTCCCTTAGTGTAGCGTTACAGAGCACTTCTAGTTTAAAAGAGATAAATAAATACCTCAATTGTTAGAAGGCTGCCACTACCCCCATTCACATCCCTGCTGGGGTTTATCAGCCCTGGTGCAGGGAGCTGCTGTGTGGATTATGCATGTGGATCAGTAACTTCTCTTCTGTTTCCCCTCTGCCAGGTTGCAATAAAGATCATTGATAAGACTCAGCTGGATGATGAGAACCTGAAGAAGATATTTAGAGAAGTTCAGATCATGAAGATGCTTTGCCACCCACATATCATCAGGTTGTACCAGGTAGGAGCATTCTGCCATGGAGTTTCCATCCCTTGACTCTACATTGTGCAGCAGCACTTTCTCCAGAGTTATCCCTCCATTCCTTCTAGTGGAACTGGGAAAATCTTTTATGTTTTCAAGGTCTCAAAGTGCTTTGATTGGAGGGGCAGGGGGAAAGTGTAGCTAATCCTTCTCTTTTCTGGGACATTGTGCTTCTGCTGTGGGCTGGCCTCCTGCCACTTGTTGATGGCCATTGTGTGCTTCTCAGTTTCCCAGTTGAAACCGGATGCAGGTTCCCCTTCTCACTCTAAGGGAGGGAGTAAATCTCACCTGGGAGCAGCACTGAGCTCTCCTCTCCCTGCCCAGCTCCCTGTGGCCCCCAGGCCCTGCTGATCTGCTCAGCCCTTTCCTGGAAGGGGATCAATACTGGCGGCAGACTTGCTTTTCAATATTGTTTGCAGACTTTTTCTCCAGCTTGTTTGACGTTTTTTTGTCTGCAAACAAAACCCCCCCAGAGGCAGAAGCCACGTGGTCTGCCCTTTACACAGGTACCTGGTGGTGCCCCTCTGCGAGGAGGGTGCAGCAGAGTGATGAGGGCAGAGGAATAAAGGACTCTGTTTCCCATCTGTGCTTGAGGGATACGAGTGTTTATTTGGACTCCAAAGAGTTAAAACTGAGTAGAAGTGACAGAGGTTAATGTTTAGCTACATTGGCCAAACCATGTGTGAGATGCTTGTACTCAGGGAGTGCTTCTTTGCAAACTTACTCCTAAACCTTTTGTTTTTTTGAGCTGAAAAACCTTTTTAAAACTGTTTTATTCCATCTGAAGCTTTTGATGTGATATTGCAGAGGTGACAGTTGTGGCTTGGCTTTGTTTAGGGTGGGAGAAGAGCAGGGTAGCAGCCGTGAGAAGTCTCCCAGGCTGCTGGAACAGGACAAGACCAGGGAGCAAATGCTAAAGGGAGGGGGAAACAGAACAGGAGGAGGAAGGTGCTGGTGAAGTGTTATGTGTAATAACAGTGTTTGAAACTTGCTGTTTCATCCTTACTGTTCCCGGTTCCTGTCCATTCCTGCACATCTCTGGAAAGCATGGGAAGGTTATAGTTTGGATTTGATGAAAGCAGTTACATGGGTTATAGAAGGTGGGTTTCGAGCTATTTCTCGTTGCACTCAGCGGTCTCCTTATGTGTCACTTCTCTGTCCTTGTGTGCAGGTTATGGAGACGGAGCGGATGATTTATCTGGTGACAGAGTATGCCAGTGGAGGGGAGATATTTGGTACGTACATTTATTGCATTCTTTAATCAGATAATGCACTTGGTCAACTACAGTAAACTGAAAATAGCTGCCACACTCTCTTGTTTCAGCCGAGAGGTGCCCTTCAGCCTGCAAACTTTCCACTGACAAGAGGAGTGAAGGAATAAATGAGACCAACTCGATGGAAAAATAACTCCCGTAACCTCTGTTTCTTCTTTGGGTTTCGTTGACAGGTGGTGCTGCTCCTCTTTCGTGCTCACTTTGGGATTAAAGATGTTGGAAATAGTCATGCAGTTGGATTTTAGTGTTGCTGAATGCTTTGCTTCCCAGCGAGTCATGTGAACCTTGTTGATGACAGTGGAACTGTTGGAGTGTGTCAGTAGCTTTCAAAGAAACAGGCAGCCCTGCAGTTCTGGAGTATTTCGTGCTCAAAACCATGTCTCATCTTTTCTTTTTGATATCTGATGTTATCTTAGCAAGCATCTTACATCCCTTCCGAGCACCATTGTCTCAGAGAGTTTTGGCTGAGTGTGCTTGACCACAGGAGCTGTTCTTGAAAGGGAAAAAAGTATCTGTGCAGCACAACTGAAAGAAGTGTGAGCTGATTTATTCATTTGTATGGTGAACAGTAGCAAAACTTACAGAAATAGGAATTTACTTACACACTGGAATTTTGTGCTGGGTGACAGAGTCAGGATTTCACAACATTGGTCTGTACTGGCTTTGCCAATATGAGCCTCCAAAAAGGGGGAAAATCCTGTGTACTTGAATTAGCTTCAGTCAAGGAAGTGAGGACAGTCACACATGGCCTGTCAGCTCCTGGGAACACTCTCCCTGTCCTCGTCAGTCATTGCAGAAGATTCACTTTTGATTTCACTTCTCGTTTCGCTGGAGGAGAAGCTGAGTTGTAGTAAAAGACAAAGCTTTTAGTGAAGCAAGAGAAGCCCCAAATTAAGGAAAATAAAAGCTGAAAAGTGCTTGTTTCCAGCCGCTACAAACTGCCACCAGTTCCTCAGTACCTCTGTAGATGGTTGCCATGGCTTCTTGTCAACATCGTCCATGTCCTTTGGATTTCTTCCTGAGAAGGTGACAGCCGAGGGGGAAGCAAGTGACAGCTGATGTTTGGGAAGTGTGGATTGCCTGGTGAAAAACTGACCTGCTGAGCCTTCCAGTTGTTTACTGAAATATGAATCATGGTGCTGGACACACTCAGCAGTTCCAAAGGCTTGTGAAATTCACCTTCCCATGCACAGCAAAAGCACCTGCACATGTCCTGCAGTTGGCTTGGGTGTGCATCATCACAGAAAAGTATAGATCTCTTTTTACTTTTTCTCCTTCTTCTGTTGAATTTGGCAGAGATGGGCTCATCTTTTTTTAAATCCAGAGCTATGTGCAAGCTCATATACAAACTTGGAATGAATTCTTTGGTTACAAAAATAGCCTTCTGCGTGAGTCGAAGTGAAAACCTAATTGCTTTCTGAAAGATTTTCTGCTGTAGTAAATTCAGCTCATTAGCATGGCTAATTTCCATGTTGCTGCCCAGCATTTTATCCTCACTGATAGCTGGGAGCAGCCAGCTCTGCAATAGTGTGAGGCTTCTCCAGACCCAAGCCAGGAGGTCGTGCCTCTCTGCCTGGTTTTGAGGATTTTTGGACACTGCCCTCAGTGCGAGAGCAGAGAGGGGAAAACTCAAATCTCAGCATTTTGTGTTCAGAGTTTCCTGAGGAGCCATTAAGACTTTGTTCTAGCAGCGGAAGCAATTTGCAGAGAGGAAACAGGAGCCCATTCTGGGGAGGTTTCCTTGCAGTCCTTGCATCTCCAGTGCTGAAGGGTCTCACGTCCTCGTGTGGTGGAGACAAAGTCGATGGCAGCGTGGGCAGCTGGGCTCTCCTGTTGGGTAAAATCTCACCTGCACGGTGCCTCAGCTCAGTGCCTGTCCCTCCTAGGGCAGGTGGGCTTGTTGGGCATGGCTGGATGTGCTGCAGGGATGGTGTGTGAGGTGTGTGTGGGCAGTGCAGCCACTGGCACCGTGTCTCTTACTGGGCGCTGGGGATTCTCTGTGAAATGGGCCTGTGCTGAGTCTTTTTAATCTTTTTTTTGGTCATGTCCTAACACCTGCATTACATAGGCTTTAAAATGTAGTGCAGAAGGGTAAGGGGGGCTGACAGCTATGGTTTTCTGAATGCCAAATGCCCAGGGTGAGGCTGAGTGCAGCCTCATGGAACCGGTTACAGCACTGTGCTGTTGTGAACTGCAAGTTTTTGTCAGGAACACATCTTCAGGTGCTTCCCTGATGCTTTCAAAATTCCCAAGGCTTAAACCGTAGCACAGAGCTGTCAGTATTACACAGGCAGTGCTAGAAGTCAGAATTTTCAGCTGGAAGAGCGATGGTTTCTCTAAATGGCCACAGTCAGTCAGTGCTGGCCGTGTGTCTGTCCTGTCCCCGTGGGTCTGAGCTCTGCAGGTCAGCACCTGGGAGGGCTATACCACCTGTTTATCCAAACTTCCAGTAAAAGGGCTGAGCGCTCCTTCAGCGGCCAAGCTGTGCCGTAAGAGTCTTTGATTCATCTCTTACTGGAAATGGTTTGATAATTCACTTTGTTTGCGTAGCAGCACGCAGGGCGCAGGGACGGGCCTTGGGTTTGCTGTGGTCTTGAGCAGCCAAATGTAAATTGTTATTTTTGTCCCTCTCCGTGTTTTGTGTGTGGTTGGGTCACTGGTCTGACATGATGAAGAAATGAATGTCTCCTTTTAAACATAGGGTGGTCTCTGTTCCAGGTCCCTCGAGTGTCCTTTTTTGAGGTCAGATGGAATATAGTCTAAAAATCTGGTTTGATTTCAGCTGTTTACTATGAAAACTGTAAATAATCTGCAGTCCTCACTGACTGAGTATGGGTTCTTGGTTGATTAACAAAAAAATCACAGGAAATTTAGAAAATTATCGTCTGGTTCTTGTGGTTACCACGTCTGCCCTGTCTCCCCACTGCCCACCCACTTGTCCTGAGCTCTGTGAGCATGAACTGGGCAGACACATTAAACAACCTTGTGGTGCCCATCTCCAGAAGGTCAGACTACTTCTGACATCACAAGGTCACCAAATTCACTGGAAATGTGACTTACTCCACCACACAGAGATGTGAAGCTTCATCAGCGTTTGTTTTCCAGACAGAAAGCAGCTTAAAAGCACGAGGCGTCTGTCCAGAGGTGGGGAGTGGAAACTTGTGTGTCAGTGCTCTCTGAACCAAAGGTGGTTTTTCTTCAGTGTAGGATTGGATTGTTTTTTTAACACAGAGAGCAGCGTCAGGTGCTTCATGTGAGTACAGAGAACAGTGACTGATGTCTGTAAGGGTTGTGCAATGAAATGATGCATTTCTTCCTCTCTGGAAGACACCCAGAGGAGCATCGCTGTGCACCGAGGAGCGCGGTGACGCCGGCACGGCCCAGCCGTGGTCTGGGTGCTCTGGCACGCTCGGAGCAGGGTGCTGGCTCCCAGCTCAGCACTCAGGTCAGCTCTGTAACCTCCACTGCATGGGAGGTTTGTGCAGACTAAGCTCTCAATGGTTAATTTTGGCATACAGTTGCCCTTGGTGGTATGTGAAGTATTCTGTAGCCTCATTGTTTCTGTCCTTCCTCTGGAGCTGGTGCAGAAATGTCAGTGGGCTCGGAGCGCGGTGCCTACGTGCGGAGCCTGGGCCTCCGCTCCCAGTTCTTCATGAAAAGTGAAATTTCACGCCTAACCTAAAAAGGGCTTTTTGCAGCCTAAGCAGGACTGGCTGAGCAAAGGGGCAGCAGAGTTTTCTGGGTGAGAGGCACAGGGCAGGGGGAGCCAAGTGCCAGGACTGAACGCGGGTGTCACTGGCTGTGCTGATGAACTTGATTTGGGCAAAAATACACTTAGGAGAGCCTTGCAGAAAGACACCTGCTGCAGTAGCTGGGTTTGTTTTCTTGCCTACAGGAGAATTGCTAAAATATTTTGGAAATTGTTGAGAGATTGGAGCCTTGTGCTTTGTTTCAAGGGCCCTCGCTGTATGGGCAGGCTGGCTCCCAGATCCCAGCGGAGCAGAAGGTGTGAATGACCTTGTTTAGGAGCTGAGCTATTACCTGTTGATCAGTGGCTTAAATTGGAGCAGCCCTTGCTGTGCTCTGCTGTCAGTCTCCTTAGAGTAACAAATTTATGACCATGCAAATGCCTTAATGAAATACGACGGGGCAATTTGAGACGGTCACTTTGCTTTGCCGAGAGAGCGAGCTGAGGATCAGATTTGACTTGATGATGGTTTTCCTCCTCCAGCCCTGGTTCAGATTTGCTTACAGAATAAGTTTATCCGATGAATAAGAGTTAATTGACGAGTTCTTTGAGAAACACCTCGAGTCTGTTGCACAACATGAGTGAGCCAAGGCAGAAGTAGGTTGCTGTGCAGTCAGGAGCAGCACAACTGCTTTGATGGATCTTGGTAATTAGTATTTACTGCGAGTCAATTATGTCACAGGCATTTTAATGAATGGGTGACTGGGGAAAAACACAACCACCTGATGAGAAACCTGCACATCTGATTTATTGTTATTATTTTCAAGAACAGATATCTGAATTGAGCCCCCAGTTTAATGGAGTTTAGGGAGGGACATGTATCATTTCAGCCTAATTTTGGCCAGAGATGTTTTGAGGCCAACTCGATGGCCCCACCAAGGAGTTAGAACCCTCTGAAGTGAGGCTCCCTTTCTCTGCCTTTTCTGCTGCCTGTCTCCTGCCTGTCCGTCCCCACTCGTGGGGCAGTGACAAGTGGCTTCTGTGAGCCTGGTGCTTCCAGGTTTTAAGTGGATTGACTTCAGCCAGGTCACTGCTGTGTGCCTGCCTTTGTGATCTCTTGGAGAGGCTTTTCCTGTCCATGTGTGCAGTGCTGGCTTCCAAGGAAAGCCCAGCTGGCAACAAACACTACCTTTGAGTGAGAGTACAGGCTTTCAGCAAAATATTTGGGAGTGCTCAGATTTCCGTAGTGGAGGCCAGCTCCATTTTTATAATGAAATGCTTTCTTGGATTTCGCAAGGGTGTTGTTGCACCGATCCGCAGAGAGGGAGGATGTTAAATCCCTCCCGCGGCTGGCGGTAGCTGTGCTGGCAGGAGAGCTGAGGTGAGCAGCTGCTTGTGCCTCTGACTACCTGGGAGCTCACTGGTTCCAGCAGGAGTTATCTTCGAGGCATGTTAGCCCAAAGACGCGTTTCCTGTGAAAAACCAGGGGAAGGAAGGATGGCACGTGGCCAGGAAGCTGCAGCACTCAAGGTGATGTGGTACAAGGCTTGGGGTCTCACTGAGGGCAAAGGCTGGAAAAGCTTCTTTTTTATTTTGATGTAGAAAAAGGTTTTAAAACCTTTGCACTTGTGTACAAAACAGTTCTGATTTTCCAGGCATCCCCTCAGTTGTGCTCTATATAAAATAAATTTCAAAGCCTTTCACTTGGAACCAGCCCAGGCAAGGACTGGTTGGCAGCGATGTGCCCGATCCCTGCTTGTGCCTCTTCCATGTCTGGTGTTGGAGCTGGAAACCACGCTGTGCCCACGTTGTTCCCACCTCCCCAGCTCTCTCCACGAGCACAAGAAGCTCCCGTGTCCATAACCCTGTGTTCTCCTTCACCTCACAGATCACCTCGTGGCCCACGGGCGCATGGCCGAGAAGGAAGCCCGGAGAAAGTTCAAGCAAATTGTGGCTGCTGTCAACTTCTGTCACTGTCGTAACATAGTCCACAGGGATCTGAAGGCAGAAAATCTCCTCCTGGATGCAAACCTGAACATCAAAATAGCAGGTGAGCTAAGCTGAGCGGTGTGGGAGGAAGGCAGCTGCTTTCAGGAGTTAATAAATGTAGGCACTGGCTGCTTCCAGGTATTCAGGGAGAAGGAAACGCGGTGCAGCTAAAGGAAGCTTTGGATTTCTGTGTGGCCTGCTGCCCAGAGCTGAAACTGCCAGGTTGTAGGCAGGAGATTTATGTGTCCCTTCAAGTAGTGCAGAGTGAAAGAAGGAGGAAAAAAAGGCAGGTTTGGCTTCCCGGGTTGCAGACACTGCGGCATTCACTCCTCTGGGTGATGGGTGAGACAGTATCACAAAACTGACCTTGTTCTGAGTCCTGCTCTTGGTTCAGGGCTTCTTCAGAGCAGGTCAGGCTAGGTGAGAGAGCAGGAATGGCAAAGTAGGGGTGACAAGGTGGATGGTGGAGCAGTGAAGGGGAAACTGCACTCCTGGAAGCATTCACGATGTGGTGTGACAGAGCCAGAGTGGCCTCGGTGCTCTGGGGTTTTATTCCCTGCAGAGAGAGAAGCTGAAGCAGCTGAACGCACAGGCCCTCGCTGCCTGCTCCCAGAGTTTTGCAGGGCAGTGGGATTTTTTTGTCGCTAGCTGCCCTTCCAGAGAGCTTCCTCCGTGGGCATTTCTGCCCTGACCTAACACAGCTGCATGTCTGTGATCCTCTGACCATGAGACTGAGCCTTGGCTGAGCTCTGGGGAGCACTGTCTAGGCTTGACTTTACTGTACTTGGTGGAATTATGACCAATTGAACCAACAAGATTTAACACTTAAGAGTTGGACTCAATCCTCGTGGGTCCTTTTCAACTCAGAATATTCTGTGATTCTGCCCTGGTCATCTCATTTTGTGGGCTTTGGAAGTGGTAGATCTTGTACTCAGCATTTAATTCTACCAGAGCCTAGAGCACAGCAGATCACCTTTGGAAAGCACTTGGTTGCTCCCTCTCCTAGCAGACTTCCTGGGTGAGCTTGTTGTCTTTTGCAAGGGTTTCTGACTTGATTTTTTTTTTTTTAAGTGTGCAGGGTTACAAAACTTTTCAGTCTGAGAAATTTTACGTCTGGGAGGTGGGAAATACTCCTCTGTCTAGATAGCATCTTGAAGAAAGGAAACAGTCTAGCTCGTTGTTGCTGTTCTCTCGTGTACCATCCAGAGGTGTTAGATTAGAGTTCAGCACTTGCTTTGTAGTAAAATCATCAGTAATTTCTTATGCTCCCCTCAATACTCTGTCTGTGAGGAGGGAGTGGGGAAGGAATAGGAAGGGGAGATGGACTTTATGGATTTTCTTTTGGTGCTTAACAGTGTGAACCATGTCCTCCTTGGCACAGGGATGATAACCTGCTCCTCACTGTTCTGGGAGCAGGAGATAAGTGAGAGACGCATCTCTGATGAAGCAGGAGTGCAGCTCCTTGGAGTAGGAGTGGAGAGGTTGTGGAGCTCCGGGAGAGGCTGCTGGGGAGGTCTCTGAGCAGCATTTTCTGGTGCTTTATGCAAAGGCTGCACTAATGGTTTGAGGCCATCTTGTGTTCACGGGAAAAATCCACTCTGTGTGGAGGGGGAGGGTGCCTGGCAAACAGCGAGAAGTTAAAAACTAACCCAGGTGGAAACTGGAATTCAGCTGGATTTGCTAGAGAAATGTCCATGTGAGCAGGCTGAGAGGCTCTGGAAATTGTGGAAACCTTTTTTTATCTAAGGGAGTTGGAAACTATTTTCCTTCCAAATCTGTGCTTCCAGAGTGACTCCAGGAGATAGTCCCCACCCTGGTGGTGGCAGTGTTTGCCTTGGCAGGAAGATGCTGTAGTGCTTTGAAAAGTAGCCTGGAAAAGCTGATTTATGGTATAGGATTTTCTAAGTATTAAGTTTTCTCCCTATAACTCATCAATTACAACTTGACACCCGTTCTTCCATTGTTTCAAGAGCAAAAAAAAAAAAAAAGCAGCGATAGCAACAGATCTGCTTCACACCAGACCTCCCAGGAGAAATGCTACAGAAATGCACGCACCAGTTACACTGGTGGAGAACCAGCTGAACCTTCACTGCCAAACCCGTTAACTTTGTCTAACTCAAACTTCGGAGCTTTCCAGACTCTCAGCAGTGCAGTTTTTCTGGCACTTTGCTCCTGACGTCCATTTGCAGCTTTAAATCCCTTGCCTGGCATTAGGCAGGTCCCAGCTCTCAGCCTGCAGCCCTGGGGTGGGCAGTGCTGCTGGTCTCACTGGTGGTCACTGTTTGGGTTGGTTTTTGATTGATTGCTGCTGCGCTATTTTTCCGTAAACAGCGAGATCCCGATGCTGTGACCCTCGCTCTCATTTTTCCCATGGATGCTTTTTCTCCAGTGTACCTTCTCAGAGTCTGAGTCAGTAGCTGCTGGCACTGCGTTCCCTGTGCTCCCAGCTGGAGAGTTCAGCCAGGAGCTGATGATTGCTAAACACCCAGGCCTTCCTGGGGTATGGTTTCGGAGAGGAATCTGATCTATGCATTGCTTTGCATTCGTCTGCAAGAGTCGGCTGCTCCTTCCCCACCTGAGGATGAAATCCCTGTTGGGCAGAGACTGAAGCCACTCCCTGAGCTCTGCTCCAAAGAAACTTGAGGGACTGGACCCACTGTTTTGTAGCAGAGATGTTTCTTTTAAATATTTTCCTTGTATCACCTCATTGTGACTCACATTGCTGTTCAAAATGCCTCTTTCCCGCTGCATCTGTTTGTGGAATGAGACCTGATTGCTCCCTCAGGATTTGGATTTATGCATCTCCTTGGCCATAGATTTTAAGAAAGTTTATTTAAGTTGTAATTTGTGTTTTTGTTTGGGTTAGATTTTGTGCTTAGTTGCTCCGGGGTTTTCAGATCCTCCCGTGAACTTTTTTTGGGGTTTTAAAACCCTGCTGTTTTCCGCAGCCTTGACCTCAGTCCCACGGCGCAGGTGGGATCTGGAAGCCGTTTCCAGCCTGGGAGCAGTGTCCATGTAGAGGAGCTGCCTGGCTCCAGCTCCCCACAGAGCCCAGCAGCCTGAGTGCCCCGGAGCCCGGGAGGGCCTGGGCAGAGCAGCAGCTCTGCACAGGGAGAGGTTTCACCCCGAGATCCAGGGAGCTGCGGGGCGAGCGCAGAGCTCTGGGACCCGCTGGCCCCGTTCCCGAAGGACAGACTCTGCATTTTCCCTTCTCCCCACCTCCTCTCCCTGTCCAAAAGAGCTGTGAATCCCTGGATGAATTTCAGCACGATGGGGAAGGGGTGAAGTTTCTCGGCTGACCAATCTGCAGGAAGCAGAGGAGGGTGCAGGAGCAGCTGTTGCGTGTCTGTTCCGAGGCTGCGGTGCTGCCAGCTGGCATGGCACAGCCCTGGAATGGCATGGACCTGGAATGGCACAGCCCTGGAATGGCACAGCCCTGCCCGTGCTGCTGACACTCTCTGTGACCTGTGCAGCAGAGTGCAGAGCACCTCAGGCCTCTCACCTGTGCAGGGCTGGAGCTGCTCCTGGCTGTGCACTCCTTGGAAAATACAGGTGCTTCCCCAGGTGCTAAAAGCCCACCCGTGTTCTTACAAGGACAGATAAAATAACTAAACCAGGATAACTTGCTCAGTATGTGGGAAGTGCCAAAATTCCACAGTCATAAGGAGTTTACGTCCAAGCCTGATACGAGTGCTGTGTGTTGGGAAATACATCCAGTGCTGCAGCGGTTATTGCCGGCTCCGGCGGCCGTAACTCAGGCACTTGTCACACATCCTGCTTTGAACGTGAGGCAGCAGCTCCAAAGCTCGCAGAGGTGGAAAAGACAACTGTGCAGCTGTGTGCTATTTCACTGGAATTGTTCTCCAAAGGCTGACTGGAGGTTTAGATGGCTTCACTGCCAACAGTGAAAACCCAACGGGCATGTCAGTGCCTTGTTTTGATACCACGGTGCTTTTAAAGAACATTTACCATCTCTGCTCTGTTTTGAGGCGGTGTTGGAGCAGCCTGGTGTGTACTCCAGGTGTTTCCACAGGAACAGGCTGTGTTAGGTATTCTCCACATGCATAAATCATCTCCACGGTGAGAATTTCCTCCCTGCAAAGGGACGGGAAGGAGGAATTCGGCCGTGCCCCCCTGGAGCTGAGCTGGCAGGAGCAGCACCAGGTGGTCTGCTGGGTTCTGCAGACGCTGGGCAAAGGAAGAGAGGAGTCACCTGAAATTAGGTCATGGAAAATCCTGTAGGGAGAGCAGCGAGAGGGAGCACGGACTCACCAGTTAGTGCATTCTGGGGAGCGCTGGTGGGATTTGCCTGCCTCTGGCACGGAGGTGTTGGCCATCACTGGTGATCCTCACTTGGAATTCGGTGTGGAACTGTAATTAATTGGTAATTAACTGGTAATACTGGGTAACCTTGAATGTGTTGGAAAAAACATGTTGTTTTATAGGATTTAGGAAAACAAAGCTTTCTGGATGGCTACGGGTAAAGGGCTGTAAAGAGAAATTAGCAGATGAAAATGAAGATGAATTTTCAAGCAGAATGGGTATTTATTTCAAGAGATGGGGAAAAAAATTCTTTGTGCCTTTGAACCTCAAATATTCTTTTATCATTTGTATACATGGATCATGACACTTTTTGCTTTAATCAGTCAGAATTTGGAAACTGAGTGTTTCTGGCCCTCCCTGCTCCCCCTGCTGCGAGGAACTGCTGGTGCCAGTGCCATGAGAAATGTCCTCGTTGCCGTGGGTCCCCATCCACTGGCATTAATGTCACTTGTCCCCCTGCTGGCACATCTCTGGCAGAAACAGGCACAGCCCTCGCAGGTAACCTTGGTGGCACTGGTCCTTGGTGGAGCTGCTTCTGAGGACACTTCAGAACTCCTCTCTGGGACTGTGATTGCTTCAATTCAATTGAGGAGAAAAAAAGGAAGGAAATTCAGTGAAGATTCTTTCTTTTTACAAGAACCACCTCCCTTCTCTTGGATCCAGACTGGTTTCCTTGCCCTTTGCAGTGCAGGTCCCAGCTGTGAGCCAGGGAAGGCAGGTTAATTAGCAGAGAATGCCATTAGTGCCCACATTAGCTGATGGTTGGCCTCCTGTGAGGTGAAGACCTTTCTCTTTCAGGGTTTGTTATTTGCTCTTGGTGAAGGATTTGACTCTGTTTGTAGAGCTGCCCACCATAACCAAAGTTTCCAGCCCCTGCAGTGCTTTCTGGAAAAATCAGAATTCCCATTCTTTTTCCCTTTGCCCTCAGTCCTTGCTGGCACTGCTCAGACCTCAGGGCACCAGGGAGGTTTGGAGTCGCCACCCCTGGAGGGGTCCAAGGAAGGACTGGACGTGGCACTCAGTGCTCTGGGCTGGTGACAGAGGTGGGCATCGAGCACAGCTTGGACCCGATGACCCTGGAGGTCTTTTCCAGCCTCGGTGATTCCATTTCCGGTGTCTGTGCACCAGTTACCCATTACAGGATTGTACGTGACTTTACCAGACTCAGCAAGTTACTGAAATACCGTTTGTTCAGGACAGTTGGAGTGAATCGCATTCCTCTCATCGGTTCTCTTTGTTCTTTCAGATTTTGGGTTCAGCAACATCTTCACCCCTGGCCAGCTCCTTAAAACCTGGTGTGGGAGTCCTCCCTATGCTGCTCCAGAGCTCTTTGAAGGCAAGGAGTACGATGGGCCAAAGGTCGATATTTGGGTATGTGATGAGCCTCTCTTTCTCTACAACTTTGATCTGATTTTTGCACTGTTTGTTTGGCTTTGCATCCTGAACGCTCAATATACGTCTTGGAGAAAAGCCCTGACACAGCAAAAAGTGTTTTCCAAAGAAACACTTCCAAAACTGCATTCTGGCTACTACGTCCTGTATTTTCTCTGTGGGGAGGTGCCAAAAGCATGATTTGCCCAGAGATGGATTTTAACTCCGTCAGGCACTGCTGACGTGGGTTTGTTTTGGGTGCAGAGCCTCGGCGTGGTGCTGTACGTGCTGGTGTGCGGGGCCCTGCCCTTCGACGGGAGCACCCTGCAGAACCTGCGCGCGCGGGTGCTCAGCGGCAAGTTCCGCATCCCCTTCTTCATGTCCACAGGTAAGGGGGCAGGCAGCTGGGGCTGCAGGGGCTTTCACTGTACCTGCTTCGGTTTCAGCTTTTTACAGCATGATGGGGCACGAATTTCCAGCAACAGCCCCGTCGGAGATGAGTGTTTGTGTCCTGCTGCTGCAAAAACGCTTCTGAACACTTCAATAATAAATCTTGGGTGTGAAAAGTGTGATTAATTTTCATATAAAACCAGCTTAACAAAGAATCAAGTACTTCATTGCTTGCTGTCAGGTTAAGGAATAATTTTGCATGGAGTTTCCCAGCTGAAAACTTCCTTGTTTGCTGTCTTACCTGGGGAAGAGATTCTCTCCATGCAGAAAATTCTGCTAAAACATGATGCTTTCAAAGCAAACTTAGATCCCAGCCTAAACGAGAGAGCCTCAGCAGTCCCTCTTGGTGACAGCACAGGTGTAATACGATGGAGAAATCATTCACAGTGAGCTGTTGAGTGGAGAACATTCTAAGGGTGCTTTGCTCTCAACCTCCAAAAGCCACTCGTCAAGACGGGGAGGGACAGGGTGACAGGTCTCTGTGTAGCCAGCGTGGCTTCCCTCCTTCCTAGCACGGGGGAATCAATGAATGCAGCAGTGTGGCACGCTGGGGACCCAACAGGTGTGAAGTGCAGAAGAGGAGCAGTATTTTTGTGTGGTGACTTCCTAGAGGGGAGCGCATTTCTTGGAAAGGGAGCGCTGCAGGCGCCGTGTCCCTCCCGCGGGTGACCTGGCCTCTCTTCCCTGGCAGAGTGTGAACACCTGATCCGCCACATGCTGGTGCTGGACCCGAGCAAGAGGCTCTCCATGGAGCAGATCTGCAAACACAAGTGGATGAAGCTGGGGGAGGCCGATGCAGAGTTTGACAGGGTGAGCAGCAGCGAGCAGGGTCTGCTCGCTGGGCACATGGTATTGCAGTGTTGGTTCTGCTCTTTGGGAACACTCATTCCCAGGCGTGGCCTTTCCCTTTTCTGTGTCTCCTGGCCTTGCACTCCTTATCTGCGTACATTTTTGTATCTTCCCCCGCGGCACTGGGAGCTTGGGGCGCTGGATTTCGCATCGGTTGCCATCAGACCTCACGCCAGCTGCAGCCAGAGCCCGGTGCCTGGGCTCTTGGGAGCGCTGTGACTCATCGGTGTGCCTTTGGGAATGGCAGCTCTGACCCTGTGCCTGTGCCCTCACAGCTGATAGCGGAGTGTCAGCACCTGAAGACCGAGAGGCAGCTGGAGCCGCTGAACGAGGACGTGCTGCTGGCCATGGCGGACATGGGGCTGGACAAGGAGCGCACGGTGCAGGTGAGGCCTGGCGTGTCCTGCCTGCTGCTCTTGCTGATCGGTGGCTGTGTTTGGTGGCAGCTGAGCAACCCCAGCACAGTACAAAATGTATTTCATCACTGCACAAGAAGGAGTGACCGCTCTTCCTTTGCCTTCCAGTCGCTGCGAGCCGACGCGTACGATCACTACAGCGCGATCTACAGCCTGCTCTGCGACCGCCTCAAGAGGCACAAGAACCTGCGCATTGCACCCTCGCCCAGCATCCCACGCACCATGACCTTCCCCACCTCGGCCAACATCCAGGTGCATCCCCTTTGCCAGTGTTCTTCCAGCCCTGCAAGGCCAGCCAGTCCCTTACCTGCTAAACGCAGACTTGCTCGTGGGTGTCCACTTCCTGGCTGGAGTGTCAAAATGTTCCTCGTCTGAGAATTTGGTGTGTGTTTAGGGTGCCCTAATCCCGAGGTTAGGAACAGTTTGTGCATTGGCTGAACACCTTTCAGACAGTCTCCTGCTCACTTAGTGACAGAGGGGAAGGAACTGAGGGAGTTATTGGGAGCTGGAGTTCCCAGCCCAGGGCTGCTGTGTGATGCTTCTTCCCCACCTTGTGCTGCTGTTGGAGCAATGAGCACTTGCTTTGGGAGAGGCCAGGTCATAAGGGAAGCAGAAGAGATGCTGACCCTGCCTGAAAAGAAGGAAGGGGGGTAAACAAGGCAGCCCCTTGAGAATAAACAGCTCTTCACTGGCTCCAGGGTCACCTCCCTGTTCCAGGTGCTTAGGGCTGGTGTTAATCCAGCAGTGTTTGTAAAGCAGTGCTGTGTTTGTGCCTTCTGATCCTGATCTCTCCATTCAGCAGACAGAACAGACAGGCAACGCCATGAACATCAACGTGCCCCAAGTCCAGCTCATCAACCCTGAGAACCAAATTGTGGAGGTGAGGCACACCCCCATGACCCCTGCAAGCTCTTCTCCTGGCTCCCATCGAAGCCTTTCCTTTGATCCTCATGCTGTGTTTCAACATCTCCAATGTTTGTCCTGCCCAGACTGATGGAACAATGAACTTGGACAGTGATGAAGGGGAAGAGCCATCACCCGAGGCTCTGGTCCGCTACCTCTCCATGAGGAGGCACACAGTGGGAGTGGCTGACCCACGGTGAGTACTGCACTCTAACCTGGGCATTTACTCCCAGCATGTGGCTTTGGTCCTTCTGGCTGTTCCTTCAAAGGTCCCAGTCGCCCTGCACAGCTTGGTCAGTATTTTAGATGGGGATGAGGTACTTTCCTCCTGCTCTTCCTGATCAGCTCTGGGTAAGCTGTGCTTTTGGTCAAGGCAAGTGTCTCACCTGAGCTGCACTGCTGTCATGTCCAAGGTGAAGTTTTTGTGATGAATGCCATCAAGGTTAATGCCAAGAGCTAATTCTGGCAAGTCTCAACATGGAGGGGAAAAAGGGACAGATAAAACCAAAGAGTGGCTTGGCTGCTCTGTGTGACCGTTTTCCAGAGCAGTAAGAAGCTTTTTGTGAAGGGAAGCTGGGTGTGCTGGGTCTGTGAGGGGTTTCCTCACATCATGGCTCATTCTCCTCTCCAAATGCGACTGCACAGGACGGAAGTCATGGAAGACCTGCAGAAGCTCCTGCCTGGCTTCCCCCGTGTCACTCCTCAGGCTCCGTTCCTGCAGGTGACCCCGAATGTGAACTTCATGCACAATGTGCTGCCCAGGCAGAACCTGCAGCCCACGGGGCAGCTGGAGTACAAGGTACTGCCCGCGATCCCTGCCATGCTCTGTGCCCTGCCAGGTGGGAGGGGTGTTTGTACTCACGCTTGCTCGCTCTGTTTGTCACTCCTTGGACTCCATAAGCCTCAAGAGTTACTCCCTTTATGTATGATTCCAGTTGGTTCTCTAAAGTAGGTTTAGATCAAATATTAGGAAGATATTCTTTACTGTGAGAGTGGTGAGGCACTAGAACAAGTTGCCCAGAAAAGTTGCAGATACCCCATCCCTGGAAGTGTCCAAGGCCAGGCTGGATGGAGCTCTGAGCAACCTGGGATAGTGGGAGGTGTCCCTGCCCATGGCAGCAGGTTGGAATGAGACAGTCTTTAAGATCCTTTCCAAGCCAAACCATTCTGTGATTCTGTGAAAAAGCTGAAGAGTGAAAGAGCAGTGCAATATAAAATTAATAAATGGGCTGGGGAGAAATAGGACTGTGCTGCCTGGCTTCGAGCTGCAGGTTGCAGCCTGCCTGGCAGCTAAAGTAGCGTGCAGGGAGCTGCAGAGTTAAACCCTGCTCATGCACTGACGCTGCCTGTCCCTGCCCCACGTCACTCCGGGATGCTGGTGACATCCCTGAAGCGCAGAGGGCTCATCTTCTCCTGGTGTGTGACCCTGGGCTCCAGCCGGGGTGGGTAACGGTGCTGTGTGTGTGTTTCAGGAGCAGTCCCTGCTGCAGCCCCCCACCCTGCAGCTGCTGAACGGGATGGGCCCGCTGGGCCGGCGGGCGTCGGACGGCGGGGCCAACATCCAGCTGCACGCACAGCAGCTGCTCAAGCGGCCCCGGGGCCCCTCGCCGCTCGTCACCATGACGCCAGTGAGTAGCACGGGGAAGGCAGAGTGCTTAAAAATATCCCCTCCCGCAGGCAGAGGTGGCTGTGCCCAGGTCACAGCAGGCGCAGCGCTGCAGGGATGTGCCTGCTCGCTGCCAAAGGTTCCTCTGCTTCCCCTTGCAGGACTTTCTGTGCTCTCGTGGAGCTGGCAGGTGGGGTTGTGTGTTGCTCTCTGGAACTGACGGTGTTTGTGGGCTTTTTAATGGTTGCTTTTGTCCTTTGCTGATCCCATGGAGAAAACTCAAGTGTCCATCTCAGCCATTCAGGCATGTTCTCACTCCCTGGGTGCATCTGTATCAATGAATTCTCTGAGTAGCAGCAGCCCTGCCCAGGCACTTGGACTGGGGAAGGAATGTTGGAAGGGGTTCTTGGCCAGGTTTCCTTGGTGCTGCAGAGGAGCCAACACAAACCCCTGTGGAAGCTTGTTTGGGAAGGTCAGGTGTCCCCTGTGCGGAGGGGACTGTGCTGGGTGTCCTCCTGAACTGTGGCTTCTCTCTCCACAGGCTGTTCCAGCTGTCACCCCTGTGGACGAGGAGAGCTCCGATGGGGAGCCGGATCAGGAAGCTGTGCAGAGGTAACTCCCACTCTGTTAACATTTGCCCTTCCTACCTCCACGAGGCTCACCTTGGGCTGTTCCAGAGCTGATGCAAACTCAGCCACCTCATCGGGGCACCAGTGTTGATTTTACAGCGAAGGCTCAACACTTCTCCTGTTCCTGTGGGTGTTGATTACAGTAGCAGTTACTCCTCTGGCACTACTGGGTGCTTGCAAAGCTGGATTCCCCTGAAATGGGTAGCTAATTGAGCAGTAGGTTCTCCAGAAACTCTTGGAACTGCTAAATTCCTTTGCTTAGTGTGCACCAGCATGCGATCCACACTAACCTGCCAAGTGAGTGCCGAGGGATTCCCCTCTCTGCTGGGTGCTGGAGGTGGGAGGATCTCCTGTGTGGCCTTTGGTGCCAGTGCAGCAGCTTTTGTATCAAGACATGCAGTAAACATCCAACTCTGATGCCTCAAACAAAGTGAGCTTGCTGGAATTACAGGTACCTCTAGCTGCTAATTTTAGCATCAGGCCTTAAAATAGTCTGCTCCAATAAGGAAAGCATTATTAGCTCTCAGGCTGGGAACTTCTGTTCTCTGTGTCTGCTCCAAACACACTGTAGGAAGTGGGTAGAATGTGCTTGTACTTTCTCAGTCCATGAGCACACTAACCATGGCCTTGCTAACATCTTCTTAGTAGCTTTTGCATAGTTTCTTCTCTGCTAACCAGCTGGGCACTACGTGTGGTGGGTGCTCCTGCTTCTTACCTCAACCTGGAAGAGCTTTCTGGATTCCCCCTTTGTACAGGTCATCACCTGGGTAAGGGAGTGGCTCCTCAGGGGCTCACAGGGGTTCAGACTGGGGGTTGTTCCAGGCAAGGTGACACTGGGGTGGGTGCAGATCATGCTCCAGAGCCTTGGCCAGCTCTGCTCCTCTCAGTGCTCCCGAGGAACAGTGGGTGTGAGCAGTGACAGACTGTGCACTGAGACTCCTTTTGCCTACCTCAGCCTAGAAAGTCTGCTTGTAGCCTCAATAATAGCCTCAACAGCCATTAAAAGTTTTAATTTAGGGCCAATAATGTCCTCTGACAGCACCTCAGACAGTAGGTAGTCTTTCTGGCTGTGCAAACATGATAACTCTCATTCTTGGCAAGGTGATGCCTGGACATCTTACCTGGGCAGATTTTCGCTGTTTTAAACCTGAAGGTTTCAGTTGAGCCTTTAAAGCATTAGCTCAGCTGGAAACATTTTGAAACCCCTGTGCAGTGTTTTGCAAGGCAGTGAAATGTTCAGATCCCACTGAAAACCAAGTCCCCTTGGACTCAGAGGTCACTTTGCTGCTCTCATCGCTGCCCTTAGTTCTTTCATAGCACATGTTCTTCTTCCACCAGATGGCCTTGAAAAAAGCACCATCCAGGTTGTGTGTTAACTTGTCCCTCACCCTCTTGTGTTGCGACATGTCAGTAGTCGTCAGAGGAGAAGGGTAAATAGCATTACCATCAGGGACAGATGCAAATATTTAGCTTCTCAGAACACTGCCCCAAATACTCTGTTTGCAGCCGCCAGTGAGCAGCTTTTGCCCTCCTTAATCTGACCTTGAAAGCAGAGCGCAGTCTTCTCTCTGTTCCAGGGAACAGTCACATCTCCTCTGAGCTTTGGGAAACTTTCTTCCACCCGAAACGCTGTTAGAGCTTGTGATTGGATTGTTCCCTGGAGGGCTGAAATAAAATGATCTTAGCAAACCACAACAGTAAAGCTCTTTGGGAAACTCTCCCTGTCTGCATCAAATGATTCTTAAACAGCTAATGGCACGGGCTTTGGCGGGGCACCACGGCACTGTTAACCTGCTTCTTCTGCTTGAGTGGCTTCAGCAGCAAAGAGAGGCTGGGTTTGGGCAAGTCTGTGTCGCTTGCTGCTTCTGCTTCCCAGGGGCAGTTGCAGGGGAAAAGAGCAAAGGTGAGAATTGGCAGGTGTCACTGGCCGAGTGGTGCTCGGCATGGTTACAGAGCTGCCTCGCTGCAGGTTCACAGGAGCAGGAGTTGAGTTTGCACGCGGGCGTTCATCCCGGCGGCCTTGAGCGGGCACAGCTCTGGGTGCAGTGCCAGCCCCGGGCAGGGGCTTCACCCCCTCTCTGCCGGCCCCAGCCCTGGGCTCGGCTGTGCCAGGAGCAGCAGGGCAGGCAGCAGCTCTCAGCACTGCCTGGCCCTTCCTCGCATCCTTGCTGGAGCAGAGGCTCCGAGTTCCCCCTGCCCGGTCTTTGTGGGGTTTGCAGGAGACCTGCAGCTCTTTTCCAGTGCAGAGCGGGCTTTTGTTTAAGCTGTTGCCTCCCAGCTCTGGTGTGAGAGGCAAGCCCAGCCTTGGTGCTGGTGGCTCCGGAGGGAGGGACTCTCTTGCTGCTCGGGTTCCCTTTCCCTGCGCATCCCGGGCCATTCCCGGCTTTCCCGGAGCGGAGCAGGGACTAGATGGCGCACTTGGACCGGGCTAGCACAGCCCTGCCTCAGCCCAGCCCTTCCTCCTGCTCCTCGGGCAGCCTGGGGTGCCCCTCGCACCCTTCCCCTGCGGGGACGAGGTGGCCGCTGCTGGCGGCCAGACCCGGCAAGTCCCAGGGTGGGTCTGAGGAGCGAAGGCTCCCCTGGCAGGAGCAGCAGCTCCACTCTGTGCCCGCTCGTGCTGGGTTGTCTCTGCCTTGGCTCCCGGGCTGGGAGAGGGAAGCAGACCTGCTCTAGTGCAGTGAGTCCACGCTGAGGGCAGGTGGTACCTGGGTATTCCCGAAGGGATATACCAGCATTCCCCTTGAGGTGAAACGTGGCTTTCCTGCTTGGAAGAGCAAACGGCTCCTCTTTCCTTCTGAGGCTGGCAGTGGAGCACCAGCAGCTGAAACTACACTTGTCCCCAAAGCACTGGTGAGCCAGTGCTGTGTCGGGCATGGGCAGCGTGTCCGTGGCGTGTTCTGAGCACTGCACAAGCTTCTTCCTTCCCGTTTTCTCTGGGTTATCTAACACTCCCTGTTTTCGGAGTACTCCCATCAGTCTCTTATAAAATGTGCTCCTGCTTGTTGCAGATACTTGGCAAATAGGTCAAAAAGGCACACTCTGGCCATGACCAACCCTACAGCTGAAATCCCTCCAGACTTGCAGAGGCAGCTAGGACAGCAGTCCTTCCGACCCCGGGCTTGGGCTCCACACCTGGGACCCGACCAGCACCGGTGAGTAACGGCACCGGCCGGCCGGGCAGCTTGTGCCAGGAATCCTGCCTAGGTGGCCCTGGAATGGAGCACTGAGGACATCCCGCTGGCAGGGAGGGGTGAGGAGGAGGAGGAGGAACAGGGACAAAGAGCAGACCCACAGAGCAGAGGGTGTCTGACCCCCTGCCTGCAGGGACCAGCAGGAATCAGCTGGCTCTTCCCTCCAGTCCTGCTTCTGTGGCTGGAGATGGTTTGCTGGAATGGCTGCCGTCACAGAAGTATTGGGAATAAGCAATTTTTTGTAGAGGAAAGCTTTTCCCTGTGTAATGGTAGGCATCAAGGTAGCAGATTTGCTACAGAACGTTTTTGGAGGCAGATGCAGGCAAAAGATTGCACCAAGAGTCATCCACAGCAGAGCTTAAAACCCTCACTGTTCTGCACCAGAGTTGTGTGTTCTGACTGCAAAGTCTCTTTGCAAAGCTCCTCGAGAGTAATTTTATTTCTCAGCTGAACCCTTGATGGGAATAATGTGAGGAAAGGAAGCTGGGTGGGGAAGAAAAAAAAAATCACAGTGTCTGGGAAAGGGGGAACCTTTGGATTGGATTTAAACACACTCAGGATGTGTGGGAGGGACAGTCCTGATGGAGAGGTGTTAATGTGACAGAGTCCTTGTCACAGCAGCCAACCGGAGATGCTAATGCCACAGAGGGAGCCTAAATTCCTCTTAATAAAAAAAAAAATCCTCTTAAAAATGCTTTAAAGTGCTCTGACCCCTCAGTGCTGGGAGCAAACCAGCTGCACACTGGAGTTTGCTGCCTGTTGGGAAAGCAGTGGCTGCCAGGCCGAGCTGGTGCTGGTGTTCAGCCCCTCAGGCAGCTCACACTGGCAGGCTTGACAAAGCCCTTTTTATTGTAGCCAGAGACCTGCTGAGCTGAGCACTGATGTAATCAGCAGGGACAGGTGAACTCTGAGCAGACTGAGACAGTGCTAGTGCCACGCTGGAGCTCTGGAAAACCAAGATAAGCACCTCTCTGCCCTCAAGTTACTCCCTCAGAGGTGCCTGGGGGATGGGAAGAGCAGGAGGGGAAACCTTTCTAGGGCCACAGCTTGATAGGAAGAGGAGTGCAGCTTGCAAAACAAGCAGAATGTGCTGTGTCCTGCTTTCAGGATTGCTGCAAATCCTAAAGGTAAGCCGGGTCCCTCACACACAGCAGGAACGGAATTTTTACAAGACTTTAAACACACTTACCCTGTAAATAATGTTGGTGTCACCTCTGCCTCTTGGCTCTGGAGTCTTGAAGCTGTTGCATCACGAGCAGGGTGGTATCTGCTCGTTCCACTCTTGGTGTTGTAACGTGCTGTGAGCCTGTTTTGTGTTTTTCCTGTGAAATCACGGAAATTTCATCTGACCATGGTCTAAACATAGCGTTCCACAGTGAGTCCATGACATACCTGGCGCAGAAATTAGCAGTCATTGTGTAAATAAACCACATTATTGAATGGCAGGTGGGTTTTATTTTAGCCCTTAATGTATTTTAAGCCATCTTATGTATCTTCTCATGTAGCCCCTGGTTCTGTCACATTAAATATCTGAAAGCAGAATTGAAGTACAGCTGTGCAGGGGAGTGCAGCTGTTCTGCCTTGCCCACACGGGTTTCAAAACCTCAGCATGATTTTATCTGTAGCTTCTGCTTTCCATCAGTGCAACAGGAGAACAAATGGATCAGGATAATGGATGGGATGGCTTCAAAAGGCAGGAACACAGCTCTTTCCTTGGAAGGAAACTGAACTATGTCCTGCTAAGGCAGAGACAGTGACAAAACTGAACCCAGCATGCTGGAAGTGGTCCAGCATCAGTCACCTGGTGACGAGGGGAGCCTGGAACAGGCCCTCAGAGTGACCTCTGGAGCTCAGGACCGCTCCAGCTGCAGCCAGGTGGGCTCTTGCTGGGTTTAGTGTCAGAGGTGCTGTAAAATCTCCATGACCTTCTCACAGACAAAGGCTACTGCTGGAGCCTGTGCATTAAGTGTTGCTTGCTGCATTCTGGACATAGCATTTGCAGAATCTTTACAAAAGAAATCCTTCAGTGATGGGAGAAATTCCTTCCTGTGAGGGTCGTCAGGCCCTGGCACAGGGTGTCCAGAGAAGCTGTGGCTGCCCCATCCCTGGAAGTGTCCAAGGCCAGGTTGGACAGGGCTTGGAGCAATCTGGGATAGTGGAAGGTGTCCCTCCCAGCCCAAACCATTCTGTGCTTCTGTGATTTGCACAGAAACCAGGTTCCACGGACAGCACTTGGCCAGAAGCCATGAGGGCAGGCAGAGAGCCCTGGCTGTTTGTTGTGAGGCATGTTGTGACGGGTATATGCCAGATTATCTCTGCTCCTGATAACACAGGTGGCACCTAATGCAGGGCACGAGCTCAGTGATAATGGGGAGCCGCAACTTTGGGAGAAAACAGCTCCTGAAAAAAGTCTGGCTCCCTCTGATGGCAAAGAAACCTCACTGTGAAGGGGAAGCACTTGTGGTGCCTTGGGCACAGCTTGGTTCAGATGTGCCCATTCTGATTGCCCAGTGTGGAGCATCCAGGCAGCTGAGAGGCTGGTGGAAATGGAATGTGTGCACTGGAGTTCGTGTTTTGGCTGGTGTCACATCACTAACCCCCTTCCCCCTGTGTTCAGTTCTATTTACAAGGACTCCAACACTCTGCACCTCCCCACCGAGCGCTTCTCCCCGGTCCGGCGCTTCTCCGACGGGGCTGCCAGCATCCAGGCTTTCAAAGCCCACCTGGAGAAGATGGGCAATAACAGCAGCATCAAACAGCTTCAGCAGGTGAGACAGGGGTGGGGGTCCTCAAAACAGCCTCCGCAGGGAATTCTTAGTGCCTTGGTCTTGCTGCATTGGGAAGCAAAAGAGGAATCTTTACACGAAAGGCTGAGGGACACAGTGGGGACTTTGCAGCTGAGGGTTTGTTCCCACTCTGTGTGACTGCAGCAAACCCTGGGTGTCCTCTGGATGGATGAGCTGTTCACCTGCAGCTGGGGGGATTCCTGCCCCCTCTTCTCTGGGGAGAGCCATCGTGCTGTGCCCACCCGTGGGTGTCCTGCCTGTCCCTGCAGGGCCCAGCAGCACTGTCAGACTGCAGCTCCTGCACTGCCACATTTCCTCTGGCAGCAGTTTTGGGTGTCCTGGGAAAGGGCAGCTCCTACCACCACAGTCTGGAGTGTACTGTGGGATATTCCCTGTGCAGCCAGGCACGCCTTGCCAATGGCTGGAGCAGGATTTGGCCCCAGGACAGGCCTTTCCCCTTGCAGCATGGCACAGATGAGATGCTCTCCTCACCTTGAAGTGTCGTTTCCAGAGCTTGCTGCCTGCATTAAGGGAACACAACGGTGCCAGCTCGGTGTCACGTGCACCCGTTGCTTTCCTGGCTTTTTGCCACGTCACTGCACACCTGATTCTGTCAAAGGAAATGGATTAGGCTTTCTTTGCCGGTTTTTCTCAGAGGGGTGGGCTGCAGAGCATGGCATTCCACACACAGCAGGGTGCTGTGCACCAGAAGGTCGTTTATGGGATGTGCTGGGTTCCTTGCAGGAGTGTGAGCAGCTCCAGAAGATGTACGGTGGGCACATGGACGAGAGGACGCTGGAGAAGACGCAGCAGCAGCACATGTTGTACCAGCAGGAGCAGCACCATCAGATTCTTCATCAGCAGATTCAGGTAGTGGAGCCCGAGCCAGAGCTGCTGAAGGCTGAGCTCTGTTTTCCTGTGTTGCTGCAGACAAACTCGTGAGCAGGTCCCAGGGGGATTGAGGGAGGGGAGTGTGCTGGGCTTGCTGTAGCGGGAAGGCTGAAGGATTTCAGCAGAGATGTTTGCACAGCTGCTGTGGTAGCCAGGGCTGCAGTCAGGGACTGACACTCGGTGAAGCTGGATATGTCCTGCTTCACCCAGCAGTGCTTCTAAATTTACTGACTGAGACATTGACTGCAAACACTTCTTGTTTTCTTGTGGTGCCTGGTTCAGGACTGTATCCGGCCTCCCCAGCCATCTCCACCCTTGCAAGCTCCATGTGAAAACCAGCCAGCTCTGCTCACTCACCAGCTTCAGAGGTAAAGAAATGGCTTTAGGACAGCTCTGGGTTTTACTGTTCCTGAAGCCCAGGGATGAGCTGACACACTCAGGAGAGGCCATGCTGAGTTGGAGGTTTATGGAGTCAGAATGGCACAGCCAGTTCCCAGGTGAATGTGCCTGGTCCTTTGAGCTGGATTCTGTCTGAAAGACTTCAGAAACAGAGAAATCTGATTCAAAGGCACAGACCTGCTTTGAGCGGAGGATTGACACTCCTGCCTTTTGAGTGGCTTGAAGATGCCACTTAAGCAGCCAGGCTCTCTCATGCTTCCTTGGGTGTCTCACACTTTTCCAGGCCCTTGGTGAGCTCAGCCTCCTTGCCCTCAGCACCCTGACTTGTAGGTGAGGCAGGCTGACTTACAGGAAATGAGAGCAGGGTGTCTCACCAGGTGCAGTGAGTCAGGAGGTGAGCCTGCAGTGTCCTTGTCCCCAGGTTTCTGTGGTAGTCACCAGGTCGTGGTCACTCCCTGTGTGACTTGGACAAGTGAGGTGGCTCTCAGAAGAGAAGCCAAGCTGCAGAGACCTTGGGACCCCCAGCAAGGGCTTTATGGTGTTTATTTTGAACAAGACACGCAGCGTTTGGTGTCAGTTCTCACAGTTGAGACAGCATCTTGACAAGGAGCAGGCATGGTGAGAAGGTGCTTGTTTCCCCGCGTAGGTTACGGATCCAGCCGTCCAGCCCGCCCCCGAACCACCCCAACAACCATCTCTTCAGGCAACCCAACAGCAGCCCACCCCCCGTGAGCAGCAGTGTGCTCCAGCCCCATGGTAAGCAGTTCTGGGAGCTGGGCAGGGCCCTGTGATCCCATCGAGCCCTGGGGAGGCAGCATGGGGGTGCCAGGGCTCCATTCCCCCCACAGCCCAGGCCCTGCACAGTTTGCTGATGATGTAAAAGATTCTCCATCTGGCAGCAAGGGCTGGTGTTATCGAGAGCTCGCGAGGAGCTGCCAGCTGGAATGTGCTGTTGGGTTCCTTGTCACAAGATCCTTACTTATCGCTGCCGGGGGTGGGGAGGAAGGGCTGATTTTCTCGGGTTTATGCAAATCACTGTCAGCTCTGCAGAGTTTCTGTTTCGGTGCAAGGGGCTCTGGCTGTGACCTTTGCACGCTGGCACAGCGTGACAGAGCACCCATACGGACACGTACTGGGCTTCCAGCCTGGTCCAGAGTCATGGAATGAATCATAGCATCATATTCTGGTTTGGGCTGGAAGGGACCTTAAAGATCATCCTTTTCCAGCCCCCTGCTGCGGGCAGGGACACCTACCACTAGACCGGGTTAATCCAAGCCCTGTGGCACTTTGGGAAATGGAGCAGATCTCGCTGCCAAGCCTCACCCTGGGCTGGCAGGAGTGCTGAGGGTCTTTGTTCCTTGTAGGTGCTGCCTCCCAGTCCCAGTTCCAAGGGATGCCATCGCACAACACAATCTTCCCGCAGTCGGGTAACTGTTCCCCTCCCCCGGCCATGGGGCTGACGTGCCTGGCCCTGCAGCAGCAGCAGTCGCAGCCCCAGCAGGTCACCATCCAAGTGCAGGAGCCGGGGGACATGGTCGGCAGCAGCCTTCTGCCCGGGGCCTCCGTGGGCGGGCAGGGCCTGGCGTCCCACGCGCGGGGGATGTCCCTGAGCCCCAGCGCCAGCCAGATCCAGATGCAGCACCGCGCCAACCTGATGGCCTCCCTCAGCTACGGCCACCGGCAGCTGTCCAAGCAGCTGAGCGCCGACAGCGCCGAGTCGCACAGGTGAGGGCCCCTCCCTGCCTGCTCCTGGCTCAGAGGGACTGGGAATCCCAGCATGAGACGTGGTATCCAGCCAGTCTGGGTTGTGCTTGCCCCCTCCCTGTCCCTGGGAAGGAGTTGCTGAGCTAGGCCAGGGCTGCTGTCCCACGTGCCTGGGGAAGCCCCTCCCGTGCAGGAGCAGCTCTGGCTCCCGCTGAGCAGTGCGGTCACTTGTCCTTTTCCTTGTCCTTGCAGTCTGAACGTGAACAGGTATCCCCCTGCCAACTACGACCAGGTGCACTTACACCCCCACCTGTTCCCGGAGCAGCCCCGCGTTTCCCCCAGCAGCTACAGCCCGTCGGGAGGGGTCGGGTTCCCTGCAGCCCAGCAAGCTCTGAAGGTCCCACAGCTCGACCAGTACCCCAGTTTCCCTCCAAACGCACATCAGCAGCAGCACTACACGGCATCGGCACTACAGCAGGCACTGTTGTCCCCGACACCTCCTGACTACAGCCGACACCAGCAGGTACCGCACATCCTCCAGGGACTGCTTTCCCCCCGGCACTCGCTCACGGGGCACACGGACATGCGGCTGCCCCAGGCAGAATTTGCACAGCTCATCAAACGGCGGCAGCAGCAGCAGCAGCAGCAGCAGCAAGAATTCCAAGAGTTGTTCAGGCATATGAGTCAAGGGGATGCTGGGAATATGGGCACCAGCATGGGACAGAACCTCTCGGAGCGCCAGTCGTTGTCTTTGCCTTATCAGAGTGCTGACACGTACCACCCCCAGAACAGCCCCCAGCATCTCTTAAAAATCAGGGCGCAAGAATGTATCCAGCAGGTCCCTGCGTCCGTGCCACCGCCGCAGGGATATGGACACCAGCCAGCCCTGTTCCACTCGGAGAGCATGGAGGAGGACTGCGCCTGCGAGGGAAACAGGGACAGCTTTCCTGACAGTAAGAGTTCAAACACATTGACCAAAGGTTGCCACGAGACCCCTCTGCTTGTAAACGCAGGAGGGCACGGGGACCCCGAATCTTTGCTAGGAACTGCTAATCCCGCGCAGGAGCTGGGAACGCACCAGTACAGGCATCAGCCTGCGCCCGGATTCAGGAATAAGGTGCCCAGCAGAGGTAAGGCTGCCTGCTGCCCGTGCAGGCCAGGTGTCCATCAATGCAGGCCAGGTGTCCATCCGTGCCAGCCACTCACCTTCGTGCCCAGGACACTGTCCCACCCGGCACACCAAGGGTTTCCTGACATACTTTGCATAGCGTGGAATTACTGAGATTCTTCCTGGCTTTTGTGGCCTGAAGTAAATTGCAGGCACAGCCTCTGTAATAAACAGGGTTGAATAAGGAAGGAGCCTGATGGGCTGCTTCCCTTGGGAATTTGACCTACTTCTGCAGGCAGGTAAAGCTGCAGGCCCCAGATTTACTGTTGTTGGTGATGTTTCCCCATCCCCTGTAAACACGGGATAGGAACAGCTCAGCTGCCAGCATACCCCAGCTGTAGCAGTGTATCCATTTGTTCCTGCTCTTAAGCACAGACCCTCGAGTCCAGGCGCTGCTAATGCTCCCACGAACACACACAGTAACAGTGTTGGTCAGTGTCCTGTGGCTCCAGTGGCCTTGCAGCCTCTCTGGCACCTTGGGAAGCAGCAGCAGCAGCAGCAAGATTCTGTCCCTGATTGAACTGGGAAGGGTGGATTCTGGAGAGAGTGAGTTTAAACTTGCCATTAGGGTCTGAAGACCTTTCCTGCTCCTTGGAAGCAGCTGTGCCTTTGCTCCTTGGTGGCTGCTCTGGCAGCGCTGGGCTGTCAGAGGATTCCTGCCTGAGCTGTAATTACAGGCTCCTCTGCAGGAAAAACACCCTCCGAGCCCCTCGTGAAGAGGGCTTTGAGGAGAGGCCGAGCGGGCGGATCAGTATTCGCTGCGGGACTCGGGGTGCTGGGCTGGAGCCACCAGCTTGCCCTTGGCACTCGGGGCCCTGTCGTGGAGGAGCTGTGTCCAGGGCACAGGAGGCCCAGCTTTGTTCAGGGACACAGCACGGGTTTGTTGGGAAAGTACCGGGCTGGAATAGGCTGGCTCGGAGGGCTGAGTGGGGCTGCCAAGCCCTGACCCCCCAGAGCGTGGGCGGGGGGCAGGGACAAGGCTGGGCTGTGCTGAACTCCTCCTAAATTCTGAATTCCCGATGCGTTTGCTCTCGGAGCTCCACCTCCCTGCTGTGCTTGGAGTCGGGGGAATCGCCCCAGGCTCAGAGGAGGTTGGAAGCCCTGGAGGGGCATTTGGTACAAAATCGTGAGTCTGAATCTTGTCACTGTAGCCCGTTAGATGGACAGTGAGGTTTGGTGAAGGCAGAAGCCAAATCTCAGCCCCTGCACTCCTGGTGCGAGGGCTGGTTACACAAGGGAGGACTTTAGACTAACAAGGCCCTTGTAAATGAGTAAAAGCAAATAAATGTTTACAAATAGGCTTGTGTAAGCCCTTCTGACAGGGCTGTTTGTAGTAAACTGTGTCCTGGGATGCAACTGCTTGTACCATTTTCCTCATGGCCTCCATAACCCACTTGGACTCTGGCCTGCGCTGCTTCGGGTCCAGG
The DNA here is from genome assembly GCA_013397755.1 of Cnemophilus loriae. Lineage (NCBI taxonomy): Eukaryota > Metazoa > Chordata > Aves > Passeriformes > Corvidae > Cnemophilus > Cnemophilus loriae. Next base: position 461,325 of record VZTF01008887.1, on the reverse strand, counting down.
CAGAGTCACCTCAAAGCTTCCCAGGTACCCTTACCTACACCCCTGAGCTTTCCCATTTTTGACCTACACCAAATCCTAAATCAGTGTTTTCCCACTATTGGCCTACACCAAATCCTATATCCCTAGGCTTTCCCGCTATTAACCTACACCAAATCCCTCGTCCCTGGCTTTTCCCACTCTTTTCTTAGACTGTGTATTGAGGATGCAGTTTGAGGGGTATCCCCTCGCCCTGCCCCAGCTCCCCAGATGTGTTTTCCCTGGAGCAGAGTGTAACTTCCCAGTGGCTCGGGAGTGTCTGTGCTTCCAAGGGTGCGTGCTGACGCTGATCACGAAGCTCTGGATGTCTGTGGAGCATCTGCCAGGGGTGGCAGCCGGGGACCTTGAGAGCCGACCAGATCTGTTTGGGATGTGACTGAACTGCCTGTGAACGGCCCTGCTCGTTTTGCTCCAGCGTAGCCTTCCCAGGGCTGGGAGCGCTGCCCGTGGGAAACCTGCCTGGGCTCGGCGCGGAGGGAGCCGAGCTGGCGGCAGCACCGTGCCAGCGTCACATGCCACAGTGACACAAAGGATGTGGGCATGAAAGGCTCTCCTCTGCGGGGCTGGGGGTGTGAATTCGGGGTGTCTGTCCCTCGGTCCAGAGCAGCATCCCCAGAGGTGCAGCGCTGGCATTGGGAAGCAGCTGTTGTTGGGTCCTGGCTATTCCAGGCTGAGGGAACTCATCACCCGCAGCGCAGGGACTGGGGCCGGGGCTGTTTGTGGAGCTGGAGCAGCAGGCTGCTGGCCCCAACCAGTGTTCCCACAGTTGGAGCAGCATCCCAAGCAGTGTGTGGGTGGCACTGATCCGCTAACATCTGTTACCTCATGTTTTCCTTGCTTTTCCGGGAAAGCTGACTGTTAACCGCACATAACCCCACGGTTGTGCAAAGGAAGGGGGAGGCTGCGTCTCTGACTGCCCCGGGACAGGGCTCCGGCAGGAATGCCACGTTCCTGATGGAGGAAAGGCACGGGGAGCAGTGTGCTGGCTGTGCTGTCCACGCTCACCTGCCTGCGAGCGGCGTGGGGACCACATGGGATGGGGTCTCACGTGGGTCCTGTGGACAGATTTTGGAACTGCCCTGTGCAGGGCCAGGAGTTGGACTTGGATGATCCTTGTGGGTCCCTTCCAACTGGGGATGTTCTAGGATTCTGTGAGATCTCTTTGGAGAGCGGTTTTGTGGCAGTTGCAGTGCCAGCTGGGCCGTGCGCTGTCCCAGCACAGCAGGACATCACTTCCCGCTGGCCAAAGCCCTGGGAAAGCTCTGGCTTTGGGAGGGACGTACCTGCAGCTGTGTCACCTCAGGGCAGCTCCCCAGCGCTCGCAGCCCGGCAGGGTCCGCGCTCAGTGAGCTCAGCCCTCATGACAGGCTCCTCCATGGCTCAGGACTTTATCCAAAACATCTTGTACTTGATGATGAGAGGCTTTGCCTGATAGGAATGTGGCCTTTGCCCTCAGTCACAAGAGCTTGCAGCGCAGATGGACTTTGCCAGGCAGAACACTGGTGTGCTCCCGCAGCCAGATTGTGGGAGGGCAGGGAGAAGTCATCTGATAAAAGTGAACATCCTGGCCAGCTCTTCCAGCAGGATTATGTTGCTTACAATTGCCAAGGGGCCCTGCTGGAACATCCCGTGTTGGAGGCCCCCCCCAGCTCTTGTGTAACGATGTGGGCAGGGTGGGGGTCGAGCTCAGGCTCGAGGGGAAGGCAGAAGTGGGAAAGGGTCTGGTTCCTGTGCTCCTGCCCCAGTCCCTCCAGCTTTAGGCTGCTTTTGTAGACCTGATGGGGGGCAGCTAGCATTGGGATCTTTTGGGATATTAATGCTGGAGGGAGAAGCCTGTGTGAGTGCGACTGGGGGCACTGGTGCTGCACCACTGCCACCGGGGGTCCTGAACAGCTCCAGAGCAGCCGGGGGTCCTGTCCTTGCTCAGCCAGGAGCGTTTGTGTGTGGTGTCACATCTCAGTTCTGCAGTGGCACACGTGGCTGGGAGCTGCAGGTTCCTTTACTAACCTGTCGTTTTTCTGTCGTGTCTGGTTTTCAAGAGTCCATCGTAGGGAACTGCATGGACAGGAGCTCCCCCGGCCAAGCCATGCAGGTGCCTGACCACAACGGCCTGGGCTACCCTGTGCGCCCCTCGTCCAGCGAGCATCCACGGCCCCGCACCCTGCAGAGACATCACACCATCCAGAACAGCGATGATGCCTACGTAGGTGCCTCTGCCTCCAAGGTCCCTCCACTGAAACAGCCTGGGCTGGCTCTGGCCACACCGGGCTCTGCAGACACACCCAGCCCAGCTGTGGGTCCTGCAGTGCTGTGAAAGGAGCTGGTCATGGTAGCCCAGACCTCAGTGCTCTGCTCCCTGTGGGGTTTGGGGTGCTGGGAACTGTCCTGCCCAAATCTTGATGTGTGCTTTGCTACAGCTCCCTTCTGCTGTAGATGAGAATGTCAACTTCACTGGTTCAGTGGTGCCCAGGATGAGGAGCAATGGCCGGAAACTAAAACACAAGTTCCACCTCAACATGAGGAAGAACTTTCCATGGAGGGTGGCAGAGCACTGGAACAGCTGCCCAGGGAGTCTCCCTCTCTGGAGACATCCCAAAACCACCGGGATGTGTTTCTGTCACCTGCTCCAGGTGTCCCTGCCTTGGCAGGGGTTTGTACTGGATGATCTCCAGAGCTCCCTTCCAACCCCAGTTATGCTGTGATTCTGTTATTTCAGAGGAATTTGGACTGCTCAGTCCATTCTCCTTTTGAGGGGACACTGGCTGCACCCAAGCTGTGCCTGATGCAATTCTTGTCCTTCCAAACCCTCGCTGAAGGCTGGCAGAAGCTCCCTGGGCACCCTGTCCATGGGGAGCAGCAGGATCCTCTCCTGAGCTCCCCTTGACGTGTGTCCTGCCGTCTCCACAGGTGCAGTTGGATAACTTGCCTGGGATGAGTTTGATGGCAGGAAAAGCACTCAGCTCTGCTCGGATGTCCGACGCCGTGCTCAGCCAGTCGTCGCTGATGGCCAGTCAGCAGCTGCGCGACAGGGACGGCGAGGGTGAGCGCTGGGGCTGCCCACGTGGCACGGGGGGATGTGGGCAGCTCCTCGGGGAGCTAGGTCACAGACAGAGATGCTAAGTCACCTCTTTGCCCTTACAGAATGCGGGGAGAGTTTGGAAGGTCAAGAGCACGCGAACCTGGGCGATGGCAGCCAGCACCTCAACACCTCCTGCTACCCCTCAACGTGTATCACGGACGTCCTGCTGAGCTACAAGCACCCGGAGGTGCCCTTTGGGATGGAGCAGGCGGGGGTGTAACCAGGAGGGAGTGAGTATCTGTGTGTCCTCTCTTCACACCACACCTCGGGCTGCCTCCATGGCCTCACGTCCATGGGTCACCTTCCCTGCTCATTGCTCCAGTGCTGGGGTTGGGACTGTCAGCTTGGAGCTGCTGTGCTGGGGCTGTTTGCTGTCCCCCCATTTGCCCAGGGACAGCATCCCTCCTTCCAGGCTTGTGCTGCTCTCAGACCCCCTCTGCATGGCAGGGTCTCTCTCTCCTGGGGCAGGGTCAGGAATGGCCTGGGAATGCAGTGCTGGAGGGCTGTGGGAGGAGATGTGCCATGCTGATGTCCCCTAACATCCCTGTTTCTCTCTTTTGCAGGGTTTGTGTACAGCTTTGAAATGAAAAGGTCCATTTTAAACCAACAGTATCTAGCAGCATTGCGCCAAATTGCCGTAGTATTTCTGACTAACTGGAATACCATGGCCCCTTTCCTCATCCTCACTTCATCCAGTGTGTCGTTCCTTTGGGTTCTCTAATTTCTGCCACACTTGCCTGTAACTCCAGCTACACCCAGAGCCCTGAGCCCGACGCGGAGGATCGGCCTCGGCACCGGGGCTGCTCTGGGGGCTGGCCCTGCCCGGGGCCCCACGCCGGGCTGAGCCTCCCTGGAGCCCACCCTGAGCAGGTCCAAGGGGACTGGAGCCGCTCCTGGACGGAGGCCACGCTCTCCTTCCACTCTGTCCCGCTGCACTGGGGGGGGTCTGGGCCTGGCAGCGCTGGCAGGGGCCCTCCCCACCCCGGTGCAATCCACTTCTTGTCTCACCTCTGTCTGCTCTGTTCCCTCTTGTGTGTCGGGGTGCTGACAGGACCACCCCTGCCCTGCCCTCCCCTCCCTTCCCTTTTCTTTCCAAATCCACCACGACTTGGGGTTTTTTCTTTTCCTGGCTAATGTAGGGCAGACGGATTTTTCTTTGTTTCCTTTGCTTTTCCTCCTGATCACGTAGGAATTGTTTTTTTTGGTAAATGTTGTTTTATTATTATTGTTATTAATAAAAGGCAAAAGGAATTTCTGTTTGAGAGAAATTTTTAACTAGATTCTGTTCTATATGAATTGTGACTTGCACCTTTTGTTCAAAGTATTTTATTTCTTTTAACGACATTGTACTTGTGACTGGTTTTCTCTCGTGCCAGTGGCGACAGTGGTAATTCTCCTTATACAGTCGGGACATGCAGAGGTCTCTTCTTTGTCCCTTTTCCATCCTTTCCGTGGTGGATAGAGTGGGAGGCCCCCTCGCTGGGGCTCAGGAGCACGTGGTGTCACCCTTGCTTTTGGGACTTGACAAGCTCCAGCTCAGATCCTTCTTACTGACATTTTTCTGGAATATTTTTTAAAACTAAAGGAAACATCGACCCAGCCCTCCTGACTTTGCACAGAAGGAAGTGTGAAACCAGCACGGCAGAGGTGACTTTGCTATCCTTACCCCGTGCCTCTTCCCGGCCTCCCCTTCTCGGGGAGAACAACGCTGACGGCTCTGCGATCCCGAAAATCAGAGAGGAGGGAAGCTCGACAGCCCGGGGAGCCCGCTGGATCGAGCGGGAAGGGTGGGAAACGCTGAAAGCCTTTTGCTCTGTCCCGTTGGTTCGTTTTCCTTTTGTTTACAAGACACTGTATCCTGGGAGAGTCGCCGGGCCCCCCCCAGCAGCAGCCGCCCCGCAGGGCCGCGTCACCGTGCCATCCGCAGTATCACACTTTTTTTATCATGGCTTTGTATTGTAGTAATCAATACGCGCAGTATATGTTGAATGTATATTAATATACTTTGCTATTATTTCTGTTTTTTGGAAATGTCAGAAGTATTTTTTTTTTCTTCCTCATTTATGTTGGACTAAAAACAGAACAGGAAAAAAAAAAACGTTTCAGTAAATCTTCAGTCCATTTTTTTGTGGGTCACTTGCAACTAGTCAATTAGTTGGACAGTGGGATCATAACAAATAAAACCATGATTATGATCTTCCCTGGGCTCTTGTTTGCCTTGTTGCTCAATGCCAAAGTTCCAGGGGCAGCAGCTGCTGTGTCCCCAGTCCATCCCTGGGGCTGTCACTTCCCCTGGGCTCCAGCAGCCCTCCCTGGTTGGGTTTCCCAAAGCCCCCCCCGGCACTCGCAGCCCCCCCGGTTGGGTTTCCCAAAGCCCCCCCAGCACTCGCAGCCTCCCTGCAGGCCGAGCCCGACTCGCCGTGCGGGTGTGGGGAACTGCAGCGCTGCATTTCAGACCCTGCCCGGGCATCTGCTGCACTGGGGCTTTTCCAGCAGTGGTAGAGCCTGGGAGGTGCAGGGAGCTGTGCCTCCAGCACCCCACGGCACATGAGGTGGCAGTACCCGTGCAATGCCCTTGAGGTGCCCAGCGTGCTGGCACGGGCTGGGGCTGCAGGGAGCCGGTGCCACTCAGGAGCATCATTCCTCTGTAGCAGCTCCCCCTGGCACTGCCAGCCCTGCACACTCCCTGCAGCCCCGTCCGGGGATATGGCCCCTTTCTCCGTGTCCCCTCTCTCCCCTTTCCAGGCCGGGCTCCGCCCTGTGCACTTGATTCCTGTGGATCCCTGGGCTGGTGACAGTGGGACAGGGAAGCACCTGGGGTTGGCTCGGTCCGAGGGCACTTTTGGGGTGGCCGTGCCAGTGCTGGTGCCTGATCTGAGCTGAGCCTTCGCTTTGCCCAGGTCCCCAGCGAGGGTTGGCGTGGGCGGGCAGGGGCACAGCTCCCGGGACCTCTGAGCTGGGGACACAGCGGGAAAAGGGGGTGACGCGAGCGGCCCGGTGAAGGATGGGGCACAGACCCGCGGCCGAGGCGAGGGGTCCGGGTACGGCAGGCCAAATCCCTGCGGGAATAAACCTTGTCCCCGGGCCGGTGGCCAATCCTTGGGGGCTGCGAGGGGCCCCGGCAAGGCCGCAGGGCCAGCGGGAATCTGGGTCACCGGGAGCGTAAACAGCTCCTTGGCCGGCGAGGCGCGTCCCGCGGGGAGCTCCTGTTTGCTCGCCGCCCCTGCCAAGCCCGCGCTCCTCGGCCGGGGCTGCGCGATCCTTGAACCCTGCGCTCCACATCGCCCGCCGGGAGCGCGTTCCGGGGCCGCCGCGCTGGCTTATCTCCGCGGAACTGCCCCTCCGGCATAAATAGCGGCGGCGGAGCCCCGGCCGCTCAGACGGGACGAGCAGCAGCGGTAGAGAGAGCTGGTAAGAGCCCGGGCTGCTCCGCAGGACTCGCAGGGACAGAGCGGTGCCCCTCGCCCGCGGCCCCGGCGGGGACCCCTGGAGCCGGGCTGGGGGCTCAGCCCCCGCCGGGGTTGGATTTGCCGGGGCTCCCCGCGCCCAACTCTCTTGCTGTTCCCGCAGGTCCTGCGCGAAGATGAGAGCCGTGGTGCTGACCCTCGCCCTGCTCTGCCTGACGGGTAGGTCCGGACGGGGCTGCGGCGGCAGCGGCCGCGGATCCCCGCGGGATGGAGCACGGGCGGGATGGGGCGGCTGAGCCCGACGCGAGCGCTGCTGGAAGCCGCCGGTTTCCGAAGCGCTGTGCAAGTCGGGCTGCAGCCGAGGGGCTCCCTGGACCCCTCCCGAGCCAGGCAGGTTCCCGGCAGGGCTGGAGACGTGCCCGGGCAGCGCGACCTGAGCACACCCGGCTCTCTCCGCAGGCACCCAGGCCCGCTCCTTCTGGCAGCACGATGAGCCCCAGGCACCTCTGGATCGCCTCAAGGACATGCTCGATGTGTACCTGGAGACAGTGAAGGCCAGCGGCAAGGAAGCCATTGCCCAGTTCGAGGCCTCCACCGTGGGCAAACAGCTGGAGTAAGTGGGAGGTGTGTGGCGGGGGGCTGGCCGGGGGGCCCGGGCACCGCGTGTGACCTCCCTCCCCTCCCGCAGCCTGAAGCTGGGCGAGAACCTGGACACGCTGGGCGCAGCCGCCGCCAAGCTGAGAGAGGACGTGGCCCCCTACTACAAAGAGGTGCGGGAGATGTGGCTGAAAGACACCGAGTCCCTGCGCAAGGAGCTGACCAAAGACCTGGAGGAGGTGAAGGAGAAGATCAAGCCCTTCCTGGACCAGTTCACTGCCAAGTGGACGGAGGATCTGGAGCAGTACCGCCAGCGCCTGGCACCCCTCGCCCAGGAGCTGAAGGAGCTCAGCAAGCAGAAGGTAGAGCTGCTGCAGCAGAAGCTGACCCCGGTGGCCGAGGAGGCGCGGGACCGTCTGCGCGGGCACGTCGAGGAGCTGCGCAAGAACGTGGCCCCCTTCAGCGATGAGCTGCGGCAGAAGCTGAGCCAGAAGTTGGAGGAGATCCGGGAGAAGGGCATCCCCCAAGCCGCCGAATACCAGGCCAAGGTGGTGGAGCAGCTCAGCAACCTGCGTGAGAAGATGACGCCTCTGGTGCAGGACTTCAAGGAGCGCCTCACCCCCTACACCGAGAGCCTCAAGGCCCGTTTCATCAGCTTGCTGGAGGAACTCCAGAAGACAGTGGCCTGAGCTGCCGGCCGGCGCGGCCAGGGACTGACCCAGCCCCACTCCGCAGCCGCCCCGGGTGCTCCCTGCCCTGCCCCGGGCACTTCTCCTCAGGGGGCTCTGGGGACAGGCTGCAGGAGCCCCGGGCCAGCCCAGCCCTAGGGTGTCCTCCTCGGAGACCCCCTCCTCCCCTAGAATTGCCCCCCCCCAACCCGGCGTCGCTCTCAGCTTTGCCTCTCTTTTGACAAATAAACTTGACTTAAGTTATTGGAGCTCGCTCAGTCTTTGCAGTGGATGCTGGAGGGGGCAAGGGGTGCTCTGAGCTGGGGGTACTGGGGGGCTCAGAGGGAGTGGGGTTCAGGGAGCTGGTGAGGGGTGCCCTGGGCTCGCCCTGTACTGAGCCCAGCTCTGCCCGAGGTGCAGCCGGGCTCAGCCCCACACAGGGCGCTGGAGTGTGGTGGCACTGTATTTGCAGGAGCCTGTGGAAGCAGCATCCGGCTCTTGCCACCCTGGGCACCCCGACACGGCCGTGTGTACCCTAGTGCTGGTGTCTGTCCCAGCCCTCCCTCTCCCTCCGGGTCGCACTCCTCCTTGCCAGCCCCCCAGTGATGCCACCACAGCGTCTGCTTCAGCCCCGCTTTATTGAGAGCACCACGACAGAGGGTGGGAGCCGGGGGGCCCTCAGCCCCAACAGCCCCCGGGCAGCCCCCGGCGAGGCTACGAGGCCGGAGTCTTCTTCCAGAGCTCTGCCNAGACGCTCCTTGTGCATTCAGGAACTCGGAGGGGAAGGGAGGGGAGGGGAGGGAGTCAGCGCCAGGCCCTGGCCGGGCTCCCCGCAGGAACCGGGGAACGGGGACGGGGACAGGGACAGGGCTGGTGGGGTTCGGGGGCACCTGGCCTGCTGCGCCGCCTCCGACTCCCGCACCCTGCTGAAGGCTTCCTTGGCCATGGCCGTGGCTTTCTGGGCCAGCTCCTGCACCTTCTGCACCAGCGCCTTCGGCTCCTCGGGCGCGTCGGCCCCTGCAAGCACGAGCCTGGTGGGACTGGGGGCACGGGGCCCCGCGGCTGTGCCCCCCAGCACCCTGAGCCCCGACCCCTCCTCCTGCGCAGCCCCCTGGCCCTTACTTGCTCTCACCGCCAGGACGGCCGTGCAGGCGAGCAGGAACAGCAGCGACGCCTTCATGGCTGGGGAGAGAGCAGAGCGCGTGGTGTGGGGCAGCAGGGGGGCCACGGGGGTCCCCGTCCCCTTCCCGGCACGACCCTCACCGGGGCTGTCCCCACTCACCTGTGCCGGGCTCTGTGACGCGGGAGCAGCCCCGGGCTCCCTCTTTATACCCTCCCCACGGCCGCCCTGGGGGATTTGTGCAAAGGGCAGGGCAGGGCGCGGGGGGGCTGCAGGGGCGCTGCGTCCAGCCAGGAGTTGGGAAATCCCGCAAGGACGGAGCCTGCAGGGGCCCCGCGTGTCTGTGCGTGTGTGTGCACACGCGTGTGCGCAGCCAGCCCGGTGCCCGCGGCAGGGGACAGCCCCGGGGCCACGGGCACGCACGGCACAAGGGTGACATCCAGCGGCCCTGTCCCCGGGCACGACGCCCTCGGGCACCGCGAGACTCTTCGGACCTTGCCACTGCCACTGCCACTGCCACTGCCTGGCTGGTCCCTGCCCCTGCCCGCCCAGCCCTTTGCCCGCTGTGACACATTGCCGTCGCTCCGCTGCCCCCGGGGCGTGGGCTGAGCCGGGGGCTGCCCCCGCAGGTGTGCGCCGAGAGCGCGATGCCCACGGCCAGGGACACGCAGGGGTTCCAGCTCCATTCCCTGTGTGGCTGTAGTGTCCTGAAGTGTCGTGGCTTCTTCCTGTGCCAGGGCTTCCTCCAGGAGCCTAGACTGGGAAGCAACGACGGACTGGGAAGGAACGATGCCATCCTGCCTGTGCACAGCCTCGTGTGCCCCCGAGCTCCATCAAAGCGTCCCCCTGAGCCCGTGTCCTGCCCCACTGCCCAGCCCAGGCACAGCACAGCCGGCGGCAGAGCTGGGGGGTCCCTGCAGCACCCCCAGACCCCGTGTCCTGTCCCACTGCCACCTACTCCACAACCACACATCCCAGGAACTGCACTGCCAGCACCGACGGGGCCATTGCTGCATCCCACAGCGCAGTGAGGTGTCCCCTCACCCAGCGTCCCTGTCCCCAGGAGGGGCTCGGTGTGTCCTGCGTACCCCATCCCCTGTCTGACCCCGCTGGGGGCTGGCGGGGCCACAGGTGATGTCAGGGCTGTGGGTGATGTCAGGCCTGGGCGCACGTCAGGCACTTCCACGTTGTGACCGTGCTAAAGTCCAAGCCCTTGCTGTGTCACAGCCCGCGTGGAAGCTGCAGCAGCGCTCGGGCTGCATAAATAGTGCTGGGAGCTGCCGGCTCCGCAGGTACCACCGCAGTGGCAGCACAGGTGAGCAGCTGCAGGGGCTGGAGAGAGCCAGAGTCTCCATCGCCTCTGGCAGGGGCTGGGGGTGCTGCTGGTCCCTGGGGCTTCCTTCACCTCTGCTCTGTGCTCCCACAGGAGTCCCCAGCACTCAGGATGGCGCCGAAGGTGGCCGCCCTTGTCCTGGTTCTCCTTGCGATCTCAGGTGAGGTGGCTGAGGGTCTGTGGTGCCGGCAGGGTGGTCCTGCCCAGGGGCAGAGATGGGGACCTGATGTCCCTGGGGGAGTGGGACTGCGCGAGCGCTGATCCCAGCATCCCTTGCAGGGTCACGGGCTGATGTGAACCCTGACGAGGTGGCCAGCGTGATCTGGAAGTACTTCACGGAGCTGGGCAGCAATGCCAAGGACACAGTGGACCAGCTGCACCAGACCGAGATCAGCAAGCAGCTCAAGTGAGCCGAGCCACAGCGCCAGGGGGCTGGGGGGCTCAGGGGGATGAGGGGGTGCCAGGCCAGGCCTGGGGACGTGGGCACACAGGCACTGACGTGTCCCCTCTCCCCAGCACCCTGCTGAAGAGCAACCTGCAGAGCGTCAGCGCCTACGCCGAGGACCTGCAGGAGCGGCTGGTGCCCTTTGCCACCGAGCTGCAGGCGCGGCTGGCGCAGGACTCCCAGCGCCTGAAGGAGCAGATCCAGCGGGAGCTGCAGGAGCTGCAGGCCAAACTGGCGCCCTATGCCGACGAGGTGCACCAGCAGATCGGCACCAACATCCGCCAGCTGCAGGCCAAGATGAGCCCCTACGCCGAGGAGCTGCGCTCACAGGTGGACCGCAGCGCCGGGGAGCTGCAGCGGGTGCTGGAGCCCTACGCGGCCGAGCTGCGGGAGCGGCTGAAGGACAACGCCGAGAGCATCCAGGCCTCCCTCAGCCCCTACGCTGACCGGCTGCAGCAGCAGATCGACGGCGGCGTGGAGAGCCTGAAGGAGCGGCTGTCACCCATGGCGGATGAGCTGAAGGCGCAGGTGGAGCAGAGCGTGGCCGAGCTGCGGCGCGGGCTCAGCCCCTATGCCCAGGAGGTGCAGGATGGCCTCAACCGGCAGCTGGAGAGTCTCACCACGCAGATGGAGCGGGCGGCCGAGGAGCTGCGCACCCGCCTGGCCGCCAGCTCCGAGGAGCTGCGCGCCCAGCTGAGCCCGCTGGCCCAGGAGCTGCGGGAGGCGGCGAGCGGCGATGCCGAGAGCCTGCGGCAGCGCCTGGCTCCCCTGGCCCAGCAGCTGGACCAGCGCGTGGGGCAGACGCTGGAGGCCTTCCGGAAGCAGGCGGCTCCCTTCGGAGAGACCTTCGGGAAGCAGCTGGTGCAGCGGCTGGAGGAGATGCGCGGCAAGCTGGACTCGGGCGCTGCCGGCGTGGAGGATCACCTGCAGCTGCTGGAGAAGGAGGTGCGGGAGAAGGTGGCTGCTTTCCTCAGCACCGTCCCACCCCCACAGAATTAAGCCGCCCCAGCCATCCATCCACACACACTCGAAGCATTCCTGGCCACTTCCAGTGGCAGAAATAAATGTCCTTGAGATGCACATGCTGGTCTGTGTCCTTCCTTCCCACAGCATCCTGCTGTCCTACCCTGGGATGGGATACCTGGGGCACCCTCAGCTGCTCTGAGGGGGGAGCATCACCCCGAATTTGGGTTCTGGGGCACCAGGGAGAGGGAGCAGAGATGGGGTCAGGCGGGTGGGAGGTCTCTGTGGTGGCTGGAGATGGTGGCACCCAGGTGAGCCCATGGACCTGAACGGGACCGGGGCCTCGCCGTCACCTCATCACACCTCATCACCCAGGTGGCTGCAGAGGGACAGAGCCCCGGGATGCGGCCAAACATCCCCACTGTGGCGGGGCAGCAGCTGCCATGAGGGATGGGGATCTGCGGGTGGGTGACAGACACCCCGTCCCCACAGCCCAGTGGGGCTTGGACAGGAAGGAAGCTCCGCGGATCAGGGAGAGGGAAAGGGGACTGAGGCGCTCTGCCGGCAGAAGCCCGGGGTGGAACGCGACGGGACGGGACGAGGTGAAGCACGGCCAGCGCCGCCTGGAGCGACCTCACGTGTTGGCCCAAGCGAGGGAGCCGCGTGGACTTTGGTGCCGGAGCAGCGCTGGCGACTGCTCGGTGTTTCACCCCGGGAGCGCTGGACTTCGCCCCCCGCCCACTGTGCCCGGGTTTATTCCCGGTAAAAGCCAACGTGCAAAGGAAAGGACACAAGCACGGCAGGCTGGGCGCCCGGCGGGAGCGGGCAGCCACGGAAGGGGAAGGTGTGCTCCCTACCCGCTCAGCCCAGCACTCCCCGCACAGCCCGAGCCGGGCTCGCCCTCCTGCACCCATCCCGGGGCTCCAGGCTCCGCTTTCCTCCCGACAGGAGCTGCAGCCGGTGTCCCCATCCCCATCCCGCCGCCCCGCACCACCACGGCAGCTCCATCCAGCATTTCCTCCGGGACGCACAGATCGGCTGCGGGGCAGGGCCAGCCCCGTCCCCCGAGCCCGGGGGGCAGCGGGCAGTCGGGTGGCCGGCCCCCAGGTCACCCCCCCGGAACGTGCTCGGACCTCCACGTTGTGTTTACACGGAGTGAGGTCCAAAAAGCCTCCCCGTACCAAAGCCGCCTTATCGCCCGCTCCTCAGCCTCCCCCCCGGACCTATATAAGGGCGGCCACCGGCCGCCTCCGGGCGGGAGGGACGCGGGAGACGACCAGAGCCAGGTGAGGGGCGGGGGGCTTTAAGTTTGTGCGGCCGGAGGAGCTGGATGTGATTCCAGGTGCACAACAGCAGGGCTTCGGGGGACCCGAGGCGTTTCGGGGACCCGAGGGTGTTATGGGGAACCCCAGGTGTTTTTAGGGGAGCTCCGGGTGTCAAAGGGGACCCCAGGTGTTACGGGGGACCCCAGGAGCGAGGCCCTTGCGGGGAGCAGCGAGGGGGGTGCAGCAGAGGCACCACCACCCGCGAGCGCTCGGAGCAGCCGACGGCTCCTCTCCGTTCTCTCCTGCAGCCGGACCATGCTGCTGAAGGCTGCGCTGCTCCTCTCCCTCCTGGCCACCTGCCCAGGTGGGTGCGGGCACAGGGGCTCTGGGGGCAGCAGGGCTGGGTGGGCAGCACCACAACGCCCCGCTCCCGCCCGCAGTGTCCCCGGCCAAGAGCAGCCTCTGGGAGTACCTGAGCCAGCTGACGGGTGACAAGGACAGCCTGGAGCACGGCCAGAGCAAGCTGGGCAGGGACATCACGTGAGTACAGCGCCCTGGGCCCCACCAGCACACCGGGGACCCCGCTCTGCTTTCCCTGGGGACACAAGGGATGGGCCCTGGCGGGTGTGGGCAGCTTTTATTCGGGGTGTGCGGGGCACAGAGGGCTGCTGTGGTCACTCGGCGGTGTCGGTGACTGTCTCGTGCAGGAACCTGAAGGAAAGCATTCAGGATGGGGTCAGCTACATGGGGGATTTCCTGGAGAAGCTGTCGCCCCTCAGCAGGGGCCTGCAGCCCCGGCTCTACGAGGACTCGGACAGCCTGCGCAAGGCCATCCGCAGGGAGCTGGACAGCCTCCGGGTGAAGCTGTCCCCGTACGTGGACGAGGCGCACCAGCAGGTCGGGAAGCACCTGGACGAGCTCCGGCAGCAGCTGCAGCCGTTCACGGAGGAGCTCCTGGACCAGGTGTCCCTGCGGGCCCGGGAGCTCCGGCGGCGCCTGATGCCGAGCCGGGAGGTGACAGCGCAGCTCCTGGACGGCGCCGACGAGCTGCAGCGCTTCATGGCTCACTACAGCGACAAGATCGCCTTCCACACGGACCAGGTGAAGGACATCTTCCAGCCGTACACGGACCGGCTGCTGACCGAGATCCGCCGCAACGTGGAGGAGCTGCACCGCAGCGTGGCCCCGCACGCCCGCGCCAGCCCCGAGCAGCTCAACCAGCACATCCAGGAGCTGTCCGCCAAGCTGACCCGCAACGCGCGGGACCTGCACCAGCAGATCCAGAAGAACCTGGAGCAGCTGAAGGCCAAGCTGAGCCTGTACCCCGGCAGCCCCGGGGAGCCCGCGGCGCGGCCGGGCCGCTCCCGGGAGGCGCTGGCGCGGGAGGTGCAGCGGCGCGTGGAGGAGTTCCGGCAGGACACGTACGCCCAGATCCAGGCCTTCACCCGGGCGCTGGACCAGGAGACGGAGGAGATGCGGCTGAAGCTCAGCGCCCGCCCGGACCCGCCCGAGGAGCCGCTGGACGCGCCGCCGCCGCCGCCGCCCGTGGAGGACCTGCGCGCCCGGCTGGACGCGCTGTGGCGGGACCTGGCGCTGAGCCTG
>VZTF01008887.1:328749-446513 GCA_013397755.1 Cnemophilus loriae | reverse complement strand
AGGAGCGGGGAAGGACCCGCTGGGGGACACAGCTGGTCTTGGAGTAGGGGGCACTGGTGGGGTCGGGAGCGGGGTTGCAGGAGCTCCTCGGGGGTGAGAGGAGGTCTGGGGGGCAGGCAGGGTTGGGGCAGGGACCTGCCCGTGGTGGGAGGTGCTGTCAGGGCCCCCAGGACTCGGGTTCCCACGAGGCCCCTCGCTGCCGCAGGGAGTGACGCGGCTCCTGCTCACCAGGATTCCCTTCTTCAAAGAGATCATCGTCAGCTCCTTCTCCTGCGACAGCTGCTCCTGGTCCAACACGGAGATCCAGTCAGCAGGCAGGATCCAGGAGCAGGGCGTGCGCTACACCCTGGCCGTCACCTCCCGCCAGGTGGGCAGGGCCTCCCCGCGCTGCTCCAGGTCCTAGATGTGCACATTCCCGAAGGAGAGGGGGCTGGAGCCAGCACGTCTCAGTGATCCCATCGTGTGGGAGCCCCTGGATCTGTTGGGGATCCTAAGGCTGCTCCCCGGCTGTGTGTGCAGGACATGAACAGGGAGGTGGTGAAGACTGACTGTGCCTCAGCTCGAATTCCGGAGCTGGACTTTGAGATCCCTGCCTTCAGCCAGAAGGGAGGTGGGTAAATGGGAGCGGTTTTTGGGGGGCTCCCAGGTACCTCTGGTGTCATCAGCTCTGTCTTCCTCCCTTCCCAAGTGCTCACCACCATTGAGGGGATCATTGACAGAGCTGTGGCAGGCCTGGAGCAGGACCAGCCCGCCCGCAGGGTAAGGGGCTGGAAAGGGGAAGGTCCTCAGGGATGGCAAACGCTTGGGATGTCCATCTCCTGCCCGGTGGTGTCACACAGGGCTGGTGGGGAGAGCTCTGGGGCTCTGGTTTGTGCCATGGTCACCTTTGTGAGCAGCTCTGGGCTGACCCTGCAGCAGCTGAATCCCATCTTGGGGGTCTTTCCCATCCTAAATGATTCTGTGATCCCGTGTCCTCTTCCAGGCGATGGACAAAGAGGTGGCAAGGAAAATAGACGAGTTCATTGGTAAACTGAGGCAGCTGAAAGAAGTCAATCCCCCCTTCACGTTTGTGAGTGCTCACAGAAGGGCAGCCCTGGCTGGCTGAGGGGTGCAGGACAGCTCCCTCAGGCCCCCCTTGCCCCGCAGATCCTCGATGATCCCTCCGGGAACAGCTTTGTGGAGAACCCCCACGCACCGCAGAGGGACGAGGCCCTCGTGGTCACTCACTACAGGAGGAGCCCCCAGCAGTCTGCCCTGCTGGGACTGGAGGTGACTGGGATCAGCCCCTCGCTCCCTGGGAGACCCCAGGCCAGGGAACAGGAGTTAACCCTTCCCTTGCAGGGAGAGGAGGTGGATGCGAAGCCGCCGGACGCTGCCGAGGACCTGAGGGACGAGGTGGGTGGTGCTGCAGAGCCGAGGGATGCCCAGGACAGCTGCCTTGGGCTGGCTGGGATATTCTGGCTGCCCTTTCCCTCCCCCAGGTGCTGCAGTTCAACACCAACTGCCCCGAGTGCAACGCCCCGGCCAGCACCAACATGAAGTTAGTGCGTATCCTTGGAGGGCGGGCACGGGCTGGGGGCCCACAGGCACTGTACGGTCCTGGGCTCTTCCTGCTGCCCCGCAGGCCTGAGTAAGTTCTCTCAGGAAGGGCCTGCTGGGGTGCAGAGCTGTCTCAGGGCCACTCACAACTCTCAGTGGGCTTCTGCCATCCCTCGGCTGCTGCTTTGAGGTTTTCCTTGACTCCCTGCTCCAGAAATCCCGCACTTCAAGGAAGTGATTATCATGGCCACCAACTGTGACTCCTGTGGGCACAGGACCAATGAGGTGAGCTGGAAAGAGGGCAGTGGGGGAGGGAGTGGTGTTCTGTGCCTTTGTCGCTGAGCTCTGCTTCCCAGCGGGGCTGTTTGGGAGGGAAGCTGGATGTGGGGGCATTGTCAGGAGGTGCTTTATGCCAGGTGGTGAGGCCACTGTCCCAGGTTAGGAGTGGTCTCTGGGCTGCTGGGATAAACCCTGTTAAAGCATCATGGTGTGACCTGAGTGTGAACCGGGGAGCTCAGTGCCAGGTGTTCCCAGGTGAAGTCTGGAGGAGCCATCGAACCGCAAGGCACCAGGATCACCCTGCGGATCACGGACCCTTCCGACATGACCAGGGATATCCTGAAGGTGCAGTGCCCTGGGATCCCTGCTCTGTCCTGTGGGGTGTGGGGAGTCCAGGGGGACCCAGCCCTCCCTCCGTGGGGCTCATGGGGTGCTCACCTGTGCAGTCAGAGACGTGCAGCGTGGAGATCCCAGAGCTGGAGTTCGAGCTGGGCATGGGAGCGCTGGGGGGGAAGTTCACCACGCTGGAGGGGCTGCTGAAGGACATCCGTGACCTGGTGAGTGGCCCTGGGCCCCCTCCCTGTCCCTCTTGGCGCTGGCTGGGGAGGCCTGGCTGCCTGACAGGTGCCTCACCTGGCCTTGCAGGTGGAGAAGAACCCCTTCACTCTGGGAGACAGCTCCACACCCAGCAGGACGGGGAAGCTGCAGGAGTTCATTGAGAAGCTGCAGGATGTGAGTTTACTTTGGGTTTTCCATGCTCTGCACTGGTGCCAGAGGTGCTGAAGGATTAGGATTAATGGCTGGACATGTTCTGTTCCCACAGATCATAGAGGGGAAGAGCCAGGCTCACTTCATCATGGATGACCCTGCAGGCAACAGTTACCTTCAGGTACAGCCTTGGGCCCTTGAGATTCCTGAGCAGTTTGGGGGGATTTTATTTCCCTGGCACGTTTTGGGAGCAGGGTTCTCACTGGAGCTCTGGGTTGCTGAAACCCCTGCTGGCTTTATGGGTGCTTTGCTTGGGTGCTGCTCAGGGGTCACAGCCTGTGCTGGGGCCGAGCCCGTGGGCAGAGGGCAGTGCAGGAGCTGTCCCCCTGTCCCCGCAGAACGTGTACGCCCCCGAAGAGGACCCGGAGCTGAGCGTGCAGCGCTACGAGCGCACCTTCGAGCAGAACGAAGAGCTGGGCCTGAACGACATGAAAACAGAGGGCTACGAGCCAGAGGCGGCCTCGGGCCGGTAGCGGCAGGCAGCCCAGCCCTCCCACCCCTGTCCCCAACTGCTCCAGNAGGCCCCGCCCCTTCCTGCGGCGCCGGGGTTCTGCGTCAGCAGCGCGATGGCGGCGCCGGGGCTGTCGAAGGCCGAGTACCTGCGGCGGTACCTGAGCGGCCCCGCCGAGCCCGCCCAGCCCCGCCGCCGCCGCAAGAAGAAACCGCNTGGGGTCAGGACTCTTCTCCCCTTCCTGGGGCAGGGGAGCTGTTCCCGCCCGAAGGCAGTGGGGCTGGGCCTCGCGGCCTCCCCACGGGGAGGTGTTGCGTGAGGTGCTGATGTGTTGGGGCAGGGGGGTGGCAGTGGAGGCGACTCCCCAATAAAGCTGATGGATAAAGTTGATGGATTCGTGTCCCGCTGCTGCTCCGTGCGCCGGCCCCGCGCCCCGTTCCATTCATAATCCTGACCGCCATGTGGCCCCGCCCACAGCCCCGCCCACACCTCCATTCATATCCTCGACGGGCTTTTGTCCACGCCCATGTCCCCGCCCAGAACTCCATATATGGTCTGATCTCATGCTGGCCACGCCCATAGCCCCCGCCCACAACTCCATTTATGTCCCGGCTTGACCACGCCCACGGCCCGCCACACCTCCATGTATGGCAGTGACCACGCCCGTCTCGTCTGCCCGCCACACTCAGGCCCCGCCCCTTCCTGCGGCGCCGGGGTTCTGCGTCAGCAGCGCGATGGCGGCGCCGGGGCTGTCGAAGGCCGAGTACCTGCGGCGGTACCTGAGCGGCCCCGCCGAGCCCGCCCAGCCCCTCCGCCGCCGCAAGAAGAAACCGCCGGGCGGCACCGGCAGAGCCGGGTGAGTCCCGGGCGAAGGGGGCGGCAAGCGCGACCCTCCGCGATGCCCGGGCGTGGGAACCCCCCCGTGCCCGTCTCCCCGAAATCCCCTCTCAAAACCCTCCCTCCGCGCCGCCCCGGGGCCGGGACCCTCCCCAGGGCTCCCCCGCCGCAGATCCCCCCGTTCCCGACGGGGCCTGACGGCAGCGGCTCTCCCCCTCGCAGGATGCGGATCGTGGACGACGATGTGAGCTGGAACAGCATCGCCGCCGCCCCGGAGAAGGAGGAGGAGGAGGACGACGAAGGCGACATGCCGGTGGTGAGCGGGGAGTCGCGTCAGGCGCGGGCTCATGGCCTAAATCTGTTCTTACGGTCACCTCGTGTCTCCCTGCGGGGAGAGCTTGCCAGAGCACCTCTCCCTGCCCTGTGTGTTGGTGGCTCTGCCGCAGGGGCGGGGGGGTTCCTGCCCGGAGCTCTGGAGGGATGAGTGAGCTCCCTGCNCAGAGCCGGGTGAGTCCCGGGCGAAGGGGGCGGCAAGCGCGACCCTCCGCGATGCCCGGGCGTGGGAACCCCCCCGTGCCCGTCTCCCCGAAATCCCCTCTCAAAACCCTCCCTCCGCGCCGCCCCGGGGCCGGGACCCTCCCCAGGGCTCCCCCGCCGCAGATCCCCCCGTTCCCGACGGGGCCTGACGGCAGCGGCTCTCCCCCTCGCAGGATGCGGATCGTGGACGACGATGTGAGCTGGAACAGCATCGCCGCCGCCCCGGAGAAGGAGGAGGAGGAGGACGACGAAGGCGACATGCCGGTGGTGAGCGGGGAGTCGCGTCAGGCGCGGGCTCATGGCCTAAATCTGTTCTTACGGTCACCTCGTGTCTCCCTGCGGGGAGAGCTTGCCAGAGCACCTCTCCCTGCCCTGTGTGTTGGTGGCTCTGCCGCAGGGGCGGGGGGGTTCCTGCCCGGAGCTCTGGAGGGATGAGTGAGCTCCCTGCGGACCACAGCAGCCTGTTCTTTATGTACCCGTGTGTTCCAAGGGCCAGCACGGTGGTTCTGTGCTCCGGAGCAGCTGCTGGAACAAGGCAGAGGGACTGGGACTGCTGTCCTTAAGTGGTTGTGCTGGAGGGTGGGAGTTGTGCCTTTCTGCGAGCCCCTGTTGCTCGGTGTGGTTTTGCAGGTGGCAGAGTTCATCGATGAGCGCCCCGAGGAGGTGAAGCTCATGGAGGAATTCCGAACAAACTCCAAATGGAAGCTTCTGGGAGGTGAGAGCAGCCCCGTCCACCCTCTCTCCCTGATGTTTGCCTTCTCCAAACAGTGATGCAAGTTAAAAATAATACCAGCTAGAAAAAAAATAATAATACTTGAGATGCTGGAGGGTTGCTGAGCTGTGCAGAGCCCTAACAGCGGTGATTCTGATTGTTCTCCTCCAGATGAGAACGAGGACTCACAGAGTTCGGATATTTCGGGACCTGCCAAGTCTGCCTCGAGGTATGGGTGCTCCAACCAGGAATTCTCTCGATTCACTCTGGTTTTCTGCGTTTGACTGTCTGGCTCTGCGCTTTCCAAATGCTTTGTTGGGAAATGCGGGCACTTGTGGACACCTTTCCCTGCTGGCTAACCCCTGGCTGCAGTGGGGGACTGGCAGCTCTGGGTGTTTGTGACACTGCCAGGGAGATCGGGGTGATGATCCCTGTCAGTTTGAATGGTGGTGAGGGTGCAGACTTTAAAATTCCAGCTCTGCTGGGATCCAGGCTGCCTTGGAGGGTTTCTGGGGTCTGCTCTGGGAAGGCTGTGGCTCAGTGCTGCGGGTCGGGTGCAGAATCCAAATGAATCCACGTTCACAAAGCTGTTCCCAGCCTCGACCGACTTCCCAGCTCTGTGGGTCCCACTTTGTTTGCAAACACACCAAACACAAACGGGGCTCACTGTCACCTTCTCTGCCCTCGCAGGCGGCAGCGCCACGACTCCCCAGAGCCCTCGCCTCCAGCAGGGAAACACAACGGCTCCTTGGACCTCTCTCCCCCAAGACGGCAGCGGCACGACACCCCCGACCCGTCCCCTCCCAGGAGGCAGCGGCACGACACCCCCGACGTGTCCCCTCCCAGGAGGCAGCGGCACAACACCCCAGATCTGTCACCTCCCAGGAGACAGCGGCACGACACCCCTGACCCGTCCCCTCCCAGGAGACAGCGGCACGATACGCCAGACTCGTCGCCTCCCAAAAGGCAGCGTCGTGACACCCCAGATCTGTCACCTCCTCGGCGGCGGCAGCGCCACGATACCCCCGACCCATCACCTCCCAGGCGGCAGCGTTGTGACACCCCAGATCCGTCACCTCCGAGGAGACGGCAGCGTCATGGCACCCCTGACCCATCTCCTCCTCGGCGTCAGCGTCACGACACCCCTGACCTGTCCCCTCCCCGGCGGCAGCGTCACAACACGCCAGACTTGTCACCTCCCAGGAGACGGCGTCGCGACACCCCAGATCTGTCACCTCCCAGGCGACGGCAGCGTCATGACATGCCAGACTCGTCCCCTCCCCGGCGGCAGCATCAGGATTTGTCACCTCGGAGAGAGAAGCTGGGGTCCCCAAGTGGGAAAAAGAGCCGAACGAAAGGTGAGTGTCACACGCTGTGTCCGCCGTGCCCTGGGGACCCCCTGGGATTCTGTTCCACGCTGCCACAAGTGGATGCTGTGGGCTGGTGCTCTGCTGGCACAGCTGGCAGTGGCAGGTGCCTGTCCCTGTAGGCACAGTTGGGTCTTGTCGTTCTACTTGTGCACAGCTGGGTGAGAACTACCCACCCTGGAACGCCTCTGCTGCAGCCCGGGCTGTGTCTACAGCGATTCCCTGAGCGTGATCCTCTTGGAGGGAATCAGCAAGTCCTCACTCTCTGATTTATCTCCCCCAGGACGGGCCTCGCCCGCCGGGAAGGACCAGCACAGGTCACGGAGTCCCCCAGAGCACTCTCCACATCGCCGGGACACCAAGGGCTCTCCCAAGAAGGTAAAAGTTGCCTCTTTCCCTTCCAGCTGGGGAAGTCCAATGACTGGCAAATTGGAGAAGTTTTTGTACAAGTGGCTCTAACAGGGCTGTCCCTGCCCTGTCCCTGTGGTTTGGCTCACCCCTTGTTCTGCCTTCCCTGGCTGCCTCATTCTCAGCCAGCTGTAAATGTGGGATTTATATGCTTTCTAGGCTAACACGATGTCATCCGGGGTCAAGGCTGGCCTGGTGTCAGCTGATGTGCTGCAGAAGGAGAAGCAGGAGCTCCGGAAGCACGAGAGGAGCACCAAGCACCTGGAAGGTGGGAGTGTGGAACACGGCCGAGCCCCAGCTCCCCTTCTCTTCCTCTGCTCTGTCAGGCCCTGGCACTGGGATGCTGGGGGGGAGCATCCCTGTGGAGCTGCAGCTGCACATGCTGCTGGAAGCCTTGGCCAGGGTCACTGTTCCACATGGGGATTTCAGAGCAATGCCAGGGAAGTCACAGGGAGTGTGAAATGCTTTTCCTCTGCAAGTCTGAAGGAGCTGATGGATAATCAGAGAGCTCAGGTCTGTGTGGGGCAGCAGGGAAAAGCACGAGCTGAGATCCTGCCTGGGTTTGGGTGACAGGCTGTTTGGGAGATTAGGACAAGCAAAAGGAAAGTCACAGTTAGAGTCACTGAATTGTCTGGAGGTGATAAAATGTTCCAAAACTTGTGACTTGAGGCATCTGTCCCTGCCAGAGGAATCCCGGAACGCTCAAACCGTGTTCCGAGACAAGTCCGGCCGCAAGAGGAACCTGGCCCAGGAGCAGCTGGAGCAGAGGCTGAAGGCTGAGGCTGAGTCCAAGAGAGAAGAGCAATATGCCAAGTGGGGAAAAGGGTGAGTAAGGGGCTCCTAAGCACAGTCCTTGGGTCTCCCATCTCCTGGTTTTAGTTTGGATCTGCTGCCAGACTGGTGGTGTTGCATTTCACTTCATTCTGAGGTTGAACCTGGGACCAGCATGTGTTCCACGTGTCTGAAAACCCCTCCTTTGCTGGAGGTGCTTTGGGAATGCTGCACAGGCAGTGGGAGATCAGGGGTGTGACCCATCCTGCAAATTGAACAAGTCCCGGGGAGTGCTGGCTTGGGTTTGGGTGACACTGTGTTTTCCAGGCTGGCACAGGAGAGGCAGCAGCAGCAGAATGTGGAGGATGCAATCAAGGAGATGCAGAAGCCCTTGGCCCGTTACATCGATGACCAGGACCTGGATCGAATGCTGAGGGAACAGGAGAGGGAAGGAGACCCCATGGCTGCTCTCATCAAGAAAAGGAAGGCCAAGGAGAACAAGGAGAAAGGTTTGGCTCTGGAATGGCACCTCTGTGTGGTTTAAGGCCTCACTCAGCAGTGCAGAAATGCAGCTGCTGTTCAGTAAATAGCCAAAGGCTGCTGGAGCAGCTGAGTTCTGGGGGACTTCCTGGAGTCTTTGGAGTTACTGGCTTGTTACCAGTAACAGTTACCATGAGTTGTTTGCTGGGAGAGCAGGGCCTGGAGACTGAAACCTCAGCAGTTTGTCAGCCTCTGGGAGCTGTAGCTGGCTGTCAGGAGCCTGTGCTCTCCACGTGTACCCACCTGCAGACACCTCCTGAGTGAGTGAGGGTGTGACCACCTGGCTGTGCTGAAAATGGCTGTTCTGCTCTTTCTGTTCCAGAAAAACCCAGGTACAAGGGACCAGCACCTCCACTCAACAGGTTTAACATCTGGCCTGGGCATCGCTGGGATGGCGTGGACAGGTACTTGTTCCTCTGGGAATAACAGGAAAAGTAAAAGAGTTTTGCTCCAGGGAGTTCCCAGTTAAAGGTTCCCAGTTATGGGATGAGTGAGGGTGTTGGCAGTGTGAAGGTTGAATGGATTCAGTTACAAGTGGGTGATGGGACAGATGGGACAAGGGGGTATGAGGAACTGTGGAGGCACCAACTGTTGGTAACCTCAGATCCAGGTGGAAACTGAGCCTGAGTAAATTAGTGGAAAACTTGTGTCTCTAGCAAGTTCTATGGCTTCAGAAGAGCTCCTGCCCAGCAGCCCCGGTCACCTGGGTGTCCCTTTGCAGGTCCAACGGGTTCGAGCAGCAGCGCTTCGCCCGCATTGCCAACAAGAAGGCGGTGCAGGAGCTCGCCTACAAGTGGAGCGTCGAGGACATGTAGGGGAGAGCTCCTGGAGTGACCCACAGCCACCACCTGCTGCCAGAGCCCTGAGGAATGGCCTGCTCTCCCTGGAACGAGCCCTGTGCTCGGCGTTCAGCAGCCCACTGGACCATGTTCCGAGAGGCAGGGCTGGATTTCCCTGTCAGCCAGAGCCTCCAGCTCTCTGGAGAGGACACCAGTTTTTTGTTTGTTTTCTAACAAACTTCTGTTCTATGCCAAATGCTTTGACCTCTGAGGGCCGTTCCCAAGTCTTCAGGTGTCCTAAATCTCAGGTGAAAATCTGCTGAACGCTTGGGCTTGGGAGAGCTGTCCTCATGCAGTGGGTCGGTCTGCTTCAGAACTCAGGTTAAGCTGAACTTCTGAACTTCTGTTAAGTTTATGTAGTTATTTGGCCATGTAGA
Source organism: Cnemophilus loriae (assembly GCA_013397755.1). NCBI lineage: Eukaryota > Metazoa > Chordata > Aves > Passeriformes > Corvidae > Cnemophilus > Cnemophilus loriae. The sequence continues at coordinate 437,088 of VZTF01008887.1, read as the reverse complement.
TCCCAGAGTCACCAATGTGCAGGAACGTTCAAACTCAGCCTCTCCTGACCCTGTCCAAGCAGGAAACTGAGCAGGGAATGCTCTGGCACTGGAAGAGTGACCTGCAGTGCTGCATTGGGCAGCAAGATCTTCAGAAGTCTCTTCAGGGTCCATTTCTTGTGGAAATAAATGTGTGGAGAATTAGGACTTAAGGCCTGGAATTGCTTCCCTCATAGTTTGGAGCAGCTGGTCCCCCCAGACCCCTCTGAATTTGGGGCTGCTCTCGGCGCTTCCACCACGCTTTTGCCTGGGGCTCGCTCCACTGGGAAGTGTAACAACCCTTCTCCTGTGATCAGATTTGTCAGTCTCAGAGCTGGAGGCCGGGCAGAGCTTCCCTTAATCTCTGTGTGCCAGAAAGCACTCGTGGAAATAAATACAGTTGTTGCTGAGGTCCCAGGGAGCAGGGATGAACTGCAGGCAGCAGTTTCCATGGAGATGCCTTGGCTGCAGCAGTGGGCAGGGGGCAGGGTAGGATCGCTCTTTCAGGGATTCTCCAGCGTTGGGCGGGGCTGTGGGTGGGAGGGATAGCAGCAAGGTGTGCTCTGGAGTGCCAGACTCTTGGGACTTCCCCGTTTCTCATCCCTGTGTAATGTTTTCAGCAGCCCTGGAATCGGTGTGTTCACCTGTAAATAACACCTTTCTTTTTTTACTGGTTCTGCGTGGTGGTGGTTTTTCCAAGGCGGGTGAACCATTCCCAGCCCTGGTGCAGCTGCTGGGCTGGGAGATGGTTTGGGAGCGGGGGGTGATGGTGCGAGGTGGCAGCGCATTTCCAGCCCGCTCTCAGCCAGGTGCTTCCAGTTGTGCTTCCCCCCTGTGTCACCAAGGCCCTGTTTCATTTCCCCCTGTGTAACCTGAGGCAGCTGCAGCCTCGACAAGTGCAGTTCCACTTGACACACTCGTTTTTGCTCTCACTTAATCTGAGTGCTGCTGGAGATGTAAAGAACCTGCTGTGGGATGATTGGATTCGCCCCCGTGAGCAGAGCTGGATGCTGGTGCCTTCCTCACCTGCTTGGTGACAGTGGCTGCTCTTGCAGAGCCACAGATGCCAGCAGCTGGCTCGTGTCACACTCGGGATGTAAGCTGCTCTTAAGGAGGCAAAGCACTTTTAAATGCTGGTATGAACAAAATGTGCTTAGGACCTGCAAATGGCATCAGGTTCTGCTCTTGCAGCTGATTTTGAAGGCTGGGGTTTTAAAATTTTAGAGGTACTACCCTGGGGACCTCCTCGATCATCACAATGCTGGGTTTATACATCTGTTATTTGTTTGTTACCAGATATTTTATTTTTAGGATATATCTGCGAGGGTATGGGGGGGCTCGGGTGATGAACACCTCCCTCTGCGACCCCATCCCCGTGTGCTGCCTGGGGAGAAGGGAGTCGGGTTTGTCCCTGTGCCCTTGTTCTGCGTCCCGCATCTCCTGTGCCAGCTGTGGCCTTGTGTGAGCAGTTCTGGCAGCAAAGCAATTGGAAAACGCTGCGGGATCCTCTGGGATGAGCGGGGTGATGGAGATGGAGCAGTGACACCGGGACTGGATCTCTTCATTAGTGGTTCTGGAAGGGCAGAGCCCCAGTCTTGGCATCGAGCAGCAACTTTGATTAGCTTTAACCCAAAAATATGAATATTAAAATCTTAATTTAATTTAAACCACTGTCATTCACAGTCATGGCAAACAGCAAGCAGAGTAATTATTATGCAAATGAGACAGATAGAAAAATGATTAATAATTGCGCAAATTAAAAATTATTGTAAACATCCTGTGACTGGTGATAAGTCGGGGAGGAGCGTGCGGGGGAGGCAGCGGGGCTCAGCCACCTCCTGCATCCCGATTTCCTCATTAGTGGGATCAGCAAACGAGGAGCCCAGTGGTGCTTGGGGGAGGCTGGGCCGGGCTCGGAATCTGCTCCAGCTCCTGTCTTTGCTGTGAGAAAAGCTGGGTTTAAGCCATTTCCCTCCCTTCTGGAGTCTCTGTCCTCCTGCCACTGCCTGTGTGTCCCTCTGGAGCCTGCCAGGGGACCCCAGCGGTGTCCCGTACCTGCTAACGACCCTCGGAGCTCCCCCCGACAATTACTGATTTGTCTGGTGTTTCGCTGCTAATTGCACGGCTGTATTTTTCCCCCTGCTTTCTTTCTACACTTTTTCCAGGGAGTAGGATAATTCCAGTCCCAGGCTCTCGCTGGCTCCTGGGCTTCCATGGGCACTGCTCGTGTCAAGGACGAGCAATTAAGCCTGGCCTCGTGCAGCGTAATTAGATTTTTGTTAATGAGCTCATGATAATGCGTTTAGTTTAGATTAAGACCTTAATTCCTGGGGTGTGACACCGCCTGTCCGCGGGGGCCCTGTGCCCACGGGAGTGGGGCTGGTGGGAGGGGTGGTCCTGGGAGGGGACCCTCGGCCACCCCGTCTGTCCTGTCACCTGTCCCCACGAAGGTGAGTGTGGCCTCTCTCCCCACCTGCCTCTTGGCTGTTGTTTTTATAACAGCTCCAGCAAAGTGGGTTTTTGCAGTGTTGTGTTATTGCTCCGTTTCCTGCTGAGTTCTATTATTTTTTAATTAAAAAGAGCCCGAGATTTGTCATTTAATGTCTCTCTAGCCGGCAGCCACTCCAGGTTCCGGGTGCTCGGCAGAGCTGGTGGCTCCCTAAATCATCCTGGGCTTCCAGCACGGAGCACCTGGGCGTGGGGGCACGGTGGGGTCCCCCCAGGCACAGACACCCCCATTGCTTTCTGGGGAGAAGAGTTTTCCCTGGCGACTGCATCCCACAGCGGGGCTGGGAACGAGAAACCCCGAGACTGGCAGGTTAGTGATTGTATATGCATATGTGCACTTTCCCTAATTATGGAATAATTAGGGACACGCAGAGATAAAAATTACTAATAATATTTACTCTAGACTCTATTTTTTTTTTCAATAACCTCTCTCTCTCTTCCTCCTTCACCGAGTCTTGGTGGAAATAACTTTGCAGATCCCAGTTAATGAATATTTGTAAATGCAAGAACATTCGGCGCCGGAATATCCAGAGGGCATCCTCTCTCTGCCTTGTAATTTTTTTTCACCAGATATTTAATATTTATGGTTCCACAGCCTCGTGAATAAAGAGCCACCCGCAAACCCCCAGGAGCTCGGGGGCCGGGATATTTATGGCGCTTCCTCTTTTCCTTTTCAATTACAAAGACACCTCACATAATTAAGTGCTAATAACCTTGTTAATCTAAAATTGATACTCTTTCTCCTGGCTATCTCTTAATAGAATTAAAAACAGATTAATAATCAAGGGTGGGAGACATTGCACGGGATTCAGGGAGAGGGGGCCGCGCTCCGGCCCCTCCCGGTGCTCGCGGGGGCTGGAGCTGGGTTGGGATGGGCAGCACTGGGAAAGGGGCTGGCAGGGAGGTGTGTTTTCCCTCGTGCTCTTTACACAGCTTAAATTTTTAAGACAAACAGCCATGTAACACCGTCTCCTAATGAAACTGTTTTATGTTAATTAATTATGTATCAAGGCTCATTTTCATGCGCAGCCCGGCTCCGCTTCCCCTCCGCCGAGCCTTTGATCTGTCAGAGGCTAAACGGGAGATAAATAATCAAATTGAGAAGCAGCCTGGATGGAAATAAACATGTTTTAGATGCATTATCTGGCGGGTAGAGCAAGGCCCTGGGTAATGGGGCTCACGGTTCAGCCACGCTCGGCTGCACACCCGGGGCGTGGGAAGTTTCCCGTGTCCCAGTGTCCCTGCGGCCACCCCTGGGGACATCAACGTGTCCCCGTCATGGAATGGGGTCTCTGTAAGTGTCTGCTTGTCCTCCCTAGGAGCAGGAGGCTGCAGAGGACCCTCACTGCACTAAACGGATGAAGAATTAAAACTCTGCAGCATTTCTTTCTTCCAGCCCGTGGAAGATTCCGGCAGCTCCAGGCCACAACCGTGCCTGGGATAGTTGGGATGCTGGCAGTGGACACGGTTTCGGCATAATTTAACACAATCTCTCCCAATTTGTTACACCTAAGCGGAGGCAGATGTGCATCCATATTCATTCTGGAGGAACTTCAGGAATTATAACTTCATCAGCCAAGGCCGCCCGACGCCGCAGCTCCTGTGGGGTGCAGGAGGTGAGGATGGCAGTGCCTGGGGCCTGGTCCCCTCAGCTGTGGGGACAGGGATTGCAGGGCTCGCAGGAGCGATGCCCACGGGCTCAGCTGCTCCGGGGGTGCCCATGGCCACGTTCCTGGTGCCCTCGGCCGCTCCTGGGGCTGTGGCAGCGCTGGCTCCGGGCAGGACCCTCTGCCTGTGGGCACCTCTGGCCCCAGGGCCAGGTTGGTGCCCTGCTGTAAATCAGGTGTTGCTCCACCAGTAAACACCCTGCAGCAGGAATGCCACATTATAATCGTGGAGAGCTTTACAGCCCTAATAACCCGGCAGTGTTCTGGCCCGTGTGTAATTAGCAGCTAATGGATTTCTTCCTAAAGGGCTGAACGCAGAAAGGGCCCAGCTCGGAGCGCTGCAGCATCCGGGGCTCTGCCCACCCCCCGAGGGACCCCCTTCTGATGAGGACATCGATGGGGGACCGTGGAGAGCCCTGGGGAGCAATGCTGGCAGCAGAGACCCCATGCAGCTGCAGCTCCAGCCGCAGCCTCCCTCACCCCGCTCGGCACAGCCAGCTCCTCGCCCCCGGCTGTGCTCCTGCCGGGATCCCAGCGAGGTTTATGCCTGGGGGTTGTTCACTTAGAGGATTAGGAGGGAGTTTATTGCATTGCAGCAGCTCTCCGGGGTGCGTGCGTGGTGATGGGGCTGTTTTCTGTCCCGGAGCCGTGTCGGGACCTTGGCCAAATGCAGCCCCGCTCAAGTGCCGCTCATGAGGTCCCCGGCCCGGAGGAGAGCCCCGTTCCAGGCAGAGGCCAGGGGAACACCGCATCCCCTCTGGGCCAGCGGGTCTCCAGCGCTACAGGTGAGCGCTACCTGTGCCCTCCACCTGTGCCGCGGGTGGGCAGCGAGGAGGGAGCAGCCTTGGGTGGCTTCCGTGGGACCTCCTCGCCGCGACACCAGTGCGTGCCCAGGTGGCTGTGCCGGGCTGCGAATCCAGCCCGAGGGACGGCGCCCGGCGGGACCAGCCAGGGCTCTGGGCACGGCCACGTGTCCCCCTGCGGCCACCCGGCCCCGGGCAGCGCGGCCGTGCCTGTCACCACCCGGGACACCGCGGCTCCGGCCCCAGCCCGGCGTGTCCCGCTGCCGGGAGGCGAAGCCGAGCACGGAGCAATCAAAGGGAGCGCTCGGAGAGCCTCGTCCCCTCCAGTCTTGCCCCGGGCCCTGCCTTTGGGCTTCTGAAGGCTCTGCTCCGGCGGTGTCAGTTCTCATTAATCCACACATCAAAGGCGGAGCTGCCAAACATCCTTGGGAGGCTGTGGGGATTCCTCAGCAGCGTGGCAGGCGGGGAGGCAGAGGGGCAGCGGTGCAGGGGGGCTCAGGGGTGGCTGCTCAGGGCACAGTTGGGGTCCCTTGGGGCAGGCGGGGGCTCTGACCCCCTGGCTCATGCCCACGGAGCCCCGAGGGAGCTGCCAGGGGCTGCGCAGGGAAGGTGTGGGGTGTCCCTGGCCGAGGACATAAATAACAGGACGTGGCACTCAGTGCTCTGGTCTGGTTGACAACGTGGTGATCGCTCGAAGGTTGGACTTGATGATCTTGGAGGTCTTTTCCAACCTAAATGATTCTGTGGCTCTGCGAAGGAAAGGCCCTCCTGCACCAACATCTTCCATGTGTCACAGGTGTGCAAGCAAGGAGAAGAGATTTAGCAAGAAAACACACACACAAAACAGGCAGAGAAGGTGCTGCTGCACTCTCTAGAGTGGGACTTGCCTGCCAAGGTCCTCTCCGTGCCTCTGTCGCTGCACACTGGGATTCCCTGCTCGGCTCTAGCGTGGCTCAGCATCCTGCCAGTGAGCTAATCAGGTCAATGCATTTTTAACAGGGCATAGGAAATCTTTATATTTTTTGTCAGGCTCATTCTTCTCCCCCGTCTCTCTGTGGGGGCTGAATTATTTAATGCTGAATATCAAGCAGGGCCGGTTTCCCCGCGCCGGCTGCTGACGGTGCATTTTAGGGCTGCTGAGATTGGCAGGTGGCTGTGCTCCGAGCTGGGCCCAGGGGGAACCCACTGTAGCAGCAGATTACCTGCTTGCAGCCAGATTTATGGAATAACTTGGGTCCTTCCAGGCATCTGAATAAGCAGGATAGGTTTGGAGAAGGGATGAGCAGTGCCAGAACAGGGTGCTCACAATTCACACCACTGCCTTTCTCCCTAATCCATCTCTGTGAGCAGTGGGAGCATCAGGTGGAGTTTGGGTGTTGATTTCCACGCTGGGAAAGGCTGGGAGAGCAGAGCAGGACACCAGGGGATCCAGCAGCCTCACCCCAGCAGATCCCTGGTTTGGGGCACCATGGTGGGCCGGGATGAGGTGACAGGGAACGCGTGACAGCGGGCACAGGCCATGAGTGGCGAGGAGCACCCGTGGGCACACAAACACAAAGGCCTGGTTTGTGTATCGGGGTTTATCTTTCCCATTAATGGCTTTCTAAATTGGTGGCAGTGGAGCAAAAAACCCAATCTGAACTCGGAGCATGCATGATTACTATTGTAATAACCTTGGCTAATAAGAATATGATGTGGTGTTAGGCTGGGAAAGAAAACACATTTCTCATTAGCTTTTTGATTAATTACTCCACATAATTTCCTAGGGGGACATGCCTGGGACTGATTGCCTTTGCTTTTGACGCGTGGAAGTGGTTTACCTTAAGTTAATAATTTTCTCGGTGACATTTTAATGGCAGGCCTCAATTAATCTCCAGTCACTGGGCAAAGGGCAGGCCCTCACCCTCCCCTCGCTCCTCTGGGGGCTCGGAGCACACCCCCCTTGCCCACCCTTCTCCAGGACAGGGCAGAGGAGCTGCCTGGGCCTGAGCGTTCAGGTCAGGCTTGGGCAGCCACTGGCAGAGGTTTGGGCTCCAAGATCCTGCTCCTCCCTGCCCTGCCCCACACGTGGTGCTCCGGCTTCTCAGGGCTTTAAATACCTGGGAATGCAGCAGCTGTGCAGCCCCGTCCTCTCCCGGTGCTGCCAGGGATCCAGCTGTTCCCAGGCATATGTTTACATGGCCTGGAAGCGACCGATTTCCTTCCGTGCGTTATAGTATAAATATTTTACAGGAGCTAAAATATTCAGCACTCGTTTGATGTTGCCACATGGAGTGGGATCAAATGAGGGTGGGAAGGAGGGGAAAACAGGAGAGGGGAGCAAGCAGAGACTCATTTGTTTCCCTGCCTGGAAATGGAATGATGCTGCATATTTCTGCATGAGGAAATTACCCAGAACTGTGATCTCTGCTCACTGCTCCAGGTGCTTGGCTGGTGCTGGTGCAGCTCCACACGGGGCCGTGCCTGATGTGGCTGCGGGGTGGGACTGTCCCAGTGGCACATCCTGCACCTGGGATGTGCATCCCACATCCCAGGTGCATCCGAAATCCGCCCTGCACTCTCCAGCTGAGCCCATGCTCTACACCTGCATTAAAACATTGGCAGGTCCAGCCAAACCCCTACTAAATGAAATGTCAGGGTAATCCCAGGCCTTGCCCTGCTATCCTGGCATTCCTGGGGCTGTTGCCTTGGTGCTGGGGTGGAGGGATGTGGGATGTGGGTGGGCACAGCCAGGCAGCACCCCTGGGCATGCTCACCTGGGGCAGGTGCTGGCCGGGAGGAGAAGAGCCAGCAATATTTATGTTTCCATCCAAATGCATGGATCAAAGCCGACACTTTAATCTGTTCAACAACATCTCAAGGATAAAAAAGTTGCAGGCAAATCACAGGCCTAAATTGGTAATATATTTCTGCCTGTCAGTTGACAAATCACTTTACAAACCCCTTCTGCATCTTCCCACAGTCCCTGGGTGTGCTGGTTTGGGATGTGCCAGCCTTCATCCCTCTGTGTCGTGGTGTTTGTGCCACACTCCCCCTCAGGAGGGCTGCGCTGGGAGCTCAGGGCAGGGTTTGGCAGCAGTTGGAGGAGTTAGGGCTGCTGGGGCCCAGGTTTTCTCCCTGGCTCAAACCAGTGTTTCTCTCACTCACATTTCACTCCCCTTCACAGCCATAGCGTGGCTGAGGACGTGGCTGACTCCAGCCCACCGTGGTGATCACGGCACACCATCCCTGTGGATGCAGTCCAGATTCCAGAGGAGCAGCCGAGGAGTCCCTGCCAGACGTGGCTCAGAGCAGAGGGATCCTGCAGGGAGACAGCACTCAGTGCCAAGGGGTTTTTCTGCCCTGACTTCTTTTTATTGAGTTTCTTTTTCTCTTCTTTCTCTCTCCTGGCCAGTGCCAGGCCGAGTTGATGAATTATCCCAATATATATTCTGTCTGGAAAGAAAACACATATCATATATATCTTTGACAAGTTATTATTCTTCCTTATCAGAATATGTGTGCATCCAGCCACGCCATAACTCACCCTCCGCGGCGCTCGTGGATCCGAGCGGGAGCAGCTCCGGCTGATCCCGAATCCCCAGCTCGGCCCCGGCTGGGTGACGCCTGTTGGGATGGGGGGACAGGCAGGGGACTGCGTGCCTCTGCCTGCCAGCCGGGGAGGGGGCCTGGGTGGAGGCGAGAGCACCACGTCGAGCTAATTCAGCGCCTGCCTCACCTCCAGCTGATTGCTGCAAATTAAATTTCACGCCAATGAGCCGGAGGAGCCGGCGTGCGGCGCGGCAGCGCGGGGGGAGAGGGGCGGCTGGCACGGGCAAGCTGCAGAGCTGGCACAGCCTCCTGCCCGGCTCGGGGGGCACGTGGTGCCTGTCCATGCCCCTGTGCTGGCCCTGAGCCCTTCCAGAGCCAGTGCTGCCCGGTGCCCCTCTGCCCGTGCCCCCCTTCTGCCCCTACAGGGGCTGTGCCACGGGCTGGGCAAAAATCAGTTCACAGATGAGTGAGCAAACATTCCTGGTTGTTCCTCGACTGAATGACGGCCTCAGACTCTGGAATGAAGCCCAGCAGGAGAACAGCTCTGGTCCGCAGTGGGACGACAGGGCCTGGAGCTGGCTGCAGGGTACTCGGGGTGCAGGGTGGGGTCTCCACAGGTGGGAGGTGTGGGATCCATCCAGGTGTGCTGTGCGTGCCTGGATGCAGGGCTGCGAGCAGCGGGAGTGCTCCCATCCCCACTGCAGTGCCTTTAATGTTGGACTTATTAAGATAATAACTGCTCCGTCTCTGCCGGTTTGAAACATGATCTAATAGGAATCTTACAACAAAAGTTGCCAAGCAGCCAGGCCAGGATTTACTAATAGACTCCGAGCGTGCTGTAACTGAGATGGAAATTAATTTAGTGATTAGGAGATTAATAAATGGAGCAGAGCATATCCTTTCCTTTAAAGGCCGGGAGGAAGCGTTGGGATGTGGCATTCCCGTGGTGCCTTCACGGGAAGTGTTCAACTCTTTAATCTCGACGCTTCCTTCCAGGCTCTGGGGCGAGGCTGCAGAACTGTGCCGCCTCATTTTCTATTAAATCCCGTCTTCTTCCCCAGGTGTTTGTTAGCATTCTTTTGTCTTCACAGATGCCCGAGCCTGGCATTTGGGGAGAAAAGTCCCGATCCACCCCCTCGCCTCCAGCCTGCCTGAATCCGGGACAGTGGCAGCCCTGGGAGCACACGGAGGGAGGGAGCAGTGCCTTGCAGCCTGCCCCTCTTTACTGCTGTTGGTTCTGTTTAGCAGCAGCTGTGCATCCATATTTATTGAGGGGAAGGGAAGGAAAACTGTCGGTAATCCCAGGGAAGTGGAACATCTTGTAATTATCTGGGTAGCTCGGCTGGCGTGGGCGCACACGGGCTCCCGGGAATCCCAGCTCTGGGTCAGCGTGGACGGCAGACAGGGAAGGTGGGATGTTAAACATGCTCTGAGCATTGCAGGGGGAAAAGGGATCGATGCACAAGTGTGACCCAGGAGAGGAGTGGGGAGCTGGTGGCCTCCTGCCTTGTGGCTCCTTGGCTGGGGTGAGGTGAGAGCTGCTTTCCTCCCTGAAATGCTGTTGAGACCAAAAGCTGGGGTGGGAGACTGTGAGTGACAGGCAATCTGTTAATTCCCTGGCTGTGCTTGGAGCAGGGGGAAGAGTGGGTGAGGTGGGAAGCAGGAGGGAGATGCAAATGGTTGGAGGGCATGAGGTGCCCCTGCACCCCAGGTACCTCTGGGCCAGGGGCAGGAAATGGAACCCAGGACACCAACAGAGCTGGCAGCTCCTCTCCGCTGGCATTTCCAGAGGGCAAAACGTGATCTCTTACAGATGCTGATCAGGTTTCTGAGCGAGGGCAGGAGTGCGAGATGAAGGGGAGCGTGTGTGTGCGTTTCTTCTCCCTCGCTGTTTCTCTCCCCTCACTATCTCCGGCATAGCCTTGCAAGAAGAAAAGCTTGTGGGCATCTGTGCTTCGCCTCTGCCTTCCCCGGGGGCCATCAATATGCAGAGACTGTTACCTGGGCAGGGGCCCTTCCCTCTGTTCCATCAAGGTCATGGCAGGAGCTCCTGGCTGCCGAGGATGGTCCTGGAGCAGAGCAGGGATGCTTGGGCAGAATGTGCAGCCCTGGAAGAGGAGGAGGATTAGGATGGGTTCATGTTGGGTTCATGCTGGTAGTGTTAGAGTGCAGCCAGGCTCCAGGAGCCTCTCCCAAATCCATGGGGCAGTATTTTCCCAGTGGGAAATCCACCCTCCTGCCCTCAGGGAGTGAAGGTGGGCGGACAGCATCCCTGCCGAGGACATGGTTTCTGTCCATCCCTGCTCCCCAGCTCCTGGCACTGGGATGAAGGCAAATATTTGGAGAAGTGCAGAGCCCGGCTTGCTTCAGACAGAGCCGGCAGCCTCTCGGAGGCTGGGATTAATTTGAAGGAATTTACTGGTGGGGTTTGTGGCAGAGAGAACAGTTTGCTTATTTCACACTCGTATGGCCACCTGCTACGAACTGTTTGTTCAGTTTCAAATTCTTTAATTAAAATCAACATAAAACAGATTGAAAACATCCCAAGAAGGGGATGCTTGATTTGCTGGAGGATATTGCAGCAAACGAGCCAAAGCACTCAGAAGACACCGGATCACGGGAAGCGCCCTGGGCGGACACTCGGGTCTGCCTGGGCCACCAGCCTGGGGCTGGGGGCAGGTGGCCCTGGGGCACCTCAGCCTCATCACCGAGGTGGAGCGGACATGCTGCCTCCTCCTTTATCAGGATTCCCTTCCCAGTGTGGCCCTCCCGGCAGTGCCCGGCGCGGCGGGCGCAGGCGCGTGGTGGCGGCTCAGCCCTTGGCGGAGCTGATCAGAGGCCTCCTCCAACAAACATCAAAGCTTCAATTAACAGGGGCCGCGTGCGACCCTCTTGCAGAGCCCAGATAAGAATAGAAATTTCCCTTGGAAAATGGATTTGTGTTTAGCTGCGTGTGCCGGGCGGTAAATGACCTGCTCCGTGCGGCACCGGCGAGGGGCCGGGGACAATTACGGTGCTCATTGGGAGCCGGTTATCTGAAGGAAACAGGCGCGCTGCTATTTAGCTGTCTAATATCCCAGTGGGAGGGGAGGCGGAATTAAAACCCGTCTCCTTTCAGAGCCATTTCAATCTGAAGGATTCTTCCTTTATGCGGTGGCTTTTCATTTCAAGGGGCTTCTTCCTCTCTCCCAGACCCTGATTTGCGTGTGGCCGCCTGCAATGGAGAAGGACGGTGAGGGTAAGGAGGGCTGGGCGGGGTCTGCACCCCGACATGGAGCCTCGGGATGCTCGAGGAGCGGGAGCAGCCTCTCCGCGGATTCCTCCTGGCGCCGGCATCTCCCGCTCCTATCCCGGTGAAACGATAACAACCACGCGGTGCAGAAAGTTAATCCAGAGGCAGAGGGGCGTTCCAATAACTGGAAAGGTTAAAACGAGCCCTCCCCCGCTGCACGCGGGCTCCCGCCAGCTCCCGCGCTCCTGCGGGCCTGGGAGACCCAGAGCACCATGACTGTATTGATTCAATTATTCTCTACAATGTAATACTCTGCATTTGTGTGATAGCAACAAACAGAGTTGAAAGACATACAAAAATAAATGATCTGAAAGTTAATATGGCTGAATGAGCAGCTCTGAATGAGGGGAGAGCGCTTTGGTTTTACATTGTGGAATCAATGGTGTGCAGAACAATGTCCTCCCTTCCCCGGGGCCCCGGGGGCCCTGCCTCAATCGATCACTATGCAAATTAATTGAATTCATGAAACCTGCATCGCTGGGTAATTGATGCTTCTTATAATTACCTCCGAGTTATGAGCTTTTAGGGGATTTCATTGATCCCTACTCAGGGACAGGGCCGGGGCAGGTTCCAGGCCTGAGGCTGAGGCACCGGGGGCTTGCCGGGATCCCTGGGTGTGACAACCACTGCCCAGAGCTGGTGGGATTTCCAGAGCCTGGATGCTGTGTGGATGCAGCCCCTCGGGAAACACCTTCCCTCCTCGGGGACCAGAGGGATGCAGAGGTGACAGTGACAGGTGCCACAGGAGCACGTGGCCGGGCTGGCCGTGCCTGGCTGCTGGATCGTGGGAGCGAACAGGTTGTATCCAAAGGGATAATAGGCTTATACAGCGCATTATTTAAGAAAAAGGGACAGGCAATTGAGCTCCGCAGACTAATTAGATTAAATTGATGAGCTCATCAGTATTGTGTGTAATTAAGATCAGAGCTAATTGCGGCTGTTTGATGCCCTGCGTTACCCGAGGTGTCCCTTGCCCGGCTGGTGGGGAAGTGGCTGGGCTCCCTGGGCTTCTGCTCCCTCCAGGGAGGAGCAAGGGACGTGTGACTGTGCCCAGCTCGTGCTGAGCTGGGGGCCAGGCAGGAGGGAATCTGGAGGTTTGAGCAAAGAGCTTTGTGCTGAAGAGAAAGAGCAAAGAGGGAGTGGGATGGGGTGGATGGAAAGTAAGAGAAGCAGAAGCTGGCCCAAGTTCCAGGGGAACTGCAGCCATTGCTTCGTGTGGAGGATGGACAGGATTTATCCAGACGGACACCGCTTCACGAGATGGACAGTTCTGGCTGTGGTGTGGCGGCCGGAGCAGCCTGGGTACAGCTTTTATCCGTGCTCTTCCCTGTTCCTATCTGATCTTTTCTCTTGCTCCTGCACCACCACCTCCTCCCTGCTTCTCTCCCTTTATCCTCCCACCTCGCTTCTCCCTCCCGCTGTCTCACCTGCCTCACCCTCCTGCTTCCCCTCCCTGACGCGGGCTCTCCGCACAACCGCTTTGTGCCCCTCCGGGCACTCCACGGGCTCCATTCCCAGACCTTCTGTCCATCTTTGGGAAGGGGCTCCCACTCGTCCCTGCCGAGCCCCCTGCGATGTTCCCCTCCCGCTGCCCGCCCCGGCACTGCGCTCCCTCCGCTTCGGGCTCCTTGTCTCCGTCTCCAAGGTTACACCAACGGCTTCCCGCTCCTCTCCTGAGCTCCCAGCGGGATTTCCCGATGCTGTTCACCAGTTGGGTTTTGTTCCTCACTGCTTTTCCCAGTTCTCCCGTAGCTTTCTGCATCCGGCCACTGCATCCTCCCTTGGAGAGCATCGCTTGCAGCCGGCTGAAGGGAAGGCGGGACTTTGCAGCACCTTCTCTCCAGAGAAATTCCCCCGTAACTCAGGGCTGAGCGTCCAGGACCACTCCAGGGCATCCTGGCTGAGCTGGCGGCCCTCGGGGAGACCCCGGGCTGCTCCCCCGAGGCAGGGTGGGTTCCCGCGGGGGCTGCCTTCGGAGAGCTGCTCATCCTGGCAGGAATCCGGGCAGCAGGAGGGCAGACGTGAACGCCCAGCATTTATTTTTTTACTGCTGGCTGCGGTCTCAGCTGTGGGGGCAGGAGCGGGTTCAGCCCCCGGCCAGGAGCCTTGCGGTGCCTCTCTGCCTGTCCCCTTGTCACGGTGGGGCTCCCCAGGGCTAGAAAGGGGCTCGGAGTCCTTCCAGACCCCCCCGCAGCAGGTGTCCCCACGGCACACCCCTTCAGGGCGAGCATTTAGGGACACTGCCTCGAGATAATCACAGGGAGGTTTAACTCTAATCCCTTCTGCGGGGCTTTTCGCTTCTTACAGCCTGCAAAGTGACTGGGGGTGGGGGAAGCGAGCAAACCCCAAACCCCTTCCCAGATGCACGAGCAGCCTGAAATATCTCTGGCTTCTCTCTCTGCAATAACTGCAGGGAACAGGAGCAGATGTTTATAGGTCACGCTGCTGGTTTTTCCCTTTCTTTCCGACGAAGGGTTTATTTTTCTCCAGTTTCTCCTGCTGGTGGGGAGCCGCGTCGCAGTGTCCCCTTTCCGCGGGCAGCAGCAGCGGCCACCAAAGCCCCGCAGGTGCCGGGTGCCGGCAGCCCCCGTGCTGGAGGGGATGTCCCGGGCACAGCGGACCCTCGGCAGCGGGGCAGGGACGCCGAGCCCTGGGGGGACACTCGCAGAGGGGCTGCGCGGGTGGGCGAGCCCCGGGCTGTCCCCGCGGCGCGGACGGGAGGTGGCACTGCTGCACCGGCGCAGGACCCGCAGCCCCGCGCAGCCGCTCGCCACACGCCGCTGCAATTAGCGAGGGGCTCTGATAAGACCCGCAGGGCTCCGAGATGCCCCCGGGCGCAGTGTCTCCCCCCGCGATGGCAGCCTGGCTGCCGCCAGGTCGGGACTGGCCGTGTCCCCGCGCCGCTGGTGACACTGCGGTGATGAGGATGCTGTGAGTGTCGGTCCCATGGGCTGTCTCTGTCCCACACTGCTGTGCTGGTACCCCAAGAGCTGCGGCAGCCGGAGATGTCCCTGCAAAGTCCTTTTATCCCTGTAGGAATGAAGGCTCTTTCTGCCTCCTGCCAGGTGCTCAGCTCAGCCACACGGCGGGATGCAACAGGTCACTGCAGTCCCCGGTGTGGCACCCGTGCTTTTGGGGTCACAGCATCCTGCCCTAAACACCTCCAGTGTCTCTGAGGTCACAGCATCCAGCCCAAAACCAGCCGGGGGGAGCCTGGTGCTGCCCGCACTGCTGGGGTACTGCCAGATGCATCCCGCTGTTTCCACTGGCACAGGAGAGGAGCAGGAGGGCTGGTCCTGCCTCTGGGGGCACGTTCCCAAAGGAAAGGTCTTGGAACAGGAGAGATTGCTTTCTCAAGGCTTTTCTTTTCATACAAGCTCTTTTGAAGGGGGGAGTTCGGAGCAGAGGAGAGTTCAGACAGATCTGATTCCCCTATCTCAGACAAACACATTCGCCTTTCCCTGACTGCAGATCAACAGGACATGTTCCAGGGAAAGATCATCTCGAAAGAAATGGATTTTCCCCCCACTGCTTTGCCATTTTTGCTTGTATTTCTGAAAGCCGGAGTGACGGGTTGTGAACTTTAAGGAGCGATTTCTATTCCTTGCTCTCGTCTGACATGTGGGCAGTGGGACTGGGAGCCTGAGGAGGAGACAGGGCTGAAACAGCTCGGGGGAGGATGCTGAGGGCGAGGCAGCAGCTTCCTGACTCCCAAAGCAGCTTCTCCTCCGAGTCTGCCGCAGGAAACTTCGTGCAGGGCGGGAGGTGGTGCCGGGAAGGGGCAGGGAATGCTCCCCCCTGCGAGGGGCAGTGCCCCGGCAGGGAGGGCTCGAAGGGAGGGCTCGGCGCTAATTGCAGCGAGCAATAAACACCGAGAATATCAATAGAATGATGGCATTTAATTAGTACCCAATGGCTCGTATGGATTTCTACGTTAGATCCACATTAACATGAGATTCTCTGATCCCGAGCAATGTTAAGGAACAAATACTTAGGGATTAGTGCAGGTGCAGCGATCCTCGCCATCTCCAGGGATAGGGAGGTCCCTGCAGGTGTGTTGGGATGGCATCTGTCCTGTCCTTCCCCTTCCCTGGCCTTTCTGGCTCTTTTCCCCAGCACAGAGCTTTTCCAACAGGTCCTGCCCAGCTGGGCTGGCCGCGTTCACGAACAAAAATCCCGAGAAATGGAAATGAAGTTTCTGAGCTTCACCCAAACCCAGCGCCCTCCACATTAAGTGAAGCCCCCCCACCAGCCCCGCAGCCTTTTGAGTTTTGTATGAAACACTCATTATACCTTTGGTGTGACAAATGATTGAAAACTGTAATTTGAAAGCTAAGCTCCCCATCACACTCTTCCCTATTGTTTATTTGCCAGCTCCAAACGGGTTGGCTGCCAAGGAAAGTAATCAGAAGGTAATAGCCTGATATCGGATGAATCCCCAGAGCTGCCAGCAAGCTGGAAAACTACAATCTCGGTGCCGCCTGCAGTATTGATGCACTGAAAATAATTGTGTAGAACAGCAGAGCTGGGATCAAACTTGGGCTGACACTCGGCATTGTACGGCTCGCGCTCGGCGCAGTCTGATGTGGTTATTTGTGAGTGGCTCGGGGCAAGGCAGCCAAAAGTGTCTCAGGGAGAGCTGCTGCGCTCTGTTTGCCCATGTAGATGAGAAAACACCTTCCCAAAGCAAAGCGCATCTCTTTATCTCCATCCCTCCCTCCCTCCCTGCCTTGCCTCTTGCTTCCCCTCTTGCTGCGATCCCGGGAAAGCGTTGATTTTATTGAGTGTGGCAAGTGGCAGTTCATTAAAAAGTGGGAGCAGATGGGGAAGGGATTGTAGAAGAAGATTAATGATGCGCACCGACAAGTAAATCGGCCCAGGTTCTGGAGTAAACACAATCACGCCGGCTTCCTGGGAGCGGGTAATCCTCCTCTGTCAGCTCCGGCCTCGTTAGCCGGCTGGCGGGGCCGGCAGCTAACGAGCAGGGATGCCACGGCAGCTCCCGGCACTCAGGAGCCCACGGTGGGCCTGACGTGGCCGGGAACTCTGCTCCGGTGCCAGTGCCAGCAGAGACCGGGAGCGGGCGTGGCCGCGGGGCTGGTGCTGGCTGCTCGAGGCCATCGTGGTGCTGCCCTGCTCAGGAGAGGCCATGCGAGCACAGTAGCCTCTCGTGGGGGCAGCTGGCACAGTGGGCTCCGTGTCCTCGCCGCTGCAGGGTTTCTCTGTCTGTCCCTCCGTGTCAGCTCCGCTCGCTGCTCCTGGCTGAGCTGTGCCCGTTCCCTCTGACAGCGCCTGGGAGCCAGCTGGGAGTCGTGGGCGATGGATGCCCAGGGTGGGAGGGAGCCCTGCTGCCCTGCAGCGCTGCCCAGGGTGGGAGGGAGCCCTGCTGCCCTGCAGCGCTGCCCAGCTCCCGCGGGATGCGCTGGATTCCCATCTGGGCTGCGTGGCATTCCCATCCAGGATGTTGGTGACGCCGCTTCCCTGGAGGAGCAGAGCTGTCCTGGCAAAAAGGAGCGGGGCTGCTCCTGCTCAGTTCCTGCCCGCAGCCTCCCTCTCTGCCATGACAAAGCTCTCCTGTCCCTCCCTGCCTCGCCTGTCCTGTCCCGGGGGCTCTGTCCATCCCCTGCCAGCCCTGACCTCTCCATGCGCTGATGGAAAGGCCGCACACGGGCGGGAGCCTCCGCCGCTGGATTTAAATACAGGCTGCATCCGTCGTGCAGCAGGACGGCTGGCTCCTGCCAGCCTCCCCTCCGGAGGACAAGCCTTCCATTACGGATGGGGCTGTAATTTTGCTGCAATTTCAGAAAAGCGCCTGACTCCTTGTTTAAGCGCCAGCGGGAGGGGGAGCGGGACAAGGGCACGTCCACATGTAGCGCGTTCAGCGGTGACGGGGGGCCCGAGGGGCTGCTGCCCCTTGCTGATGTCCCTGGAATGTCACCCCTCGGGGGCTGCAGAGCAGGAGCCAGGCAGGACGGTGCTCCGTGGATCCTCCCAGGCTGGCATTCCTGCTGACGGGACTGTCACCGCTGCTGTCCCCACCTCACTCAGCACCGCGGCCACCCGGCACAGGGGGATGCACCAGGGAGGGCCACTGCCCAGCCAAGCCACTGCCAGGGGCATAAATAATTTAATAAAGGAACTTTTGAAATTATATTGCCCTAAATAATATAATAAACCCTAATTTACTCACATTTATCTCCTGGAGTTTTTTGTGAAAGCAGTAATCTTGCATCTTCTACAGTGATGGATTAGCAGGAAGGAAACTCCGCTGGGGAATAAAAACCCACATCGTGTAGTTTTTGACATGTTATTATTCAGTTTTATCTCGGGTTGCTCATTCCTGGGCCATTACTCATGTTCACAGGGATTTTTCTCCCCCCTTATTTATTTATTTTTATCGTGACCAGAAGCAGAGATGTCAACAAATCATCCCGCCTTCCCCTGCTCCGTTTGGAGGGGATGGTGTGGCATGCCTGGGGAGTCCTGGTGGCAGCCCACGCCACAGGGCACTGCAGACACTGGGGAGGATGGCACCGTGCGAGTCCTGCTCTCTCTCCCCACAGTGCTCCGGCCGTGGCAGGCGAGGAGGGACACAACTTAATTAGTCCATGAGTTTCTAAGAGATCCGATCGATGGAGCAGATCAGAGCTGCGAGTCCTGCCTGTGCTGAGGGCGCTTGATAAAATAAGCCAGGCGGGGAGCCAGGCTCTGGCAGGGCAGGCGGTCACAGGGACAGTGCTCCGGCAGCCAGGACGTGCCAGCACCTTGCGCCATGGCCCAGGAGGGATGGCACGGGTGGCACGGATGGCACTGCCCCCCTTCCCCATGCAAGGTGTCTGCAGTCAGCACCGAGGACACGGGAGCCCTTGGGAGCTTTAATTATTGCTAAAACTCAGCCTTTATTGCTCATTAGCAGTTGCGAGTGGCAATGCAGGATGTGGCGCCCCAGCGTCCCCACGGAGGGAAGAATTTTTGGCTGCCTTGCTGAAGTCACAAGGAGGTTATTAAATAACTGCAATTACACGAGGAGTGCCGGGATGGTGCCTCTCGTTTATTACTGCTGCTTTGTTTACTCCCAGGCTTGAAAGAAATGGTAGAATTTGGAGCAGCAGCCGGTGCCCAGCAGAGCCATGATGGCATCGGAGCGGCCCATCCCAGTGGGATCTCCCAGTGAAAAAATATTAGGAAAACAATCTTTACTTTGAAGGTGGGCAGGCCCTGGCACAGGCTGCCCAGTGAAGCTGTGGCTGTCCCTGGATCCCTGGAAGTGTCCAAGGCCAGGCTGGACGGGGCTTGGAGCAACCTGGGACAGTGGAAGGTGTCCCTGCCCATGGCAGGGGTGGCACTGGATGGGCTTTAAGGCCCCTTCCAACCCAAACCAGTCTGGGATTTTTTGATTCCACAAAACAAATCCCCACTGTGGGGTTGGCAGACCAGGAGTGCCCCAGCTCCACTCCCACCCAGCTCCTGCCCCAGCTGGGGAGGCTCGGCGGGCGGGAAGCGCTTCCTCCCCTGTGTACAAATACAGAGAGCTCTGTTTGTTTGTGTTTGCTGGGAATGTGCCTGCTGCATACACACACACACACATAAATATATAAATATAAATATATATGCACAGGGGCTGGGCTGGGAAGCATGCAGCTCACAGTGGGAAGGGGTTGGCAGAGCATAAAACCCTGGAAGACATCCAAAATACAGGAAAGATGGTACATATGAGTCCCCTGGATGATGGAGGAGGCAGGACTGCATTCCTTTCTCCACCACTGCTGCAGGCACTATCCGGGGGCTCTGCCAGCCCCTCCTGCCCCCCCACCAAAACATCCTGTGCATCATCCCAGTGTAAGAATCAAACCAAGAAGCAGAAGCCCCTGCAGGGCTGAGCTGGAGGGGTGCAGAGGGGGCTCTGTGGTGCTGCAGGGGGACCCACAGCCCAGCGTCCTGCACAGCCCAGTGTAGGAACAGATGTTGTTCCGGCCAGGATGTACCACAGAAATCATCTCATCCCCACATAGCCCGGGTGTGCAGAGAGAATCGTTCCACGACACATGTCTTTACAGGATCTTTCCCTAAACTTTATAGTCAATACCCATCGAGATGCACTGTTTCAAAGTTCATTGGTCCAGAGCTGAGCAACCCCCAGTATCCAGTTTCCCACTGGATCTGAATCTCCTCGCCTCCGATGTTAATTAGATGTTCATTCTTTGATTTTCTCATCAGCCTTTTTCGGACTAGGTGTTTCCAGCCATGTCAGGGGGCGGCATCTGAGGGTGGATGTTTGTAGATGGCTACTGATGTTCTCTTGATGTTTGTTAAAGGCCGCTGATGGCCCTTAGTGGCCGCTGATGGCCCTTAGTGGCCGCTGATGGCCCGTGTTCGCCCAGCCCTCTCCCAGTTTGCTCAGCTCGAGCCGGACGGCGGTGAGCAAACCAGCGGCTGTTTATCCTCACACTAGTGAAGAGCTGAGCGCTGCCACTAACGACTTGTGCGGTGAGGGCGTGTGGGCAGGACAGGGTTTTCCAGGGAACACCCATTCAGCCACTAGTTTTCCAGCAAGCCCAGGCTCTCCGCTGGCACTGGCATCTGTTTTCTCCCGTGTCAGTGCCCGGCGCTGCCCCTCGAGCTGCCCGCTCTCACTGGGAACCAGGAAACCACATTTATTGCAAACAGGGATGTTATTGAGCCAAGCGAGGAGATGCTCAGGGGCCCCTGCAATTGTCAGCGCGGGATGTTTGATCAGAGCTCAGCGAACACTCATCATTCCCTGCCGCTCTGCTCTGATCCCAGCTCTGCACCCCCAGGCTGCCCCCGCACACGGAGCCGGCTCCATCTCCGGCTGCCTCCGCAAATACCTGCTCCAGACTCTCAAGGTGAGCACGATGGGGGTCAGCCGCGCTCCAGCGTTGATTACAGAGCCGGCAGGAACTGCTGAGATTTCTAATTAAGATTAAAGAATGCACACAGCTTATAAATGCTTCCCAGGAATGTATAATTTGATTTCCTTGTTTTCTCGTGTCTCCTGCTCCCGAGGCAGCTCAGATGGCTCCTGGCCACAGGCTCCAGCTGCCCCTCGCCCATCCCATGGATGCAGACCCAGAGTCCTGGTGCCTCTTCCGCCGCATCCTGGGCAGGGATGGCCCTGGAAAACACCTTGGTGAAGGTTCTGCATGTCAGGGAGGACAGGCAGGGGCCCCTGGCCAGGTGATGTGCTGTTCTGGATAAGGAGAAGGCACGATGAGCCCACAGAGCCTTGAAAGGGAGCTTGGATGTGATTCCTGTTCCAGGAGGGCCGCTGGTGGATACCGGTGCCCCCTGCCCCACCACCGGTCCCATTCCCAGCCCATCCACTGGCCCAAGGCAAGCCTGGAGCAGGCAGAGAGCTCTCCAGCACGGGTACCTGAGCGGGGGGGACAGCTGTGCATCAATATTTATTCAAAACTCCCAGGAAACCTGGATGAAGTGTAATTATCTCAGCTCAATCAACCCGGATTAGCATAACATCCAGTCACCCATCAGACAGGGGTTTGATTTCTGGGATCAAAGCTGGCTGCAGGCGCTGATGAGGTGGGTGCAGGGGAGGTGGCAGAGGGGAGCTGTGTCCGCTCGCCCCTTCCCGGGGTTTCCAGTTCCCTTTTCGCTCCCCAGCCCCATCCCACCCAGCGCCCACCGCGCGCTCCTCGCTCGCAGCGTCGCTCCCCGCGCAGCCTCTCACCCTCTGCTCCGCTCCCCGTAATTAACAACTAAAAATAGATCTTAATTAAGGCACTGATGAATTTAATTTGGAGTGGCATTACTGCCTTAACTTCCAGAGCTCAACGCCTTGTTTGGATAATGTATAATATAAGCTAAATGAGTGCTTACTTGTTACCACCATAAATAATTCCTCACAAATCCCTTCAGATATGTCTCAGTCACTAATCCATCTCCTCCTACGGAATATTCACGGGCACCAAGCCTCTTCCTGCAGATTTTAACATAAACCTTCAAGCCCCATGCCAAATTCCCCCCTCTGATCCTGGTGCCTGGTGGGGAGGGAAAGGGGGGAGGTGGCAGTGTGGGGTGGAAGGATGGGGAGTTTGGGCTGAAATCATCTCAGCCCTGAAGTCCCCTGTGAGGAGCCTGGGCTGAGGATGCCTGGCAGCTCCCAGGATGCCCCAGGGGCACCACATCCTGGTGGATGAGGAGTCCAGGTGGGAGCAGGTCCTGCAGCCCCTGGCACTGGCACAGGCTGGGGGATACAGGTAGATCTGCAGGTGAGGGAGCTGGAGGGGGGCGCTGGGGGCACCACACGGATACCTGGATTAGAGCCGGTGGGAGGGCTGCACTATCAAGTGCAGCAGGAGGTCAGATAGTCAGGAATCAGCTCCTGCCTTTGATTAAATAACATCCACAATCATTTTCCTCTGCAGAGCAAGTCCAGAGCTGTGTTGGGAAGAGAAATAAACCCCTACGTTTGCTCTGCACTCAGCCCCGAGCCAGAGTTGTGTTTTGCTGCTCAAAGGATTTCTGGGAAAGCTCCACCACTTTTATTCCTTAAACACAGAGCAAAACAATCAATGGGGTTTTGATATCACCTAAGCCCCGTGAACCTGTTCATGGGAAGCAATGGTGAGTGGATGGAGCTGTTACAGTCTGCAAGGACACAGGCACAGGAAAAGGCACAGGTGGAATTCCCAGTGCTCCCAGCTGCCCCGAGCCTGCCACAACAGCTCTGTACAGATGGAACGAGGACACTCCACTGCCCAGCCCGGGTGTGCGGCCTGGGAGGACCAACTGCGAGCCACCCTCTGCTCCAGGCTCCCCCCGGATAGGGCAGATGGATCCCTTTGCTTTCCCAGCCCCGTGCCCGTCGTTTTCTCACACAGGTCATAACGCTCCACAGGGGATTTAGTCCTGCTCTGCCTTTCTTCACTACAAGTGCGTGAAAAACAGATCTGAGACCCTTCCAATTTGTTCATCACTGAAAGGAAAAAAACATTTCAGATCCTGCCTAATAAAATCATCCTGGTGACAGACACATTGTGGCCGTGTGGATGAGGGAGTGACCTCAGGGGAACGCCCGTCCTCGGATGGCCGGACAGGGCTGTGTGACACCACGGATGTCCTGGCTGCCTTCCCAGTGGGTCACAGGCAGCCAAGCAGGGCTCAAGGAGTGACAGGAGCCAGAGCTGGGCTACCACACTGCTGATGGCAGCAGTGCCACCACCGTGCTAATGACAGCAGCCAACCCGGGTGGCTCGGCCGTGCCCTGTGTGCCGTGCCCTTTCCCACCTGTCAGCGCTTCCCTGGCAAGGATGCGGCCCAGGGCAGTGAGATAAAAGCTGGTTAACCCCGTGCTCGGGGCACGGGGACATCCTTTGCTGCTGGGAGAGGACACTGGGATGCTGTGGCGGCCCTGGGCAGGACCACGGCCGGGCTGGGCACCCCGCTCTGCCCCGGCCCCACTCTGCCTGTCTGCTCCACTTCCCTGCTCCCTGCTGTCCTGGTAAAAATCATTTGCTCAGATAACAGATGACGTGTTTATCCCAAGGGATACAAGCCTGAATATTAGGATGTCAAAACCAGCTGCATTTGCAATACGTTACTGTCAAATGAGGAATAAAAAGGGAGTTGCAGTTATTTAATTTGGTGCCAGCGCAGGAGAGCAGGAGCAGGGGGAGTGGTGGCTCTTTGCTGAGCTGGGATCCGGACCCCTGGGCCTGGCAGGAGCTGCCTGGGGCTCTGGGGAGTGCAGGGGATGCTGGGCTCACTGCTGGGAGGGTGCTGCATTGCTGCCTCTCCTCCTCCTCACACCCAGCCTGGGAACGGGAGAAGCCAGGCAGGTCACGGGGGGCACATGGCAGCTCATTCATCCGTGCCAGCAAAATTTGTACTTGAAAAAATTTGTTGGGAAAAGAAAGGCTTTTTTGAAGACAAACATCCCAGCTCCTTGGGGAAGGCTCCGAGTTTGCAGAATACCAATTAAAAATATAAAAGTGCTTTCAAAAAAATAAATCTGTAAAGGCGAGTTCTGAGATCGGGAGAAGGGGGCTGGGGGAGGTTGGCACATGGTGCCCTTTGGCAATAACGAGTGGAGGGGAGGACTGAAGAACAGTCCCTGCTGCACAAGGTGTTTTTCCAGGTGTCCCAGGCCTCTGGCTGGCCAGGTGCCAGGGGGAACTGCCACCTCCTCAGGGCAGCACGTGCTCAATGGCACTGTGTCCCTTTTGCCCCCCC
This sequence comes from Cnemophilus loriae, assembly GCA_013397755.1. Lineage (NCBI taxonomy): Eukaryota > Metazoa > Chordata > Aves > Passeriformes > Corvidae > Cnemophilus > Cnemophilus loriae. The sequence goes on along the minus strand of VZTF01008887.1, from coordinate 413,056 downwards.
TGAGCCTCTCTGGGCTCATGGCAGCACTACCTGCCCCAGGTGACCTTCACAGAGCTGGCAGTGGGGCAGGGGACACTCGTCTTCTGTCACCTCAGGGCCCAGTGAGTGACAGCCCGCGCGTGGCAGGGACCAGAGCCTCCCTGCTGATGCTGAGATAATGCACTGGGTAATACTTTTTGACATATTTCATTGAAATATAACAAAATATTTGCATAGCTTTATTAGATAAAGGGGAGCTGACTGGAGGCAGAGCTCGTTTGGAAATACGATGTGAAAATTCATTTAAAATGAAAGAATCTGGAAGCTTAAGTTTATGGTAATAGATTGATCGCCCAGAGTAGCTAATGACTCCCAACAAATAGATCTCAGCGGCTGCATCCTGTTCGCCTGCTTGGCTGCTGCCCTGGAGTTAACAAATCCCCATTTACGGGCTGAAATGGGGCTGTGGGTGCCAGTTCTGACCCAGACTGGGAACACTGGGAGCCTGTGGTGCACGGGCAGTGGGTGCAGCGGAACGGGAGGAGGAGGGAAGGGGCTCTGTGTCTGTGGGATAAACGCCTGGGTTTAATTTCCATCTCCTGATGCTAAAGCAGATTGAAAGGAAGGCACCGAAAAGCTGCAGATGAGAGGTGGGGAAATTAATAATGTCATAGTAATAATAGTAATGAGTGGCTGTGCGTGTGCTAATTAGTTTGGAGCCCTGTCTCCAGCTCGGGTGCACCTGTGCGTGCTGGGTGCCTCAGCTCAGGGACGAGCTGCCAGGTGGGAGCCAGCCCTGCTGCCCACCTGAGCTGCGCTTTGTCCCTAGAACCAGGGGGTAACTGGGCTCATCCAGAGCTTCCAAATAGGGGTGGCCCCCTCCCAGCCCAGGGCTGCAGGATCTGTGCCCCACGGAGGCTGTGCTGCTGCTCCCAGACACTCACCACTCCAGGAACCCCAAGTTTTATCCAAGTCTGTGGAAATTCTGTGTAAAAGGAAAATTGGGTGTGTTTTGGTGGGGGGGGAGATGGAGCCCTGAGTGTGGGCCCTGCCGGGGCAGGAGTAGTGTCCAGGAATCGGCTCCAACACCAGAAATGCCCTGTTCTGTATCCAGGTATTTAAATGGTCTCTGCCTTGGTGTGCCAGGCACGGGAGCAGCGGGCAGTGCCTGGGCCACCTCGGGATGCTGGCAAGGGACACGGTGCTGCCACGTGTCACCACACCCTGGCACAGCCCATGGGTGGCCGCTTCCAGGGAGCGAGGCTGGAACAACAGGTGCTGCACTGTGTGGGAGCAAGGACAATGTGGGAAAGGTCCCTGGAGCCACCTGTGGCAGGGATGAAGGCACACGGCGGATTTCTGGCTTTCAGCACTTGAACCGAGCTTCTTTTAAGCTGCGGGCAGGTGTGGGAGGGGGAGCAGATGAAAGAGAGGAGGAAATGTGCCAAGCAAGAGGGCAGCTGCTCCCTCTGTGTGACTTTCCAGTTGTTTGCCTGTTTGGCTGGAGGATTTGGTGAGGGAAAGTCCTGCCTTTGGCTGTGAGGAAGTGCTGCACCACAAGAAGTTTTGGGGAAGGCGTTGGTCAGTCAGTGGGGTGCTGCAGGCCTCTGGTGAGAGGTGCTGTGCCAGGTCCTGGTTGGTGCCAGATGGTTCCTGCTCAGCAGCCAGGTGGGACAGGTGGGCCTCGGGGCACTGCAGAGTCCCAGACCCTCCCCAGCTCTGCACTGGCACATCTGGGACAGGCTGGAAGGGCCCAGAGAACTCATTTGCTCCCTGCTTACAGCAAATGCATCAAGCCCACGAGCAGCCTCAGCTCAAAGCTCTCCTCAGAATCCACCTGCCCGTGGGCTTCTACAGGCACCTGTTCCCTCAGTGCTGGCATTTCCCTCGTGGGGATGGTGCTCAGGAGGCTGAAGAGAGAAACTTGCTGCTCACAAGGGGGGAGTTGGAGATTTTTCCACACAAAGCTGCACATGGGAATAGCAGGAAGGGAGTTTGCTGGAGACAGTTTCCTCATCCCTCTCTCCCGTGTGGATGCAGCTCCCATTAGTATTCGGAGCTGGTCGGAGCAGCCACTTAGGCCTGGAGACAGCTCTGCACAGGCACGGTGGAAATGTTTTTATAAATGACCGCCGGGTTTGAGTGACGTGCCCTTCTTAAGCTAAATAAAATGAAAGATAAACCTTCTAAAAAATACATGAGCTAAACATCCCTTCCACGCTTCATTATGCAAATGGCTCTGCCCATTGCCGCAGCAATTAGCTGCTCCCTGGCGCTGGGGGCGAGGAAACCGGGCCTTTCTCCCTTTCTCCTCCTCTTCCTGACCAGGAGTGGAAGGGAAAACGTTGGCTGCTTAGGAATCTGTAATGCTGAAGTGGAGTTTTGGAATGTTCTGGTGTGAACGGTCATCGTTAGTGACAGAAATGGCTGTGGCGTGGCCTGGCCGGGCTTCGGGCAGCGAATATCCGGGGAAGCAGCTGGACAACAGTGAACCCTCTTCCCTCTCTGACAGGGACATCTCCAGTGGCACAGGGAGCTCTGGCTGTGAACTCTCCAGGGGCTGGCAGCACTTTTCTTGGAAGCAGGTTCAGGTGGGACAGCAGGAGGAGTTTCTCCACGGAAAGGGGGTCAGGCGTTGGACGGGGCTGCACAGGGAGGTGGCGGAGCCCTCCAAGGAATGACTGGATGTGGCACTCAGTGCTCTGGGCTGGTGACAGGGTGGGGATGGGGCACAGGTTGGATTTGATGATCCTGAAGGTTTTTCCAACCTCAGTGATCCTGTGATGACCGTGGTGGGCGGCACTGCATTGGTGAGAGGGGAGGAGCTGGGCCCCCTTTCCAGCCATGGATCACCTGCGGTTCCATCTCCGGTTGCCTCTGTCCTTGTCAACGCCCCATCCCCTCCCCTGCACTCCCCCCACGAGTCCCTCCTGCTCCAGGCACACCATGCAGGTTTACAAGTTATCAATCTTGCTCTGGAGCCGCTCCATCGGTGAGATCCCTCCCTGCTGGTGCCCGTGCTCTGCCAGGGCCCCTTATCAGGTTTGCAATTTGGGATCTGCGTTAAGTGCTCAGAAATCAATTTTCAGCTTATTTTGTGCTACAAAATTTGCCATGCCTGGATCTCTGATACTAATTGAACAAGAGCAATTGATGTTTTAGTAGTAATTAAAGATGGTAATTATTACCAAATCTCCCCGTGGCCCTGCATGTTTGCTTTGGACTTGTCAAAACTGGAGGCAGGTGGAATCAATCTTAATAAAGTTGGGACTTCAAAGCTGCTTCCTGGTAATGGCTTTCCACAAGGTTGGTGAGGAGTGGAAGGCAGAGATGGAGAGAGAGCCTTGAGCCTTGTGGAGGGCAGGGACCTTAATAGGTGCCTTTTAATTAAATGAATTTTAAAAATCTTTATCCAAAATGAAAACTCCTCATTGTTTTTTCATCCTGGAGTGGCTGGGAAGGGGGTTTGGGGGGATCAAGGGATGCGACGGCTGTCCCAGCCCTTGTTGCTGGCCTGTCCTCTCAGCAGCAGTGGGAGGGCTCCTGTGCTTGGCTGTGGCTCCTGATGTCACTTACAGTGCTGCCGGGACCGTGCCAGCCCCGACAGGCCGTGCTGGGGGATGAATTGCTGACCTATTTATCAGCACCTGCATCTTTCCCTCTGCTGCCAGAGCCGAGCACCCCCTCGGGACATGGGGGATGCGAGTTTAGGAGACATCCCACGGGGAGGCAATATGGGCAGCAGGAAAGGGGAAGGAGGAGAAGCCTCTGTGCAGGAAGGCTGGCGGTGCCCAGCTGCATTTCGGGGTGGGTGTGGAGATGCTCCAGCCCAGAGGGGAGCATGCAGACACAGATATCCCTGCTGGCTCCTGCCTGGATCCACCTGCTGCTGCTTCTCTGCGAGGCAAATCCACCTTCCTGGCTGAAATGGCTCCTGGCTGGTGTTTCTGCAGGCACGGGCAGGATCAGGCCTGCGGATCGCTGCCTCCGTGTCCCCATGGAAACAGCTGCGGGATGCTGCAGAGCAGAGCTCCTGGCAGCCCCGGCTCTGGTCCCCAGCCCCGCTCCCTGGCACAAGAGCCCTTGAGCGGGAGGTGGGGGGGGCTGAGCCCCAGCTCCATTTTCCCTCAGGAGAGCGAGACCCTCTCTTCAGGGGAAAATGGAAATGTAATCAGATCGGCTTGTGTGGAGCAAATAGAAAATCAGTTTTAATAAAGGCAGAAGAAATGCAAAGCAGCCGCTTGTGACGGAAATGGTGCTAAATAGACACCTCTTTAAGGAAAACTGCTCCAGAGATGTTTATCGAGAGATGCACAGTCCTGGGCTCCCTCCTGCTCTCCGTTGTGATCCCGGGTGGCTGCAGGAGCAGCTTCCCTGCTGGGAGTGGCATTTGGGCAGCAGCTTCCTCCGTGGAGAGGCACTGGGCACCCCCATCCCTGCACCCCTCCCAGGGGCAGCCCCTGCGGAGGCGAACGGCTCCCGCCGGCACCGCGGGGCTCAATTATTGCTCAGAGGAGCCACTTTGCCTTTATTGCTTTCATTTATTACCCAGGGGCCAGCGCCTGTTTTCTGAGGCAGCTATCTGGTCACATCGTGGCCGATAAGCAATGCTGGTCTGTCTTTATAAGACAGCCAAAATTTATCACTTTCCACTTATTTATTTATTTGGTGGGGCTCTGGTGGTGGCCTGTATTTTTCTTCCAGTGACGTTTTGCAAAAGGCTTTATTTTCCCGTTCAGCCCTAGGGGGAAAAAAGCAAACCCAGCCCAAAAGAGGAGACAGCTCCGTAATGAACCCCACTGGAAGTGAGTGCAGGAGATAAGTTTGTGCTGGGCCCCCATGGAGCAGCCTCTTGTCAGCCACTGTTTGGTTTGATTTGCCAAATGAGCTCTTGAGTTGTGCCCAGGTGGTTGAGGTGCAGGATGAGGGGACAGAGGTGGGGGTGGGATGGGTTTTCCCAGTTTGATCCCCTTCCCAGTGGGTGCTGGGCTGTGTGGAAGTGCTGTGGAGGAGCTCCCGAGGGGAGCAGACAGTGTGGGAGAGACCTGTGAGTGTCTGCACGTCTCTCCCTTCCTGCAGCAGGCAAAGCTCTGCGAAATCCTGGCAGTGAATGAAACAAAACAAGGAGGAATTTAAGGCATGGAGGCTTTATGGGGGCCCTGAGGAAGCTTCCCTGGATGAGATTCCAGGAATGCTGCACTGTGTGTCTGCTGGGCTGCATCAGAGGGTTCTGAGCCTGTTTGGAGCCGGTGGCTGGGGAGGGCTGTGGGCACGTGGGGCTCCTGTGCCACCGCACTGAGAGTGGCCTTGGTTCTGCAGGTCTCCCTCTGTGACAGCCCCTTGAAAAGGCCACTGCCAGTGCCAGCTGTTCCAGAGCCATCTCTGGGATGCAGAGGCTGGTGCTGGCACCCCTGGGCATCCTCAGGGTGCTCCTTGCCTGGTGGCAGCAGGGCAGAGCCCTGGGGGTAGAGGATCCATAGGAGCCACCATCCCCAGGTCCTGCTGGGAACCAGTGGATTAAACACCTCAGCCCTTCCCTTTTCCCCACTCTGTGCTTTTCCTCACCGGGAAGCTGCTCAGGGATAAATGGCAGTGCTTCCCCTTCTCCACTGATCTTTCCAGAAGGAAAGAGTTGGGTGTTTGGAGGGGCAGGAGGAGTGGGAAGGCACACAAAGCCGAGGCAGGATCAGTAATTGGCCAGCCGTAATTTCATAATTCATCTCTGTGAAACACAATGAAATTAAAAGAGTTTAGATTCCAAAGTGTAATGATCATCAATTAAATTCTGCCGGTGCTGAGCTTCCCTCTCATTTGAATTTTATTTTATTATTATGACTTCTTTGTGATTGCGAGAGGATGAAAACAAAAGCTGCTGCTGGAGGTGGTGGTGGTGGGGAATTAGAGCCGGCAATTACTGCTGGGTGACAGAGGAACGGAGGGAGAGGCGGCGGCTCCTCGGCCCGCACCAGGCACAGGCAGGGGCATCCATCATCCTGAGCCTAATCAGTTAATGCTGATAAACTGCCAGCAATAACTGACAATTGAGCTGGGGGCTCTGGGCTCGGAGTTCATTCATTTTGAAAGTGCCATAACTAACCCATTAAACCCAGGAAAGCACAGAAGCAGAGCCCCGGCCCCTGCCTGCTGCCCTAATGAAGGCTGCCGTTGATTCTTTTAAGTGTGGATGATGATGTGTTTAGTGGCTATTGATGCCAGAGGTTTAGCCCAGGCTGGAAAAGCCGCTTGGCGCTTTGAAGAAAGGAGTTTGTGTTTATCCGTGGCAGCTCTTGCCCTGGGTGCCGGCTCCTGCGGTAATCCCGGGGAGACGGGGCGGTGGGGGCCCTGCAGATCAAGGGCTGGGGCTGGGCTGTGTTGGGTGCCTGTAGCTCCCAAGGTGTGTCTGATGATCGTAGGACGCTGCCGTTCCCTTGGGGAGTTCCCTCCGTGGGATGGATCCTTATGGCTCCGTTAAATTCCTGATGCAGAGGAGCCGGGCTGGAAGGCAAAGCTGCGGCGGGTGTTCGCTGGTGATGGTTGAACACACATCCACCAGCACACACCTCAGTTCCCCAGGGCAAGGTGGCTGGTGGTGCTGGCTGGAGCCGTGCTTCCCACCCCGGACTCTCTCCTGCCTCTCTCAGCGCTGGCAGAGAGCACGGGGAAGGGTCTGGCCCACGGGACACAAGCCGCAGGAGCTGAGCTCCGCGGGAAGCTCCGTGCACAGGCTGGGCACCGAGGGGCTTGGAGGTGTCTGGGATGATTCACTGCCCCAGGCCCGGGGTCACTTCCAGCCACTGGGCCCTGGGTCTGGCCCAGCTCTCTCGGCTGTGGCCTGGCTTCCATCAGTGTCTGAAGCCACAGGGACAGAGGTGTCTTGATTTATATCCCCAGGGGGCCTGGTCAGCCAGCACTCCACAAGGAATAGCTTCTCCCATAAATTATACAGCTGGAGAGTGGCTGCTTTTGGCTGTCCATCCTGTGTAACACGGACTGCAGGAGTTCCCTGATGTGCTTTTCCTTCAGTGGGGGAGGTTTCCTACCCAAACACCCTGCAGTGGTTACAGCATTCTGGGTGCTGAGATCTCTTGCCCAGCTCCTGATGTTTCATCCCCCTCAGCCTGGTGCCTGGGCTGCATTCGTCTGGCTCCCTCTCCCAGGCACTGGGTTTTTTTCCACCTTTGTTGTTAGACTGAAGAGCCCTCTATTATCAATTTTTTTTGTTCTCTGTGTAGGTATTTAAAGACTTTGATCAAGTCACCTCATCACCTTCCCTTTGTTAATCTGCAGAGACTGAACTCCTTGAGACTTTTGCAATGAGGCAGGAATTGTGCCTCTGTGTCCCTCGGCTCCTTTGAAATTCCCAGCCAGAGAGTCGAAGGTTGGGCACCTGAAAACGAGAGGGTACCTGGAGAACTCGCCCCATCAGGGCTCTGCGCTTCTCGCCTGCTTTTGCAGTGGGCTTTGACATTGTGCGAGTGACTGTCGGGAAGTTTCTGATCGCATTTTTCCTTTTTTCTCCCGTGATGGATAATAACTCCTTCTCAGAAGCAGATTTCCCAGGGAAACGCTGTCTCTTCTCTGAGTCCTCCCCCCTGAGTGTGCTCTCTGCCCTGAGCCAGTGTCCCCATGCTGGGATCTGTGGGATCTGTGTCCGGAGGAGCTGGGGAGTCGCTGCTTCTCCCCATCCTTCCCAGCGTCCCATCCTCCCCACATCCCGCTCTTCTCCCACCCTTTCCCTCTTGGTGCCGCCGGGAACCCCGCTGTCTGTGTTTGGAGAGGTGGGGAGAGCAGCACCTGGGAGTTATTTTCCTGGAAAATGTGCTCGGCTTGGCTCTGGCTGCTTTCGTGGATCAGTCCAGGAGGACCGGCTTTCATCTGGACCCGGCAGACCCCTCTGCACGGCGCTTTCGGGAGGTTGAACGGGCTGGCTCCAGGGAAGTCTCCTGGGAGCCCACTAAAGCTGATCATCAAAGGTGTTTAGTCTTTGCAGGAAGCAGGATAGCGGAGAGACTAAATGATTCCGAGAGGATGTTTCACCTCAAAGAGGTCTGTTTTCCAGCCTGGCTCTGCATTTCAAACCCCTCTCTGCGCTGTGGGCCCCGCTCGGTCTCCGAAGGACCAAAGTGCAGCGCGTTTGATGGATCCCAGGCCCGAGATTGCCTGGGCTGTGGCTCTGAGCTCCACAGCAAGGTGATGGCTGTGCCAGCCCTCGCCATCGCTCTGCCCCTCGCCCCCCACGTCCCCCTGGCTGGGAGGATGCCTCTCCTCGGGTGCTGGTTGGTGCTGTGCTCACCCTCCGTCGCACCCACGGGGCCTTCCTCCCTCATCCTCCTCTCCCCAGCTGCCCTGGTGTAATGAGTTGTCAGGATGGTGAGGATGGACGGGGCGCGCCGGGTCCTGATGAGATGATACAGCAACAATTCCATTTCATCTCGAATTTGACATTAAACTTTAATAGTCTCAAGGACAAGAAGCCAAGAGATATCAGATGTAATGAGATAAAGCAAAGTTTCTCTGACAGCAAATTTGATCACAAATGGGCTCTGAGATTGCTTCTTTGATATAAATGAAACATAATTCATCTTTCAGTGCCTTGAATGGGCTTTGAGGCCATGTATAATAACAGTGTCGCCATTGCTGGCTCTGACAAGTGCCGGCGTGGCACCAGCAGGAAGGGCCCCAAGACACTGCTCGTGCTCCTCCCTGGCCCTGGGTGGGACATGGAAGTGGCAGGAGCTGGTGAAGGGAGCCACAGTCAGGGATGAGCAGCACTGCTCTGCTCCCCAGCACGGCAGGCAGAGGTGCTTCCAGGATGCTCTCGGAAAATTGGGAGCTGCCGGTGTGCGTCTGGGCAGTGTTCCTGCACTCCAGAGGCTCCTGCAGTCCTGGCCTGGAGGGCTCAGGCAGCGCTGGGGCTGCTGGGGCTGCGGCAGCAGCCCTGCCTGCCCAGGCAGCCAGCTGGAGCTCTCCAGGATTGGAGGGATGCTGGGCACAGGGAGTTTTCCTTGCTGTCGTGGCTGCTCTGGCTGCTGCAGGAGCCCGCCAAGGCACGGTGTGTGCACAAGGGTTTGCTCCTCACGTGGCTCTCCCAGCAATGCAAACCCCATTTGGGGGGCTGCCCACCTCCATGGCCCAGCTGTGCCACTGCCTGCTCAGAGCTTCCCCCTCAGTCATAGGGACATCAGTATTTGGGCACAGATGAGTGGGCACAGATAAACGGGCACGGATAAACAGACCCGTCATGTTTCTCTCCAGTAGCAGCAGTGAGTACTGAGGGTTGTGTGAGTTCACTCCCGTCCCTAAGAACTCACCAGGTGAACTCTTGTGCTGCATGGAGGGGTTTCCAGCCACCTTTCTATCTGGAGGCTCTGGACTCACCCAGCCAAGCACAAGGCAGGGCACAGTGTGGCCTTTCCTGGTGCCCCTTCGCACAGCATTCATGGTGGTCCTTGTCCCCAAGGGGTGCAGGGGAGTGTGGGGCAGGATGAGGAGGCCTTTCTGTTGAGTTACAGACATGTTAAGTATCTGTGGAGAAATGAACAGGCCCTTTTTACATGATAAAGAAGCCTGAAAATCGAGGATGGCAGCTGCTTCATTTCCTGTTGGTTTTTTTTCTAATTTTTATTATCATTAAATTGCTTCCAGTGACCTGTAATATTTTTGTACAGTAGCAATTACAGCTCTTGGAGGATTAAACCGCATTCACACACACACAGAGCCCGCTGGCTTCATCTGAAGGGCAGCGCCTCGGCTCCCTGGTGCGAAGGCAGCCACATCCCCATGGAATAGCCCCTCAGCTGCCTGCCATTCCCTGCAGTGGCCTCCAGCAGAGCTGTGGTGAGGAGAATTCTGTCCTCATTGCTCCTCTCCTGGGCCAGGAGCACAGCACCAGTGCGATCCAGCGGGGCTGTGCAGCCGGAGATTCCTCGTTCCCCGTTCCCCCCGCGCTGCATCGAGCTGGAGCGCGGGGGTTGAGCGCCGGCAGCTGATGGGGTCCTTCCTGCCTCCAGCTCCTGGTGAATATGAAAAGTCGAATTGATTCCCTCTAATAAATGAAGCAGTTGGATGTCTCATTTGTAACTTGACATCCACGCCGGCGCTTCAGCTGCTGCTCCTCACCCCTGGCTGGGAGATGCACTTATTAAGATGGTTTTCTGCAAAGCTATTGCCGTTTGCCGGCAGCCAATCTATCCGCAATCGGCTTCGGGCTGGGAAGGAGCTGCTAGCGGGGGCAGAGGGGGCTGGGGTGGCAGAGGGCTCTGGGGGGCTGTGGATGGCTGTTTTCTGCCCACAGATCAGCGTCTTGCTCATCCACCATCACCGGGAGAGACACTTCCCAGCTCGGCAGCGGCTCCGGTGCGGTTGGTGCCGCCTGGGTGTGTCAGGACTCGGTGAGGGGTGTCTGGTGCTGGACTGGGGGGTTTGCATGTCTGTGTGGCTGCTCCACACGCTGCAGCGGCCACGTGTCAGGTGCTACCCTGGTGCCCATCTCCAGTGGATGTGATGGAGGTCACAAGCTCTGCCCTTCGGAGGGCACGGGGCCGGTGCCACCCTTGTGCTGCCAGGGCCTGGCGATGGAAGTGTGGAAGTGGCTGTGCCCACTCCCTTCCCTTGCCCTAGCTGCTGCCGTTCCTCCACAGGGCTGGAAACAATCACAATAAATCAGAAACCCTCCCCTGGCCTCGGCAAGGTGCTGGGAACTCGGGATAAGAGTTTATCCATCCTAAATAATAATGCACTGGAGCTGCCAGCTCCCCGCTGGCTCCATTTGCATGATGCTAAAAATCAATGACCCGGGCGACTCTTTGATGGTGGAGAAGAGTCCAGAGGACTTGGAGCCGGACTATCCAGGGACTCTGGGATGCTGGCAGCCATTAGCAGTGAGGAGGCCGTCACGGGCTGGCCGTGCCCTGGGTTTCACACCAATCTAACAAAGGGAGCTGGATGCTGCCAGTGCAGAGCTGGGGCTGATTAAATCTTTGTTTAAGAGCTCCAGAGCTCCATTACCTGCATGAGGAGGGCGTTAATTAAACAGGGAAGGTGGGAGGTGGCAGCTGAGGTGGCTGAGGGCATTTCCGTGGAGGCACAGCTCAGGAGCAGCACAGACAATGTGCCAGGCCAGAGCCAGCCCTCGGCACCGCTGCCTGCTTGTGCCAGTGCCAACGCTTCTGGGGGCAGCTGGAAAACTCCAGTGTGGTGCCACCTCCCCTCTGGCCCCTGCTTTTCCTTTCTTTCCCCTGTGGAATCTCTGGAAAATGGTATTTTTCCCAGAAATTCCAGCAGAGCTCCTCTCCAAGGCCAGTGCAGCTGCTGCCTCGCCAGGCCTTCCATTTGGTTTTGGGATACTGGGCTGCCTGGAATTGGTTTCCACTTCCCTGTCAGGAGTGGGAGGCTCCGTGGCAGCCACCCTGCTGCTTCCATTCGGCTGTGCGAGGCCATAGATTAGATTCCTGTTTGCTTCATGGAAGATCCCTGGTGATATCAATTAGATATGTCAGAGGGACCCGGGGGAATGTTTCTTCTGTTATTTATTTATTGGCATCGGAGCCATTGCAGGCTCCCAGAGCGAGACACATAATGTCTCTCGCCTTTCTTCACTCACACTCCCTCTCCTGCTTTTTATGGCTCCTAATAAAGCCCAGCAAAGGTTATTTCCAGAGGGGAGAGGCTGCTGCGGGGCCGGTACCCTGCCGTGCCGGATGGAGCATCCCTGCTCGCAGAGCCAGGCTCGTGCTCACCCTCCCTGAGCCAGAGCACGGATGAACTGAGTCATCTTTGCCCTCACTGCACGCTTCCAAGAGCCTCGTAATTCCCTCTTCAGCACAGCTGCCAGCTCCGTGTGTCCTGGACAGCCCTGGAGTGGGGCAGAGCCGGAGGCACCACTCAGCCCCGGCAGGCCCCGAGTGCCGCCAGCTCCTGCCGCAGGTGCCAGTGAGAGGCACCAGAGCAAATTTAATGAGATACGTGAGAAAGTGGTGCAAATAATTAAAATCTGTCAGGGCTGGAGACAGAGAGAGGTGGGGGGAATGAAAGGAGCCTTGGTGATTCCTGGATACATCCGCTGAGCAGGTGCTTTACTGTGGTGCCGCAGCCCTGGCTGGGTGCAGGGACAGGGAAATGTCACTTCGTGATGTCAGATTCTGCGTGGTGCCTTGGGACAGCCTGTCCAGGTCCCTCCTCTCCTGCAGAGAACTGACGGATTAGCAAAGTGAGGATTGGCATAAGAGGAAAAGGTTTAACCAGCCTGAAACTTAATGTTTGTCTTTGAAATCCCCAGGGAGGGATGCCTGTGCCCAGGGTCTGCAGAGCTGCTGCCTGCACACCCAGATCCTGAGAAATTCCCCAAAAGGCACAGTCCTCCTGCTCTAGATGAAGCTGCTGGATTTTGCTCTGCAGTGTTGGAGTGTCCCTCTGAGTTCCGTGGATCCTGCAGCCTGGCTGCTCTGCAGGGCCCGTTAATCTGGTCGGGATAAAATACCGCTGGCTCCTGTCATCATCCATCTCCTCTTCCCCCCGAGGTCAAGTGGGGCCCTCCCGTCCATCCCAATGAGCAGGGCAGCCCATAAAACATGCTTTATGAGCACTGCCTAATGAATCCCTCCCCTGAGGCATGTGCTGCTGGCACCGTGCTGGGAACAGCTCCTCTCCATCCCCCCGAGCGGATTTCCTTGGGGCTCTGGGGTTTATTCCAAAGCAATGGGGTTTCTTAGGAGGGGGTCACTGTGTGCTTTAACTGTCCCCAAGCTCCTGCTGGGGTCCCTCACTTGGAAGGGTGGGGATGCTCCTGTGTCACCCCACTGTGCTGCCCATCAGGACTAGGGGGTCCTGCCCCTGCCACCCCCCTGGTGCCAGGCTGTGAGTAAATCACTGCACCTGATCTGGGAGCTGGCCGGTATCAATGCCCTGGTTTACTCCAGCCCCATCCCTCGGAGTGAGTCCCATTTGGATGTTAATGCCTCCAAGATGAAACCTGGCTGATTAAATTTTAGACTTGCAAATGGATTTGGTAAATAGACGTTGGGAAAGGCGGGACAGAGCTGCTGCCTCATCGCAGATACGGCAAATAGCAGCACTTTGTGATTAGGTGTGAGATTCACTCTCACAAAATGGGAGTCTCCAGGGGCTCTTTTCTGGTGAGAAATCCTTTAAGTACATAAATTTATGGCAGTTTTTATTTCCCCAAACAAAAAGAGGTCCCAGGCTGTTGTGGGTGGCCGAATGAGCCATAAGGGAATGAGGAGCTGGAATGGATGGGAGCCCTGGCTGGGGGCCTGGCTGAGGTGGTGGCCACTCACATCCCGCCCCAGCACTGGGGGGCAGTGGGACAATGGGTCACAATGCTCAGGAGAAGGTGGGTGTTGTGGGAAGTGCCTCTGAGACTGGGATTAATCCATCCTTGGCTGCACCCTGCGGCTGCTGCTGCTGCAGGGAATGCAGAAATAACAGGCAGGCAGGGAGGGATGGAGCCTTCTGCTCCTGGGGAAGCACTTGAGCATCATCATCTGTGGGTGGGAAAGTGGAGGAGGGGAGCAGAGACACAGCTTGGCAGAGAGATCCTTCCCTCCTGCCGGCCCTGGCAGCAGCCTCCGTCTCAGTTTCAGCCTAGGATGGATTATTCCAGCTTGGCACATGGGCTTCTTTTAGTTTCCCGATGAAAAAGCAAGCCTGGATTTGAAACACCTTTAAAAATGCAGATAGTGGGGCAAACCGCCGTGACCCCTGCGCACGATACAGAGCAGGACTTTAATGAGAGCCTTGCATTCATTCTTGTCTGGAGCGCTGGGAAATGCTGCGAGGAAAGCAGACAAAAGGAAGCGATGAAGTTGGAGCCTGGATTTAGCACATATTAAACCATTTTTCTTTTGCTCCCCTGCTGAGCAAGAGCACACGGGGCTGCTGCAGCCCCAAAATCTGGGGAGAAAGCCAGCAGAGGCAGGCAGGGTCCGAGGGGAGAGGGCTGCTGAGCTGCATGGAAGAGCACAGGTGCTTTCCTTGAGCTGCTTCGCTCTGTGGCAGAATCTTCCCAACCTGGTGGGATTTTGGGAGCAAGGCTTTACACTGCTGTCGGAGGTCCTTTGCTTGGCACCTCCGCCCCGCTGTCTCTCTGACCATCCGCATGTCCTGCCTGAGAGGAGGGTGTAGCCAGGTGGGGGGCAGCGTCTTCTCCCAGGTCACAAGCAGTAGCACAAGAGGAAATGGCCTCTCAGGAGGTTTAGATTGGATACTGGGAGCTATTTCTTCACTGAAAGGGTTGTCCAGCCCTGGAGGGATTTAAAAGTCCCGTAGATGTGGCACTTGGGGACGTGGTTTAGTGGTGGCTTTGGCAGTGCTGGGTTGGGCTTTTCCATCCTAAACAATTCTATGCTCTCTGTCCCCCACCCGTTGCTCTGCTGAGCATTCCCTGGGATGGGATTCCGGGGCTTCACGTCATGGCCTGCCCTTCTACTGGGGAGCTGTGAACGTCCATGGAGAGCCCCAGTTCTGATTTACCCTCCCGAGATCTCCATTGCTTTCCTTGTTCTGGATATTGAAACATTCATCATCTGTTCATTACAGAGCAATCTCCAAATTATCCTGGCTCTGAGCAAACATGGCTGCACTCGCTGGGGCGTTAGCAGGGACCGATATTTCCTGTGCCCACTGCAGCTCTTGGGGAGGAGCTGGTGCTGAATCCTCATCCGTGCAAGGCAGGTGGAGGGATGTCTCACCTGCAGGAGTGCTGGGAACACCCGAATTCGTGCAGTGCAGGAGGCAGGAACAGCTTGAGATAGGGCTGGTGTGGTGGGTCCTGGGCGTGGAGAGCACCTGCAAATCCATGGATGTGGGAGGGTTGTTGTAGGGACAGATGAATGGAGGCGCCTGGCAGGATTCCCCGGAGGAAGGGATGGAGTCAGTGGGGTGCCAGCTCCCGGCCGAGGCGGGCAGGCACCGTGCCAGGCACCGGCACTGCGAGGCAGCGCCGCAGCCCCCGACCGCCGTCCTCATGGGCACAGCCTGGGCTTGGCTTGACAGCATTCCTGGGAAAGTATTTTAAATAATACATGAAGTTTCCGTGCAGTTCAAGGCTCGCGCGCTCGTTTACCAGCAGCTGCGATGTGTTCCCGTCTGATAAACACGGCTGTTATATATTATGTATATCGCATCCCGGTGCCAGATTCGCGCGGAGGTGTCTCCGGTCACACAGCTGGGCTGTTTGCTGTGCATGAGGATGAGGCTGCGGGAGCATCCCCGATGTAAACACTGCCGGGAAGCTCCGCTCGGAGCCGCCCCGCCGCGTAGTGAAAGAGAGTCTAATCGCTACATCTAATTACTGAGACGGGGAAATCGATACGGAAGATTTCCAAGTGTCTTAAAATATCCTGAATTCCCTCCCTTTCAGGCAGCTGCTGGCTGGCTGCGGCGGAGCTCTGCAGTGTGAGGGTGATGAGGCTTCAGGCTGCAGGGCCTGACCCGGTGTGGGAGAGCAGGATTTGGGATGAACGGAGGCTTGGCTGCCTCTGGGCCATGGGCAGCGCTGACAGAGGGAGGGATGGAGCTGGCACAGAGGGCTGGAGAGCACCTGGACCTCTGCTTTTGGTGGCAAAGCTTTCAGTCTGGGGCCTCAGCTCCTTCGGTGGAAGTCTCCTGGCTAGGGGAGACATGGGGACCAGAGGGCACCCATCCAGGCTGGATGGGGATGGGGACAAGGAGGAGGAAGCTGTGTCGGGTTTGTTTTTGTCTCAGGCTTTTCAGAACACAGGAACAAACATTTCCTACATCCCACGGTGAATACTCGGGGCTCAGATTTAATCTCCCATTTATTCACATGCTGATGAGGCCCTGAGCATCCCTTTCCAGGAGCTGTTGTTTGAGCTTCCCCAACCCCTTTCTCAGCCAGAAAAGCCTTGTAGAGTCTACAAGTGGCCTTGGCTGCCTTCCTGCCCAAGCACCAAGGACGTGGGCCTGGGATCAGGGGGGTCAGTGGCCCCCACATCTGATCCACATTGCTCCCACTGCAGGGTCCTCCACCAGCTCGTCGTTCGTGTGCTGTGGGGGAAGTGAGCCAGCTCCTTAATGAGCGGAGCTCGGGCTCTTCCCTTGCTCGGCAGCTAATTGAGGTGTGCGAGCTGCTCTCCTGTTAGGCAATCACCGGGAGTTTGTCTAAATCCATCGCGGAGCAGCCGCCGGATCAAAGGGCCGGGCTCTCCAGCCTGCCATGCCCAGGCTGCTGACAGTGCCTCCTGCCACTTCCCTGAGTGACTGCTTGACACAATAAATCTGTGGGAGAAGGAGGCAGTTCTGATCTGCTGTCATCTTCCCCAAATGCTCCTGATGCATTTTCTTTCCTCATTACACATGAGATGTCAAGTCCTCACCTGCGAGAGTGCAACTCGACATCTCCCCTGCACGTCCGCCTCCCCCCGGAAGGCTCCCAGCTCCCGACTGACAAGGTCCCTGCAGAGGTGGCTGCTGGGGGGAGCTGCCCCCCATCTTCCCAGAGCTCTTCCCTCAGCCTGGCACCCCTCAGAGGCCCCTGTCCCATGCTATGCCCTCTGCCTCCATGGACGACAGCATCCAGCCTCTTGGGGGGTCCCTTCAGCCAGAACCCAGGTTGCTGGCTGGCTCACCCTCCCTTTTTTGAGATGAGCCTCTTTGGTGCCTGCAGGTGTGGGCGCAGCCCTGTGCCTGGGGATGATGTCCTGGCTGCTGGTCCAGGAGCCCAGAGCTCTCGTGGGAGTGAGCTGGGGCTCAGGGAAGGGCGGCAGAGCCGGTTCACCTCCAGCACGCCTTTGCGGAGGAGAAGGAGCAATTAGCAGTCTGATAGCAAGATTAATAGCAGATGCTCATAATTAACTCACTATGCATGTAAGCAGCTATTGTCTCCATTTTACCCTGCGTGGATTGATATTCAGGAGTGACTCATTACAGAGACAGAACCGATTTTGCCTGCAGAGCGCAGCCACCAGAATGGAAATTGCAATTAGAGTTGGCTGTGTCCCTGCCAAAAGCTTGAGGAGCAGGCACTGGGGTGGGACAGCCCCCCCTGCCTGCCCTGGGGGGCTGCCCTGGGCCCCCTGAGCAGTGTCCAGGGCTGGGTGCTCCCCCTGCTCCCAGCTCATCCCAAAGGTTTACGGCTGCAGAGCTGCTGGGCTGGCCCAGCCCGCTGCTGAACGGAGAAATGAAAAATGGCTGGAGAAGCTGGAGAGTGGCCAAAAACCGCCGAGAGTTGCAAAGGGAAGCAGAACAAAGCGAGGTCAAATGCTGCGGTGCTCTCCAAGCCAGAAAAGCCTTGTTTTTCACCTAGAAATGCCATCCAGGCTGGCCCTTCCCCTGCTGGTGTGTCAGGTACCCTGTGGCAGCAGCAGCAATGGGGACTTTGCAATGTGTGACCGCCCCAAGAAGGGCTTTGTGTGTCTGTTAAAGGATGTAAGAGCATCTTCCCTGTGCCTGGAGCTGGTTTTGGGGGCAGGAACACTCTGGGGTACACGGTCTGTCCCTGCCTGACCCATGGGCAGTGCCCCAGCCCCACTGGGTTTCCAGCACATCGATCCCATCAGGGCCCTTAAGCACATCTCTCACGGTTCCAGAAGAACCGAGTGCCAGCCAGGACATCCATGTCTGTCTCGAGGCATCCCTTGATCCCAGGAACCTCGTCCAGTCCTGGCGACAGCCGTGGCTGTGAGCTCTGGGCCCTGTGAAGCTGTGTCTGTGTTTCAGCGCTGTCTGCTCGTGGCTGCTGAGCTGAGGGGACTCGCTGGCCCAGCTCCTTTGGACATCCTGGTAATTGCCTGTGTCAATTCGCTTCCCTGGAACAGCTTCTCTAAGGACGGCTCTCCCTGGGGAGAGGTGTGGAGCTGCTGCTGCAGTCTATCTTTTGTGTGGTTTTTTTCCTCCCTGCTCACCATCACCTCGCAAAAGTGAGATTGAGGCAGGAAAGGTTTATTTGTGTAACCCCGTGAAGTATTTTCACTCTACAGACACGAGCTGCTACAGCAGACAGCAGCTCCGTCCCTTGGCCCAGCACCTGGGAGCACAGAGATGGGGGTCCTGCACGGGGGGATTCGGTGGGGGACCTCAGGGGGCATTGTTATAGCACTGGCACCAAAATAACCACTCATGGGCTTTTGGAGCAGCACTGCCTGTGGGGAAGCAGGGGAGGGACCCCTGTCCATGCTGTGATGCTGTGGTGGATCCAGGTGACTTTGCTGTGGGTCTTGTGGTACTTGGTGTGTTCTTGACACTTCAGATTGAATATGGAATAATAAACCGGTAGGGAGCCTTTGTGGCAGAAAGTGTTGCTGCATTCCCAGCCTCCACCTTGGTCCCCTGGGCGTGCGATGCAGGGCTCGGCTGCTTTGGCCAGGAGAGGATGGATCCTTCCCCAGCCCGCTCCTGCTCCCCTTTCACAGCATTCGACCCCGACTCTCCCTCCGGAGCCGCCTCCTGCTGTCCCCGCATGGATCGAGCAGAGCTGTGCCCGGGGTGGAGGCAGATGCCAAGCGCTGCGGGCGGCGGGGCCGGGGCGAGGGGATGCGGCAGAGGCTGCGGGACCCCGGGCGGAGGGGAGCTGGAATTACGCAGCGCCGCCTGCGAGCGCGTTATCCCATCTGCGTAATCCGTGCCCCCCCGGCAGCCCGGCTGTGTGATGTGCTCCGCAGCCCCGGCGGGATCAGCCCTTTTTGGCTAATGTCATCTGCACGTGTCATTAGGCAGCCGCGGTTACCATCTGGGCTCTGCCTTCACGCAGCCCGTGCCCAGGCAGGGGCAGCGCTGGGTGGGAGATCACAGCCCTTGTTTTAGGGGTGGCATCCATGGCACAGGAATTGCTGTCGCAATCACCTCCAGGGTGCCAGGGGGAACCTCTTCACCCCTTCCCTGGCCTGGGTTCCCTCGCTGGGAATGCTGCAGGTCCCGTGCCCGGGCTCTAGGTGGGCTCAGCCCAGGCAGGGCGATGAGCAGGAGAGCAGGAGCAGCTCCACAGCTGCTCATTTCCGTGGGCTCTGGCAGTGGCGTGGGCTGGGGTGCCAGGCTGGGGTGCCAGGCTGGCAGGGAAGGAGCTCGCTCTGCTGAGCCTCCAGCTCTTTGCTCCTGCAGCTCCTCCCTGGCTGGCGCTGCCTCCGAACAGACCGCGAGGCGCAGGCATATGGTAATGCATATTTAACTGGTATTTACATTCAACAGTGTCTCTCTGTAGCTCTGTTTTCCTTCCCAAATGCTCTAATTCCTCCCGGCTCCCAGCTGGGGAGGCCGGGGGAAGGCGGGCGCCCTTGGCAGGGTTGAGGGGCTGCGCTGGGCTGGTGCTGCCTGCAGGCTCCTGCTTGGTGTCTCCTTTGCTGGGGCAGCTTTCCTGTCTGGAAGCCAAAGGGCAGAGATCCCAGTCCTAAGCTGGGAGCTCAAACGGTGCTCTGAAGGGAGGGGAGAGGAAAGTGTCCAGAAAGCTGCTTTCTAGGGTAAAATACTCGGTGTTTCCAGGACAGGTGTGGGAGAAGGTTGTGTTTGGGTCTGCAGAGAGCCAAGTTGGATGTATTGGGTGTCCTGCCTCAGCCTGGCTTCCCCCTGGGCTCCCACCCACCCCTGCCCCGTGGGTGAGCATCCTGCTGTGCCAGGAGAGTGCTCCCTGCTTGGCACAGCCGCTGGCGCGGGAAGGGCTGGACCTGTCGTGGTGTCTCTCTCCGGCACTTTTACCAATGGCTGAGAAATGTGAAAACCAATTAAGAACAGAGGGGAACTGTTAAGGCAAAAAAACAAATAGCTCCTGTTCCAATTGACTTTGCTCCTTAATCCTGGTGCTCGGGAGCTATCGTTATTCCAAACATACCGGCATAATAATTAAACATAATTACTTGTAGGTTCTGGGCCGGTGACTATCTATACTGAACGTTCCTAATGAAATTTCTATTAAGCACACACTGACTGGTTAATAAATAATAACAAGGCCTCAGTGTCTGGTCAGGGAAGGGCCCTGGTGTGTCCAGGTGCAGAGAGGGCTGGGAGCAGAGGGGTGGGGAGCAGCATTCCCCCGTTCCATTCCCCTGCCATCCCGTGTTCCCTGGAGAGCTGCCGGGAGCTGTAGGAGCCCTGAACACCCTGCAGGGCCTGGCTCCGCCATCCTCACCAGCCGTGGGCTCCCCACCAGCTCCTGGCCCATAAAATGCAGCCTGGGGTGACCTGTGAAAGGCCCTTCAGGGTTTCCGGTCTCTCTGTATTGATATAAAAAGCAAACGTTGGGTAATGAGGGCGTTGTCAGAGCTCCAGAGAGAGAAATCACCTGTTTAGCTCAGAACATTTTCCTTGAGAATTAATCCTAATTTAGGATCCAATTATAAACATAGAGGGTAATATAATGGCCTGAAACATTAGTCAAGGCAAATTCTATAATTGATGAGTGCTAATGTGAAGCAGTTTGAAAATGAGGACGCATTTTGTTTTTAAATCCTCCCTCCTCCCCCTCCTCTGAGAAATCCACGGCTTCGGGAGCCGGAGCACTTCAAGAGAACAAAGACCCTTTGAAAGCTCCTTTTTTTCCCCCCTTTCAATGCTTATCTGAAAGGACATCTCTTTCCCCTTAGTTGCTGTAATCATAAAAGCACAGGTGACAAACTGCTTCATACCAGGCATCATCAATTCCGAGCTGGGGATTTTATAAACACGTTTGTGTCTGTGTGTGTATGTACACACGGCAAAGGCAGCAGCAGCACCGAGGCTCTGTGCCAGCAGATGATTCCTATCAGCCCACCGGGGGAAAGCCAGCCAACAAACTTTTAAGGGACAACTTTAATCTCGGTCTCCCCTGCGGTGGCGATGCTGCTGCGGTGTTCCCGGGGCAGCGGACGGGGTGCCCGGGATCCACTGAATCACTGGGTACACGGGGACCTCTCTGCCCTCGTGGTGCCGGCAGTGCTGCTCTGCAAACACTCCACAGGCGAGTTTTGCTGGGCTTGTAAATACTTTCATCCGTGTTGCGCTTTGTTACTGAGGGAAAGGAAAATAAATTTAATGTTAGGGCTCAGAGGTGCCCCCCACAATGTCCCTGGGCAGCCAAGGATGTAGTTCTGAGTTTCATCAGCCATAGTCTGATTTTCCCCCCTGTCCAGCTCACTCCAACACAGCTCAGAGTTTGCTTGGCTTGAGGCCTTTGCTGTGATCCACAACCACAGGTAAACGAGAGCTGCAAACCCCTCTTGGACACTGCCCACAGCACTGAGGCAAAACACCTCTGAAAGACACTTTGCTCATAAAAGTGGATGATGGGTCTGCAATCCATGTGTTTAGGGGAAAAGGAAAGGATGCACCCACCCCTCAGGTCTGTGAATCCCTTCCCTCCCCACAGCTGTGAATGAGAAGCGGCTTCTTAAAAACCAAACCTGCTCGGATCCTGAGGCTGCTGCTGGAGCTGCTGTTCCTGGGGAGATTCCTCCCTCTCCCTGCCTGCACTTGGGGTGGGACCCTCGGTGTCAGTGTCCAGCATTCTCCTGGTCCATGGGCAGCATCCCCCGGGGCTGGGCAGCTGGTGATGCCTTGCCCGGCTAGTTTCCAAGGTGACAATCTCCTTCCCCAGCCTTTGAACTCCAAGGTGATTTCTTGTCTCTGAACAGCACCTCGGACCCACCGGCGTTTCCCTGTGCTGTGCCAAGACTGCTCTGCTGCCCGGGCTGTGCTCCTCTGCCTGATCAACAAAGTGTTTGGGGCAGATAAGGCTGACTCGGGTTGTCACACGCTCAGAGAAATAAATATCTGTCTCTCTAACCAACGTGCTCAGCGGTGTTAAGAAACTTCCTGGGTTTTTCCGACCTGGTGTTTTCCTCCTCCAGCTCGGCCGAGGGTGGGCAGAGGTGAAAGTGGAATGAAATAAATTCCCTTGGTGGGTTGGGGGCTCTGGAAATGGGTGTGGGGGCTCTTGGCAGCAATGGATGGATTGGAAAGGCAGTGGAATGCCACGGGTTGGAATCAAGCTGAGCACCCCGGAGCCTCAGGGGGGCAATGGGGTGGGGGGAACCTGTTGCTGGTCCGGGGGGTGCAGGGCAGAGCCCTGCCCCTCACTCCAGCACTCACAGTCACCTTCCCTCAGGCTTTTATCTCCAATCTTTTGTGAATGATGAAAAGCAAAGGGAAAGGGAAAGGAGAAAAATCCGAGGAGGTTGAAAGTCGTGCTTTGAGGACAATTTTATTGTTGCCTTGCCATCCGAGTGACTGAATCCACTCACAATTCAATGCCAAGCAAACACCTGAACCGTATGAGCTCACCCAGCTTTGATCCCAAGCACAAGTGGAACAGCACACCTGGCCCGCTGTGTCCCTTCTCCCAGGGCTGCCTCCACAGCCCTCAGATATTTGGCACTGCTATTTCAGGTTCGTCTGCTACGCTTCCACTGCAGGTGGGTGCCCGGGGGCTGCTGAACCCCCACATCCACAGCGGGGGAACAGGGACTTGTCCCACATTCCCGTGGTCTCTCCTATCTCTCTGCCTCCCTGGATTGACAAGGATGCATCCCAGCTAGTGGGAGTTTGCCTGGAGCAGAGGGGTGTGATCACACATAATCCAGCAGCTTCTGGATTTCTTGGTTCAAGGACAGGTCTCAGTGTTCTTTTACTTCTCTGTCTGTCTTTTTGTCCCCATCTATCTGGATTTTTGTAATTCAGTCACTCCCAGGGCACATGGATGCTCTCAGGGAGTATCTGCCCGCACTGCCTGTCCTCTCTGGGGCTGGAGGACACTGTGCATCTCCCCAAAAATGTCCAGCGGGAGAAGCTCCATCCCCCTCCCAAATCCTAACGGGTGAGAAGGGGCTGGGGAAGCTCTGCCAAGAGACCCTTTCCTGGGGGTTAATTCAGCCTTAATCTGAGGCTCAGCGAGTCAGGGGTCGGTGCTCCTCTTTTCAGGACAAGATAATCTCCTTATCTCCGAGCCCATCGAGCTGCCACAGCCCTTCTGCCTGTGGAGAATTAGTGAGAGCTATGAGGGATTACACCCCCAGCCCTGCCCTCCTGGAAACCCCCCCGAGCTCCCGAGGGAACTGCTGGGGGGAGGCTGTACCAGGTGCTGAGAGGGTCAAACTCTAAATCCCTCCTCCTGCACTTAAAATCGCTTTGTTTCTGTCCCCTTGGGCACACGCGGGGCTGTTTGTCTGTCTGACCTGGGGATGGAGCACTCCATGGGGGAACCGCAGCTGCCGTCCGAGGCAGGACACAGACACGCTCTGTGCCAGCGTCCTGCGAACCCTCCAGCTCCGGGTGTGTCCCGGAGTACTGCCCAATGGCAGTACAATACCCGTACCCAAATGGAGGGGATTCCAAATCCGCTCCCCCGAGCTTTGCAGCCCTTCCCTGCACCAAGGGAGGCTCAGTCCCACCTGCTTTTCCCTGCACGTTCCCCTGGCAGCCCCCGGTGTGCAGCACCGCACGGCGCCGGAGGATTCCGCACTGAGAGGAGCTTTTGGCTTTGGCTCAGGGTGTCAAGAGCCTCAGCTAATCCAGGGAAGCATCCAAACAGACTGCCCGAGGCGCCAGCCAGCCCCGTGCTGAGGATCTGCCATTTCATCTCCGCGCTTCTGGTACTCCAGCCTCAGTGAGATGCTGGCCAAAAGCTTGGCTTTGGGGGAGGGCGCTCAGAAAACCCCTTTGGAGCCACGTGGAGCGTGGAGGAGGGAAGGGGATGCAGGAAGGGGTCAGGCAGGGCTCAGGCAAGGGATGCTGGTGCAGGGGTGGTGGCAGGTGAAGCTGCCTGCGCCGCGGGGAGCCCTTGCAGCACACGGTGATCGCTGTGGTGTCAACACTTCCCCTTCCCCCTCTGTGACATCCCTTTGTGAGCCGGCTTCAAAGACGCCTCTCCCCCTTCCCCTCCTTTAGGAAGGTGTATATGAAACTTTAATTACAGAAGCAGTGTTTAAAGGGATGGTTACACCTGCTGAACAGACAGCACTCACAGGAGAGACAGGAGCACGCGGGGAAACATCAGGGTGACAAAACTTTGCCGGCGCGATCCCGGTGTGTCAGCTCCCCCGGCATCCCATTTGTGAGGGAGATCAGGCCGTGCCCTGTGATAAATGTTTAAATGAGGCGCTCAGACAAGTCAGATGTGAAGGAAGGAACTGATTTATCCCTCTGCAGCAGTGTCCTGGCACAGTTGCCAATAATCCTGCAGATGACAAACTCCCGTTCCTGAGCGAGCATCTCTCTGCTCGGTGCTGGGGACAGGGGAGGGGACGAACCAGTGCTGGACTTCAATTCCTGCTCCAAGACCACCGGCCTGTGCTTTCAGGGGCTGGGTTTTGGGGTGTTCTCACGTGCTGGTTCCCCCCTCTCTGTTTTCCCTGCATCACCAGACCCCAGGTGCAGGCTGGGGCCTCCTGCCTGGCTTTGGCAGGTGTTTACTTTGCAAAAAGGAGGATTTTACACACCAGGAGATCAAGGGACGAGGCGGGGAGTGACTGGCCCAAGGTGACTTGGGGAGCTGGTGGTGGCCGGGGCTGTTTGTGCCTCTCTCGTGGTTGGTGCCCGGGCACAGTGAGCCCTGGAATGGCTGGCAGGGCTGGCACCAGGCTCGGCATCGTGGTGCACAAAGTGACATTCGAGGACAATGTGGCAACTTATTGCTGAGCGGAGAGAATAAATCTGCAGCGCTGGGGTGGAGGCACAGTGCTGTAAAGCAAAGAGCCAATATAACAGTCTACATAACACCATTAGTCTGGGAGCGAGGCAGTTGATATAGAAGGAGAGATGGCATGAGCCAACAGGTCCCCACTTTATTTTTTTCCCCGTGTTTAATACAGTGTTCTGGAGCTGCTCTCTATGCTCAGCGTGTTTTATTGTTTTGCTCACCCTGAAAGAGGAACTGCTGGGGCTTTGATAAATGGATGGAAGCGCTGGGCTGGCTGTCGCTGCAGTTTTTCTGGGTGTTCCGACCCACAAGGCTGGTCCCTGGGCATCCCCTTCTCTCCTGGCCTCTTCCTTCTGCTTCTCTGTCCAGTGCTCGTCCTGAACTCTGCTGGCATCCAGGATGGCATTTGGAGCCTGCCCAGAGTTCTGAGTTAATTCAGTCACTGATTTTGTATATGAAAGGGAGCTGGGGGACTGCGGAGGGGGACAGGGGTAGCAGAAGCATCCACTTCCCTGGAAAGGACATGGATCCTTGATTATCTTCCATTGAAAGGACATGGATCCTTGATTATCTTCCCCTGATGCTGGACCCAGGGCTGGATCCGTCTGGGTACCCTTGGCTCAGACTTCCCACTAGTACCTTGCCCCTCCGAAATGCCCGACAGGCTGCTGGAATCTGAAGGGTAGTGAGGGATCCTGGGGTATCCCTGGGCTCTCCCCTGCTGCTGCCTGCCGTGATGTGGGGGTCTGACCCCTGGGATGCATCCGGGCTCGGCCAGGGGTTCAGTGACCATAGCACGGAGCCACAGGAACGGGAAGGTTTGCAGAAGCGGCTGAACAAACCCCGCAAGAAGGAGCTGGGGAAAGGCGCTACCGACTGAGAAAGCAATTTTGGAAGACAAATGTAATCTGCGGATCTGAATATCCACAAGTGAAATAGGGGGGAAGATAAAAGGAGCAAGAAGTCAGGGAATCCAAGCAGCGCCGGGTGCACTTCAAAGGGGAAGGGAGCTGGCTTATAGATTTACCGCCAGTCGCGGCTGTGCCGGCGCGGAGCAGGGAGCCAGCATGGGAGAGAGCCGGGCATGCAGAGGAAAGGGAATTTTAAAAGCAGAATTTCAGACGCCTGTTTCCCCCTGGGTGAAATTACACAGAGAAATATTCTGGCAAAATACGAAAGGGACAGAGATGAAAGCAGAGCCCAGAATATACATTGCAAATGGCATCTGTCCGAGAGGGACAGCGGAGCCCGCGCCGGAGGGGGGCCGTGCTCTGGGGGCCAAAGCCTGCATTTCCAGAGCTGGCTGGAGGTGTGGAGGCCCAGGGGGGCATCACCTGGGCTCAGGTGCTGTGGGAGAGCTGATAACTGCCCGTTAGACCCCCCCGGCTTCTCCTGGGGCTCTGAGGGTATTGATTAGAGCTGGACAAACCCCACAGAAATGTTCTGGGGGTGCCCATGTGAATCTGGGGTGTGGGAGGATTTGCTGGTCTCGAGCTGGCTGGGCCATGACGCAGTGCTAGGGAATTTAACCCCGCATGCGTGGGGTGGGGCTGGCAATGCCCTGCGTGATGCCCCCAGCTGAGGATGGATGGGGACGGTGGGGACAAGCTCTCTGGAGCGTGACCTGCCCAGTGTGAGTGCCCAGGCGAGGGAGGGCTTGGAGCAGAAAAGCCAGGAGCGAGTGGAAAGCAGGAACAAAGGCACCCCAGTGGCTCGGGAAAGGTTGCCTTTGCTTGCGGCTGAAAGCGCCGGGCAATAATAATCAAGATTTATCGCTCGGCAATCACCATAGCAACATCAAAACACAAGTGGGAGAGAGATGCTCCCCGGGGGGCTCCCTGCATCTCCTCCTGCTGTTGCTCAGCCCCAACCAGGAGGAAGCAGAGCCTGGCGGGAAGGGAAGCTGGGTTTGGTGGTGGAGGAAGGAGCTGTCCCAGCCGCCATTGAGCCCTGTCTTGCAGCAGGAATATTGGAGACGAGGGTTACTCCCTGCAGGACCAGGTCCAGGGTGCCTGCTCCGTTCTCATCCAAGGGTGCTGGCTGCTCCTTGGGACGCTGCTGTCCCGTGCCCTCCTTTTTGGGTGCCAGCCAACTGCAGGGTGCAAACAGTGTGTGGAATGAAGAAAATGCTGCATTTCCTGCCCTGGTGTTGGTGGCTCCTTGTGCTGCTCCATAGAGGGATGCAGGCTCCTTCCTGGCACTGGGACTGGCACCAGCACCATCCTGGTGGCCCTGGGCATCTCTGAAACAAGGAGCGCTCGCCTTGCTGGCACCATCTCCAGCCCCGTCTCTGCTACCAGAGCTGCTAAGCCTCCATAAATATGCTTTTATTAATCAAGCAGTGTTTGTTTAGCATAAACCAACTCCCCTGCTAAATGGCTGCAGGAGCAGCGCGTGGTTCACAGCCATGACTCAGGGCTGCCAGTGCCGCTCCGCAGGGCTGCAAGGGCATCATCCATCTCTGCTCCTTGCTGCCAGCTGCCTCTGGAGCCCTGGGCACAGTGGGCTGGCTCCATCCTGGCTGCTCCCTTCAGCTCTGGGTGCTGGGAAATGTTCCCCAGGGCTGTGCTCCCTCCCCGGGGATGTGCTGAGAGCAGGATCCATGCTGTGAGCACATCCCTGATGGTGTGAAGGTGTGACCGACCCCCCAGCAGGGACCAGTGGCATCCCCTCTGGTCCCCAAAGGGCACAGCCACAGCTGGCCAGACTGACCCTCAGCCTGGGGGTGTCCCTGCACAGGAGGGAACAGCCATGGCCAGGCCCCTTCTCTGAGGAGAGCACGGGAAGGAGGGACCCTCTGCGGGGG
Source organism: Cnemophilus loriae (assembly GCA_013397755.1). NCBI lineage: Eukaryota > Metazoa > Chordata > Aves > Passeriformes > Corvidae > Cnemophilus > Cnemophilus loriae. The sequence continues at coordinate 385,694 of VZTF01008887.1, read as the reverse complement.
CTGCTGCTTGTGCCCTGTTTGGAGCTTATGGAGAGATTGGAATGGGGGGAAATGCAGCTTCTGCCTTTGAAGGGGCAGCCAGGCGATATCTGCTGGGAGAGGAGCTGCAGGCTGCCGGCTCCTCCGCTTGCTGATCCAGTGCCAGGTTGCAGGGGCTGAAGCAGCCTGTGGAGTTAGCAGAATCCTTTATTTTACATTTGGTATCTTGTTCAGATCAATAAGGATTCCTTGAGCAATTCGGGGGCTTGTAGTCTCCTGATTAGCTGTCCCTTTATCCAGTTAGATTTTTCTTATCTAGAGTAATTGTTGTTCCAGAGAACATCTACGGCTGCAACATGACCTTACCAGCAAGGGTACGGCTCCCCGAGAAATACAGCTCCCCACGCCGGGCCCTCCCTGCCAGCCCCTCCGCCTTATCTCCCTATAAATTGTTGCTGCGAGCTTTTGTTGCCTTCCCAAGGTGAGCCGGGGCGATCCGGAAGGCAAATAAATAAATCTCCATTGCTGAAAGGCCCCGGCGGTGGCCGTGGGGAGGAGGAGGAGGAGGAGGGATGTTTGCTGCAGCCGCTGGTGTCCTGCAGGCTCTCTCCAGCAGATCTCTTGTCCGATGGACTTTGACAGGAGTTTTTTATTAACCGCTGTGGCTCCTCCATCTATTCCCAGCCCCAGCATCTTCGGTGGGTTTGTGCTCCAGCCTCAGATTGGAAATGAATTGATGGCTAAAATAAAACCCCTCTCCAGATGGGAGGGTGATGAATGAGGGAGGAGAAGGGGATGCAGGGAGGTTGCTCTTTCCTTGAGTTGCTGTAGAACATCTTGGTTTTGTCTTTGGTGGTGCTAGCAGGGATGCTCCTGGGTGCTTGGCACTGCCCCTTGCCAGAGGGGGAATGTGGTGTCTCGGGTCTTCCACTGGGATTTCATCTCTCCCTTCTGATGAGATCTCTCATTTTCCCTGAAGAGTTAATGGAAACTAATGCAGGGCTGACACTAAAGGAGAGCTCCACACCAGCCCCTCAAATGCCACCTGACACCGGCAATTCCTGGGAAACAAACAACTCCATTAAACTCCCTGCATGTGGGAGCGCTCAGGAGAGGCTGTCTCCATGGAGCACCTGCCTGCTGCTCCTCTTTGTCTGTGCTGGGAGAATCAGAGCCACAGGTTTTTTCTGTGGGATGCCCAGCTCCTGAGGACTGTCCTGCCCAAACCCCTGGGGATGCAGCTGGGCAGCTTTTCGCAGGATAAATTACAAGGAACCAGGGACAGAGACGAGGTGTACTCTGGAAAGCAGCTGGTGGCTGAAGGTGTGGGCGACTGGGTGTTTTTCCAAACACCTGGCAAATGAGCTCCCCACTGGCTCTGTGGAGGATCAACACTGCTGAGACTGAATGTGGCAAATGGCCCTGGCCAAGACGATGTGGAGGGAAGAATTATCAACTCCCCCAAATGCTTCAGCATTTCCAAAATAGACCTGAGTGCCTTTAGGTTCTGACTCTGCTCTGCTGTGATCCTGCAGGAGGGAGGAATGGACAGGGACGGTCAGGGGGATGGGATGGTCTGGAAACGCACAGGGACAAGGACAGGCACCAGCTGTGCCCTGGCTGCCACGGCAGAGCCGTGCCCAAGGAGGGCCCTCACCCAAATATCGCCAAACCACCCTGCGGGCACATCTGTGTGTCCCGGTGGGAGCTGCCAGGATCCACCTCCTGCATCCTTGGAAGCACCCAGAAAAGTCAGTCTTGTTTATTTACCGTTCCCGCCTTGCCTCTCTCTCCCTGTTGTGTGCAAATTGCCTGGAGACCCTGGAGAACCCTGATTTGTGTTTCGGTGCCGTTCGAGCTCTTTTTCTGCTTGGCGAGGGCACAGGGCTGATGGCACCACAGCCGCATCCCCGGTCCCGCAGCATCCCCCGTCCCCGCAGCATCCCCCGGGTCCCGCAGCATCCCCCGGTCCCGCAGCATCCCCCGGTCCCGCAGCATCCCCCGCTCCTCCCAGCACCCTGGCGCTGCCGCTGGGAGCCATGAGGGGGAGCTCAGCCCATTCCTTCCCTTCTCCTCGGCTGCGTGCAGGGCTGGACTGGCTCTGCCGAGGGGAGCGGTGGCACCGGGGAGCCCCCGCGCTGCGCTCCCCGCAGCCTGTCCCCGCCGCGCTGGGGACACCAGGGGGGTGTTTCACACCCGGAACACCCCCTGTGCGTGTGCCCGGTGGGAGGGCAGGAGCCTGGGCAAGGCAGGACTGCTGCCCCTGGGGAGCCGGTGTCCACTCGCAGCATCCTCATCCTCATCTTCATCCTCAGCCTCGCCTCTGTCCCTGCACCAGGTATTTCCATGTGTGCCACACCGGAGTGTCTCAGCTCCTGTGGGTGCTCTGAGGTGGCACCATGGGTGCCCACCTGCCAGGTGAGGGAGCACAGTTGGGTTGAAGGAGCCCCTCAGGGTCTCACCCAGGGGTACAGGGAGATCCCAGACTTGCAGGGTTCTCTGAGGAGTCCCCTTGTCACTCCTGGCTGACCCCTCGCTCCTGTCAGAAAGAGCAGAAAAGGCAGAAAATAGGAGAGATTTTCCGTATTTCAATTTTCTGAAAAAAAGGAGAAAACCCATCCTATGTCTGCAATTATTTTATTATGCAGCACTAATGAAAAATACACTTGAACATCTAAAAAAGGCCTATGGTAAAGAGTTACTTAATGGAATAAATCACTCTAAATTAAGCAATTATCCCTTTGATTTTTTTTTCTTTAAAACACCAATTGGCCGAAGGTGCTTCAGTTGTGTGAGATAACGGCTGTGGGCATCGTGAGAGCACATCTCCAGGGAGAGCCACAGCCCAGGGGTGCTCCAAAGCAAGGCTGGGTGTGCTGGGAGCCCCGTGTGAGGCTGCAGAGCTGAGGGTGTGTGGCTGGGCATGGATGGGACGAGGGGTGCAGGACACAGGGTCCATCCCAGGCCCCTCTGCACAGCGAGGACCTTGCTGGCAGCTCGTGCCAAGCCCGTGGAGCCTCTTCCCACCACAGCACAGGCAGCTGATGCAGGCAGGAGGGAGAGAGGGAGTAAATAAATAAGCTAAATGAATAGCTGGGCTCTTCAAGGGGGAAATCAGGGCTGTAAATTAGGCAGGGATTATCTTCTGATCCCAGGAACTGAGCTTCATAAATATGACCAGGCTGTCGTGCCCTGGGGCGAGGGAACAGCTCTGCAGGGCCAGGCACAGGTTTTGTCCTGGGCAGGGGTGTTCCCAGCCAGGCTCCTCCTTGGGAGCAGCCATCCCTGTGTGGGCTCTCTGCCAGCCCTTGGGAACAGCAAACAGCGAGTGCTCGATCCCTGTGCCATTGGCATCCGCTCCCAGTCCCAGCTCTGCCACCGGCACCCAGCCCCATCCCCGCCAATTCCACCCTCCCCTGGCTTATTTGTTAAATATCCTGTAATTATAGAGAAATAAAAGGCTCCTACAGATTAGGGGGTAATTATACTTAATAGGAACAGAATGAATATTCCTGGTTAACCATTTGGGCTTGGGAGGCAGATGGCACATAACCCTGTGTTTCCCTCAGAGCGTGGCAGCCCTGGCAGTGCACTCATTAACCAGTTGCTCTCTGGCTCGGGACCAAAGGCTTTAATTGGTTAATCACCCCTGGTGGCTTTGCTGATGATTGATCCGGCCTCGTCCTTGAGGTGGGATTCCTTGCTGGGTCTGGGGGGGCACTTTGGGTGCCTCAGCCGGGGGGTGCCTGCCCTGCCCGCTGTTCCCAGTGTCAGGAGCTCTGGCGTTGTCCCTCCTGGAGGTGCACACCCTGCGGCAGTCAGAGGCAGTGGCTGCTGGCGGCAGCGTGACAGGAGATATCCATACTCTGGGAATGCTGCAGACAGGCAATTGCTCCCACCCAGCCCCATCGAAGATGAAGAGGCTCCCATTATCCCGAGATCCTTCTGCCGCCGCTGTCGCAGGGCGCCGCTGACGCACGGCCTGGGCACGCGGCGCTCACGGCAATTTGTGTTTTGTCATCTCTGGCACGACGGTGAAACCCCGGGAGGAGGTGGCTGCTGTGTGGGCAGGAGGTGACAGGACCCAGGGGTCTCCTGCCCAAGGCAGGGTTTGGGGAATTGCTGCCCCTCAGCCTCTGGGCAGGGTGGAGCCCTTGGGGCTTGGGCAGCCTCTTCCTGGAGGCACCTGGGCAAGGTTTGTGGCTGTTGTTGGCGGCCCCTTTGAACACGGGCATTCTGGTGTGTTCAAATAACATTAATAAATACAGCAGCAGCCACAGGGAGAGCTTGGTATTTACTGTAAATTCAGCATCTAAACAGAGACATCGTTTTGTCTTCTACAGTTTAACACCATTCATAATTCCGTGTTTTAACAGACTTCCCCCGGGGCCCCGAGACGCCTTTTTTATTTGAGGCTATTCCCAATTACCCGCTGTGCCTCTCCAGAGCTGGCTGCTGCTTAAACACACGCAGGGCTGCCAGGGCTGAGCCACAGACGCTGTGTTGTCACCCGGGCCCTGTTCTCCTGTCCCCTTCACGAGACCCTTGAACCCCTGTACTGGTGGGATTTCACTGCTGCTGCTGCCTGGGTCCTGTCTCTGTGCGTATATAAATAAAGATATAAAAATATAAATATATATAGGTATGATTCGTCACAGTGGCCACGGAGCCTCTCTCCTCCTTTGAGGGCCTTGGCAGAGCAGAGCACTCGTGTCCTCTCTTCTCTCATTTGGGGTTACCCCCAAAAACCTGCAGCTTCTTGCCCCCCAGTAAAGAAATCTCTGTGAATATTTAATTTAGCCAGGACTAATTAAACTGTGCTGGGCAGCTGCTGTCATTTATTCCCCACAGGGGGTGTGGCCCCGTGGCGCTCTGTGAAAGGTGAAAACAAACCTGGGAATGAGCCGTGCTCGGTCCTTCCTGGCTCAGAGCAGCCAGGGTGGCACCAGCCCTCCCTCCTGGGGCCCAACTTGGTTTAGAACTGCCAGGGATGAATTTATTGGGGTCTTTGCCATTTACCTGCTTTTCCTGGGAAACGAATTAGTGTGCCTGGAATGTGAGGTGGCTGCAGGTGGACAAAAGGAGGATCCCAGGTGGGCTCTTGCGAACGGAGCGATCGCGGTTGGTGTCGTCTCCTCATTTTGGGTTGCTGGCGCTTCCAGCCCTTCCGAGGTGGGGATGCTCTGGGAGAACCTCACCCCGCTGTGGGGCTGCCAGGACCCTCTGTCCTTGCAGGGGCAGAAATCCCCCTCCTCTCCATCGTTATCCACCTCATCACCCTTCCCTCTGCTCCTAGCTCTGGAGCCGAGCATCCAGCGGATGAGCCAGGCGCCTGCTCTGCCTCCCTCTCTCTTTTTTCCTCCTTCCCTGTGCACATCTGGGGGAACCCCATGGGTTTTGCTGGGGGAACCCCTGGGCCTGCTCCTGGCCCCCCATCCCAGCAGTTTTAGGGCTCCATGTGGGAGAAGGAAGGTTTCGCCACCTAATAAATTTAGATTTAATTTGCAAGTGAAAAAGAGCGTTTTCTTTTGTAGCTGATGCTGCAGCCCAAATGTCTGAGCTTCTAGGGTTTAAGTCTAATTAACTGCATTTCACAGCTTATTTAAAGAAAAGAATGGAGGCATTAAAATTGTAAAATCTAATTTTTAAGTAAATCTTTCAGCACAAAATGAATGTCGCAGTCTCCCAGCCGCCTTGGCAATATATCTCTTGTCTTCAAATTTCAACATGAGCTTTTGCAAACATGAAATTATTCATTAGACCGTCTGGTAAAAGGATAAATAAGTGTCGCTTCACATCCAAGATCTCCCGGTTTTCCATTTAGCAAAAGATTGGCTTATTCAGGATGATGCAGAGAGGCCGATGGGACCCGGCAGGCGGGAGGGAGCGGATAACCCAGTGGCCATGTGCTCTGGATGGACTCTGCTGGGCCTTCTGGAGGAGTGGGCAGTGAATCTCCCTGGAATTTTGTCCATTTCCCTGGAATTTTGTCCCCTTTATTTTGCCTGGTCCATTAAAGGCCAGCATCGCTGTCCCCCAGCCCTGGCCCCTGGCTGTCCCCTTCCACACTCCTCACACCATCAAAGGGAGCTTGTTTCTGCCCTCCTTGAAAAGGAATAGATTTTATGGAATCGAAATTATTATTTTAACAACTCCATACTTTTTATCACTTTTAAAAACCCCAGCGATTTGTTTTTAGCTTGATTAAAGCCACAATTAACTGTCGGAGCGAGGCGTTCGATGCTAATGCTGGTCCTGGCTGGATGCTGAGGCTCAGTCCCGGTGCTCCGGATCCCTCCCTGTGCCCGGCAGAGGCGGGATGTGCCTGGGAGCCGGCAGGAGGCTCGGCCCTGCCAGCCCAGCCCCGGGCCGCGCTGGTGCCAAACTGCGCAGTAATTAACAGTGGGATGCGGACGCAGGGGAGAAGCAATTAACAGCTGAGGAATGCATGGAAAAATGATGCTCATTAGCACACCCCACAATCCCGGGCTGGAAACGGGATGTGAGGATGTGAGGGATGGGTTGGCACCGCCGGACACGGTGCCAGAGTCAAGTAGAGGCGGGCTCTGTGGGGTGTGGGGGCACAGGGAAGGGGGTCCCCACTTCCCTCCCTTACCCACATCCTGCAGCACCGGCCAGGGGATGCTCCACCATGGATTTGGACAGGGAACCTCATGTCTGACCCTTTGGAGCGTGTGGACATCACCTGGAGGTGAACGAGCTGTGTCTGTAAGAGCAGGGGTGACGCAGTGTCCCCTCTCCAGGTGACAGCCTCATCTCCTGCCCTGCGCTGCGGGACAGCCTGGAGCTGCCTCCTGGATGTGGGGGCATTCCGGGGAAGTAATGACCCACCCAGGGGCCAGCCTCAACCAAAATACCCCAAAAATGACTGGTGAAGTGGGATGTATCTGTTTTAGTTTCATTTTGCACCAGTATCACACAAATGAAAGCAGAGGAGTGGCTGGAATCTCATTTCAAGCCAGGGAATTGAAATCCAGTGATCGGCATCAGTCCTGAATCCAGCTCATTTGTGCCAGTATTGCCCTGCTGGGTGCTGAGGACTCCCTAGAGGGGGGGTCTTCCAGAATGGGGACACACAGGGCACTAGAGGGGTGTTTGCCTCCAGCGGAATGAGATCTGGGCTGATCCTGGGAAGCAGAAGCTGATTTTTCCCCAGCCAGGGCAGTCCCATCTGATGTCTGTCCCTCTCGTGCCTCTGAGCAGGACAAAATCCTGCCAGGATGGAGACAGGAGTGGGAGCAGTGCTTTGGGTATCTCCTTGCAGTGCTGCTATTTCTTGCTGGTTTTTAATTCTGAATTACAATGTGTTTCTGCAGGCTCTACTGTATCCCCGGAATCACACTCTGTGCTAAATCAGTCTGTGGCAATCAATGCTTTTCTAATGAATTCTGAATTCCTGATGTCAGGACATTGTGCTGCTGCTTGTTTTCTCCCTGCCCTTCTTTTTCCTCTGCGTTATTCCTGTGAGCTGCATAACACTTATTCCACATATTCCGTGTATATATATATATATATATATATAGTTTTTTTTCCCCTTCCTCCCCTCTGCAGCCCTCATTGGCAAAGTTAATGGTGTGTTTCTGGAGTAATTAGAATGATTTAAATGGCCTCATAACAAAGTTCTTCTGCAGGAGCAGAGGCTTCTCACCCTCTGTATCTGTCATATCTGGGCTGGGAGTGGTGGTGGAGGGAAAATGTGGTCAGAAATGGAGGGGAGCAGCTCCCCAGCCGGGAGATCTGGGTGTGGGCAAGCGGGAATTAATTACTGATGGCCGGCAGCTCGGCAGGATTTGTTTGTACACCTGCAAATCAATGGCAGCAAGGGGGTGGCTCTTGCGGCGGTGACCCCGCTGACCCTTCCCCTGGAGCTGGCACAGGTGGGGAGCAGCGCTGGGCTCCCTCTCTCCAGACCTGGCTGGGGATCCGTGCGTGGGAGGATCCTTGCCAGCACCAGAAGATTCAGGAATATCTGCAGGCTGAGATTTTTGGCTCTGCACCCAGTGGTGCCTTTCGAAGCCATTGCTGCCTCCAGCCGTTTGCTGTCCCCCTTCTGCCGCGTCCTCGGGAGCAATCCCACACCTGCTCCAGCCAAAGCCAGCCCAGGCCACCCAAAGGGGTGTGAGGAGGAGCCCATCCCCATCTCCCAGCCCCTGCACATCCAACATCTGTGTTTTGGCCCTAAGGGATGCTCTCGCCATGGCAACGGCTCCTGTGGTCATCCCTGATGCTGACCAAAGGAGCAGCACCGGGATGCATCCCAGTGTCTCCACAGTCCTGCGTGGCCATGCCGGGATGGAGTCTGCCTTTGGAGTCTCCTCTTGTGTTCCCAACAGCGCCTCAGAAATTAAGAATCAATCCGATTATTCAAGCCCATAAACAACATCATAAAAATAACATCAATTTGCACAGAAAGGCGCTGCATTAATGCGCCGAAATAATGATGCACTTTTACAACATAAATTTACAATCAATCTTGCTTTTAACACCGTGAAACAACAGTTGGAGGAGGATCAATCCTTCGCCTGAATTAGACGCTTGAGTCAGAGATGCTTCGGGGGTTATTTTTGGAAGCTTTTAGCACCGGCTCTGGCAGGGCTGTCGCTGTCGGCTCCGCGTGCTACAGCGGCTCCCGCAGCAGCCGGCACTCGCGGCAGGACACCGGGAGGCCGCAGCAGGAGCGATGCTGGCTCTGCCTGCCTTGCCTTTCCCCGGAGCACTGGGCTGGGAGCGGGGCATGCCGCGGGAAGGGGAACTGGGAGATGTGGAGCTGCCAAGAGCAGGCTGGGCTGCAGCAGCTTCGCTCCTGCGGGCTCCAGTCCCCACCTGGGGGTGTGAATGCAGGGGACCCACCCCTGGGGCAGGGAGGGAGCGTGTCTGACTCTTCAGGTCCTGCCCCAGCCTGGGTACCTTGTGTCCCGGGAAACATTTACCTGGATAAAGCCAGACAACTGCAACTCCATGCGCTGGCCTTGCCAAAAATCATCCCTCTCATTTTTCCCACTTCCTCTGTCCTGGAAAACACACCAGGGGGCTCAGTGGTGACCACCGCTGCTGCTTCCCAGAGCTGCATCCCACCCAGGTAATTTTTCCAAGTATCTTCCCAGTAAAGGCTCAGACTATCTGGACCTCAGATCCCCAGGCCCTGTTGCTACAGCCTTTTAGCACAGCTTTCTATTTTTATTATTTTTACTTATAAATGGGCCCCAAAATGAAATCTCTGCTTATGGAGAGATTGATTAGTGAACCAACTCAATTATGTCTTTAGCCGAGAGCTATATTAAGTAATGCAGCAAAATTATTGCCGTGTGCAGATCCATTTTGTTAAGCAGCTGTTCGCTGGCCCGAGGAGGAGAAGATGGAGGTTAAAATGTTTTTATGGTTCTGGAGACACCCAGGCACCCCAAAGCCATGGGGCGGGCCAGTCCCAAGGCAGGCAAGGTGACAGTGTGAGCCCAGGCTCCTCAGCTGAGCTAGGATTGCTTCCCGAGGGACCCCAGGCTCCAGGAGGGAATCAAAACCACCCCTGAGGCCAGGCTGTCCCACTGTGCCCTCTCCAGCTGTGAGCCTCTTGTCATTCCCTGGTTTTTGGTGCCTGCCCCGCTCTGCCACAGCAAAGCGTCCACAGAGCCACAGCTCTGGAAGGGATCGAGCAGCAGAAGGAGCATCTTTCACATTTCACTTCCTGGCTGCCATCATCAGCATTGGTGTTCCTTGGCATGGGTTCCCTTCCCTCGCCTCGTCCTGCTCCGCTGCTCCCCGTGCCCGCTCCGGACACTCAGTGCCGGGGTTTATGGCAGGCTGCCGTCAGCACGCTGGAAATAAGAGCTGGGAGACATTTCCATACTCCGTGTCCTGGTTTATAAACAGCAAGGATGGGGAATGCTCCCGGGTGAGCAGCAGCGGCGGCAGAGCCTGGGGCAGGCTCCGGCAGCCCCGGCTTTCCTGTTAAAACATTAACGGCTTCGAGGGAGCTCCGGCAGCTCCAGCAGGATCCTCTCCCTAGCTAAAAGGAAGCTGCACTCGTCCTCTTATTCCCAGTGTATTTTAGAATACAATTAACTTCCACACTGCATTTGTACTTCCCAAACCTAATTTAGTCGTACAAGGACAAGGGTGTTCCTGCTGAGAACAGGTACCTACAAACGCAGGAGGATCCAGGTCAGGCAGGGGCACAATTAAAGATGTATTCCCTGTATTCAGGAGCTTTCCTGCACACTGCTCTGCCTGCAGGTGCAATCCCAAATGCCATGGCAGGGAGAGGGGAGAGGAGCTTTCTGTGCCAGGCTGGAGACCCCTCGGTGCTCCCAGCGCAGGGAGGCTGGAGCAGCCACCTTTCAGAGAGCCTGGAACACGAAACGGGAAGAACTTGGTGCCATTCCCCCTGCCCTCAAAGAGTGGCCCAAAAAGCATCATGTTATTCACAAGCAGATGCCACCAATGCCCTCCCCTGAATGAGCAGAACCCACACTGTGAACTCACGAGCCCCCATTTCCCAGCGTCTGTGGGGAGAAGCCAGTTGGATGGGAAAGCAACGCAGAGCATCTCCCAGGATTTCCTCCCCTCACTGAGCCCCTGGGTGATGATCCTCATCCTCTGGAGGAAGGCAGGGAAGACGAGCAGCCGTGCTGGGGGGACTCAGAGGGAGGGATGCCAGGATCTGGCTGCCCTGCTAGTGATGAGTGTGAAAAGAGGGATCCAGATACCCACTCTGTAGGATATCTCCCAAGTGACACCTGAATTTGGGAATTTCCCCTCCAAATCTCTCACAGCACCAGTTTTCCTATGGGATATGGATCCCTGGAGCCAGCCCACCCTGACCCCTGCCATGTTTCCCCCTGGCTCTGCAGGGTAGTGTGAGGGGGCCCTCGTTACAGCCCCTCATAAAAGTGCCCGACGCTCGTTATGACCTGCAGGCTCGGGTGAAATAATGAGTTTTCATTGCCGTGCCATAAACTTTATGGAAGTTATAAAGGAATGGAGCTCCGCGCCGGTGCGTGCCGGCACCTGGGAAGTGCAGGGGGGGCGGGGGGCTTGAGGCTGCTTCGGGCACCCCCTGAGTGATTAAGTAGGACAATAGTGGGAATTGGTGCCGAGCAGGGTTTTCCCCTGGCTGGGGCAGGAGGGCTCGGGGGATCTGCGGGGCTGTGCGGTGCCGGGAGGGACATGGACACGTACGGGGACAGTCTCTGAATTAAACCCCAGCCCAGCCCTGTTCCTTGCACACGCAGGTCACACGTTTTGTTGACTGTGGCACCCTTCATCTGTTCCAGCCTGACATTTTGGGTCTTGCCTCCTCCTCCTCAAAGCTTTGCTTTTACGGCAGCTCAGCTCCCCAAAGGCAGCTTTTTTTTCCCCACTGCCTTTCCAAACCTCCAGAGGAATTTTTTCCCTGTTTATGCTTAAAACTCATCCTGTTCCAAACCCCTGCCATGGGCAGGGACACCTCCCACTATCCCAGGGTGCTCCAAGCCTCGTCCAGCCTGGCCTTGGACACTTCCAGGGATCCAGGGGCAGCCACAGCTGCTCTGGGCACCCTGTGCCAGGGCCTCCCCACCCTCACAGGGACCAATTCCTTCCCAGTATCCCATCTATCCCTGCCCTCTGGCAGTGGGAAGCCATTCCCTGTGTCCTGGCACTTCATCCCTTGTACTGTCACTACAGTTCCTGATGAATCCTTCCCATGAAATTCATCCCAGACTTGAGAGAACCTGACTCCCTGTTCTTGTGGGCCCAGGGGATGGTGGCAGGCTGTGGCACTGACCTGGTACCCTCAGCACCCCCGGGTTTGCCCCGTGGGCAGAGGGACAGCCCCGGCTCAGCAGCACAGCCCCGAGAGCTGCAAAGTGCGCTATTAAATATTTAATTCAACTTAACAAGTCAATAGAGTCGGTGCTATCAGAGGGTCGGGGGCTTGCTCCCAGCCTGCTCTGATTAACAAAGCACCTGGGCAGGCAGGATCTGCTGATCCAGTCAGCCAGGGCTGTTACACAGCGCTCGATGCTGCCGGAGAGGCAGCATTAACTGGGAAGCATCGATTTCGACATTAGCCGGCTTTTACATTCGAAAGCAGACGATGCAAGGACCTTCAATTATCTTCAAAGCAACTGAAGGGAAGGAAATTGGTCTTAGATGTGGTAAATAGACTCCACAAACTCTACTGAAGCATGCAAAGATGTACACAAGGGAATTACAGATCCTCGCCTAACTGGCTGGAGTTTACTCAAAAATGTGATTGGAATTCTCCGGATTTCACGGGAGGATGTTTTGGCACTAATCTGATCTGGGGCCTTGTTAATCTGATTGGGATTATTGCTGCAGGAAGCAATCCCCACCTGGCGTTTCCTGAGGGTCAGCCCCTGCGCAGGAGTGCCTGGAAAGAGAGATTTCCTCCCAGAATAACTCTATGAGTTATTGCCACTCAACTTACGTGGTCTGGGCCTGGTTTGGCTTTTGGGGAGATTTTTGGTTAGTTTTTTTCTGATATCATATTGATTGCCTGCATATGTGGGACCGGATTTTTGCAAGAGCACCGGAGCAGCCAGAGAATGTTCCTTTGGCTCCTGAATAACCCCTCCATCCCTGCAGGTGCTGTGCACACAGAAAGTTCTGTCCCAGCTTCTCCAGAGCCTGGTGGCCCCGGTAGGGCAGGGCTCCCCATTCCCGAGGGAATCACTGCACTGTGGGGGATCACCCCGAGCTGCCCAGCCCCTCGGCACTGCCCTCCCACACAGGGGTTCCCTGGCACAGCTCTCCCTCCGTGAGTGCTGAGCCCAGGGCAGGGATCCCAGTCGGGCTCCCGGCTGTGCCGCCTCACCCGCTCAGTCAGGGCCTTGTGTAAAGCACATAAAGCAGCATTTTTCCACTCACCACCCTCTGCCTTTCCACGTGGGATAGCGGCGTGCCCGGCTCCCTCCATATCCCTTGTCCCCAGGCAGTGCTCCATAACAGGTGATTAATGCTCCTGAGGAGCTGTGAGCCAGCACCACTCCCCTCTGTGCCAGGCAGGAAACAGCAGCAGGAAAACACCGCTGTTATTGTGCCGAGGCTTAAATAAGGAAATCCTGTGTAAAATGGTTTTTTTTCTCCGAGCCTTGGTGGTTTCCTCAGCCCCAAAGGTTGTATCGAGCAAACACACCAGATCTTTCCAACAAGGATTATTGACTGGGAGTCACACTCCGTGTAAACAAGGCTGGCAGGTTTGATCTGCAGCGCAGCCGTGTCAGCGCTCCGATTGATCCGAACGCAGGGAGCTTAGAGCCCCGAGGAGATCGGGCTCCACGTGTGGGAGCAGGGCCGGCAGGGGTGGCACCGCCTGGGCAGCGGGGCCCTGTTCCCATGGCAAGGGGGGACATCTGGCACGGGCTCCGAGGGGCGCAGGGAGATCCAGCACCCACAGTCCGTGTGCTGGGGCACCGCTGCCCAGCCCAGCAGGATTTATCTGCATCAGGTCAGGCTGGGTTTGCTCTTCCCATTGCTTAGCAACACAGCAGGGCCGGCGGAGCTGGAGAGGAAGAGGAGAACCACGGGGGGCTGAACTCGGCTTTGGCTGTGCTCGGTCACAGCAGTGTCAGAACCCTGTCCCTGTCCCCATCCCGGCCTGTGGTGTGGGCTGGTGATGGAACTGTGTTCTGTGGGAGTCTCAGGCCATGTTTATTCCTGTGTTTATCTTGGCCTGTATGGAACGGGTGGTTTACGCTCTGCCGCGGTGTGTGGGCACTGCTGGAAGCAGTTTGGGATATCCTGAGTTGTCTGCTTGGTCAGGTGGAACGCTGGCTCCTGGAATGTCTCTCCCAGGTTGGGACAGTCTCCACTAACTGTGTGTAAACAGCACGAGCACTGTGTGAGGTGGAGAGCCCTGTCCGTGAGCCAGTGGGAACGCTGTCCTGTGGAAACCCCCCGGGCTGGGCTCTGTCCCTGCACCAGCCCCAGCAGGTGAAAGGTGAGGGATGTGATTCCAGCAGCCGAGCCTGGCCTGTCAAGGAAACTTCCCTCGAAACCTCCGTCTCATTAGCTATTTCCAAGGAGCAGGATGACTCTCCGGGTGTGAGTCAGCAGCGGCGGCGAGCTCGGCACCAGTGGGATAAACAGAGCCGCCGTGACACGGGAAAGGCAGCGCTGCCGCTCTCCAAGCGAGACAGAGGGAAGGAGCTGCCTGGCCTGGCCGGGAGCCAGGGAGATTTGTGCAGGGAGAGGGGAGGCGGACGGGAGCGGATCCGCGATTCCGGCGCTGTGAAATCGCTCGTACGTTTGGATTAAATACGGAGCTCCACAGCGACGAACGCAACCTGCAGACTCTCAACCACAACACGGGGGATCTGAACGCCTCGTTCAGGATTTTATCTCCTCTGGGTACAGCTGCTGGGGTGCAATGAAGTGAGGGAGAGCTCGAGCCATCGGTGCCATGAGCATCCCGCAGCCCAGCCTGGTGGGAGCAGCCCTGGGTAGTGCTGGGGATCACACGGGGCTCGCCAGAGCTCCCTGGAGAATATTTTATATTTTTACCCCCAAATAGTCCCCCCTCACTGTGTAATTACCCTTCTCTAGCCACATTTTCTGTTCTCTGGTAATTAAATCAAGCAGCACAAGGGCAGAAATACCTCATGAGCTCCACTCTGGCGTTACATCAACACCTCGAAGCTGCCAATGCCTGCATTTTCCTGCACAGCCTCCACACCACTCATTGGGAACAGACTGTTTAATCTCATTGCCCATCTCTCGGGGCCTCTGGGACCCTGTGCCCAGGCTGTGTGAGGGGATGCTGCCCCCGGGAGTGAGGCGCTGGCTCTGCCCGAGGGCTCCCACAGCACCTCTGGAATTAGTGGAGCCAGGGGGAAGGGCTGGGGGCTCAGTGCTGTGCTCCCCTCACCTGGACCCGCAGCCCTGGGCAGGTCACGGAGCACAGGCTGGCAGCTCCCAGCAGCCCGCGCCGTGGACGCCTGGCCCAGGTTCCGCTCTGTTTGCCTGGGATGTCCTCCAAACCGCATCCAGTCACAGGGAATTTTCAGCCTGAACGGTGATTTGGCTCTGTCCTGGAGGTAGCAGAAGGCTTCCTGTGCTGCCGGGGGACTCCAGCAGCTCGGGCAGGGATCGTGGTGCGTGTCCTTTGGGCTGGAGGGTGTCGGCAGGGCAGGCCGTGCTGGTGAGTGGGCAGGTGCCAGAGCTGGGAGGAGGATGGGGACAGGCTGGGATAACCGAATTCCTCTGTGTGGGACAGGCCCAGCGCCCATTCCCGGGGCAGGGATGCTGCCTGCTGGGAGCACCCGCTCCAAGGCAGCCGTGCCCGGGGAGATGGGCACTCCTCCTGCCGTTGGAGCTATTTATCTCGGGAGAAACAGAGGAATATTTTGTATCTTTGACAAAGCAGCACTTTACAAGCGCTTGACACTTTATTAACTAATCTGTGATACTTGAGTAATTTATTATGTTTAAGCTGGTGCCATCAAGTCTCTCAGCAGTGTCCGTGTGCGCCGGGAAATAAATTAAAGACTGTCCAGAGATACTTGGCTCATCGCTGTGATTGCTGGGCTGGCGAGATGGAGGGCTAAGGTTCTCTCCTCCTGCAAATTGGAAATTAGGAATTAATAAGATGACAGGCCAGAGAGCCCCGCTGGCTGCATCTGGCAGAGAGCTGCTGGTGGGGGAACGGGCACGGCGCTGGCACGGCAGCTCCGGCAGCGGGCACGGCGCTCGCTGGGTGTCCCGTCCAGGGAGGCTCCGGGAAGCCTCGTGGCGTGGCAGCATTTCCAAGGAGTCAGTGGGATAATGTGGGTAATTACGGGCCTGTCAGGCGGGCATCAGTCCTGGACAATGCAATGGAAGAGCTGACGTGCGACCTCATTAATAAAAATTTAAAGGAGGTGATACAACAAACGCCAATCAGCACGGGGTGTGGAACACAGCCCTTGCCAGACCGAGGCGGGATCTTTCTGATTCGATTGCAAGCGTGCCTGATAAAGGTATCCGTGCTGCTGAGGAGCTCCTTGGCTCCGGGAGATGGCCCAGTTGGGCTCCAGAGGTTTGGGATGGGGGGCACCGGCTGGGGCAGTTGACAGCTCTTCCCACAGCAGTGGCACAAGGAGAGGGTGAGCTGCCCCATCCGCCCGTTTCCATGGCAACGCACAATTCCTGGCTGAGGGAGGAGGGAGCAGCCCTGGCAGGAGCTGTTCCGCTGCCAGCAAGGGCTGGGGCTGGGGCTGCGGCTGGTTCCTCCTCCACCACGGCCCACACGAGTGTTTGGGCACAGTCAGCGGGTAATTAAAACTTGTACCATTAACAAACAACAACTGAAACTTTAATTACTCAGCCTGTACCTGGGTTTCCCCCTCCCCAAATCGCCCTACTCAGGGAAGGAAGCAGAAGTAGGGAAGGAGGCTGAGGGCAAAACCTGATTACATTTATTAAGCCAATACAAAAACTCGGTGCTGTAATAGTAATTAAATTAATTATAAAAGCAATTTGCTTCCGAAAATGGGATTTGACAGCTCACGGGCTGCTGCATGGATCCGATAGGCTCGGGTGAAGTGGGAATGCAGGATGCAGCCCCCACCCTGACCCCTCCATGGTGCCCAGGTCCTTGCTCCAGGGTGTTTGCTCAACTTGTCACACATGGCAGGACGGATTTTGGGGACAGACACAGAGCTCTGTCCTGCCTTTCCCATCCTGGCTTCCCCCTCAAAGGCAGGTGAGCTCTTCTTGCTCTGGAATGCTGGGAATCTTTGGGTGAGATACGTGGAGGAAAGAGAAGGGAAAAGCAGAGGAGAAGTTACCAGAGGGGTATCTCCACTGCCTTATCACATCCCATTGGATGCCTGCACTCTGTAACCTGCCTGGTGCCAGTCAGGGGACGGTTTATGACTTTGTTGAAAGTGAAAAATCATCTGCTGAAAGATGAGAAAAATGCTGGCTTAGAAGTGACACGTTTTTGGCCCAAGCTGCTGGGCCTGGAAAGCTGCTCAGAGGAAGCAGATTGCTTTCAGCCAGAAAGGATTTGATTGAAAACCTTGTTTTCTGTGGGAGGGAAAAAGTTTTGACAAAACGTTTTTATAGTAACCTGGGCCCTGTCTCGCCGCCGGCTCTGGAAGTCGCTTTCTCCTCTCATCTGAGCACTTCCCTCAGCAGCCCTTGTGCTGAGGATTTAATTTTCAGGATGTTTTTGCAGCCAGGCAGAGAGTGAGGATGGGGCAGCACCGCTGGGGTGCTGGAGCATGAGGGAGAAGCTGCCCCAGTCTGGATTCCCCTCTTGTTGCAGAGGGTCTGTGATCAGTGCCCTCAGTGGTGTTCCCAAATTGCCTCTGGCTGCCCTGCAGAGCAATGGGCTCCCTGTTTTCACAGCCTGCTGGGTTATATTTTGCCATTTTGCCTCCTTTAGTAAACAATGGAGGTGGCTTCTGCTGTGCAAAGTAGGTCAGAACCTGAGCAAAGGGTTTTCCAAGTGCCCTGGATTGGGAAGTGGGAAGCGCTGAGCTCTCCCCTCTCCTGTCCTGCTCCTTCCTCCAAAGGCATGCTGGCATCCAACCACTTTTAACCACTGGGTTTGAGCAGCAAATTATAAGTTAAATTATAAGTAATGCTCAGCTCTCGCCGGGCTCTGTCGGTTCTGCCAGTGCAGGAGCTGCTCCCCCAGCCCAGCTCTGCATCCAGGCCAGTGCAGTCATTTTGTCTGCGGGGGGCCAGGCTGCAGCCCTCGGCCTGAAAAATGCATGAGCGTGCTCCTTCCCTGGGAGCGGGGCAGCTCAGCCTTCAGCATCCTCCTCAGCATCCTCATGGCCCCAGGAACAGGGCAGCTCAGCCTTCAGCATCCTCCTCAGCATCCTCATGGCCCCAGGAACAGGGCAGCTCTGCCTTCAGCATCCTCCTCAGCGTCCTCATGGCCCCAGGAACAGGACAGCTCAGCCTTCAGCATCCTCCTCAGCATCCTCATGGCCCCAGGAACAGGGCAGCTCAGCCTTCAGCATCCTCCTCAGCATCCTCATGGCCCCGTGCTCTGCCTGCACGGGAGAGCAAACCCTCCCACTGCTGCTCTTGCTGCAGCTGGCACCAGTTCCTCACTGCAGTTTCCAGAAAAATCCTATTACCCCAAGAAGCCCTGGCACTGCCAGAGGTGTCCAGCCCACCTGGAGTGCCAGCTTGCCCCGAGTGGCGGGGCAGAGGGATGCTGCTCTGCCCAGGGGGTGGTGCCGCTGTGGCATTGCCGTTGCCGTGCAGCTGATGGGATGCAGCAGGGAGGGGACCCCAAACCTCAGGGGCTGTTACGGGATCTCCAGAGTGTGCCCATGGCGGGCATCGAGCAGGAGGGCCCTTTCCTCGTGGGCTGGCTGGGGACAGGGCAGCTGGAAGTGCCAGCCGAGCTGTACCGACGGGAAAAGCTCCGGGCACACCACAGAGAGGATTTCTGAACCCAGCAGGAGCCTCCCGGGCAGGTCTCAGGGAAGATGAGAGAGCTCTGGAGTGCCGTTCCCTAAGTTCAGCAGAGGAAAGTGCTGGCTAAGCTGCTCCTCTGGCTCACCCCGCGCTTTCCCCGCCGGGTTTCCGTGCAGGTGTAATGGATGGAGAAGAGTGGGATTGAAGGTCTTGGGGGCAGAGAAGACAGCGCGTGAGCCATCAGTCAGGTGCAAAAGCAAAGTAGTAACATTTCAGGGCAGTAATTTTTAATAATTTATGAGTTTCATTCGGTTCCCAGAGTGTTATTACCTCACTTAACATCATTTACAAATTACACATGATCCCATCAATTGTAGTAAAGTGAGGAAGTGTCTGGGAGACGCTCAAAAATCAAACGCTATAGAGCAAATGAGAATTTATGAACCCGAACGGGCTGCAGTGGCGGCGGGGGCAGCCATGCAGTGCCCGGGTGCCACTTGCCCCGGTGCTGCTGCTCCGTCCCCTCACTCGTGTGTCCCTGGGATGAAGTGTGGTGGCTGCAGAGGGTGAGAGAAGGGCCGAGGGATGAGCTGTGGGACGTGTCGTGTTCTGTCCCTTCCCCGCGAGGAAGGACGGCAGGAAGCAAGCCCTGGTCCCTCTCTTCTCCTCCTCCTCGTTAGCGAGCTCGGGAAAGCGGCACTTGCTTTGTGTCACCGATGGCACAGAAACCTTCTCCATGGCAACGCAGCCAGCGGCGGGCGGGACGCGGCCTGCTGGGATGCTCTGCCGGAGGGGGACGGGGCACCCGGCGGGCAGCACCAGCAGCGAGGCCTTCGGGGGGCTCCAGCAGAGCCCCTCGGGATCTGGAGGAAGGGAAGGGACGCCCAGCGGCAGCAGCCCATGGCATGAGCAGCTCGCCGTGCCCCCTGTGGGATGCTGAGCGGGGCTGGGCACCTCGGTGTGGGCTAAATAAAGGGTTGGGAGGAGCATCCATGGTCTGCTTGGCACGGGCAGGGCTTCCTGGGTGGGGAGCTGCAGTCCCCAAATTGCCTGGGATATTAGTGGGCTCCATGGCAAGGAAGTGCCTCATCTACAGACAGATTATTTTTAAGTGAAAAGACAGTAGCAGCTGCTTAAATGCATTGACTTGTTGAAAACCACACAGATTTGGATACCGATGGCACCGAGCGCTATCTCTGAGGTGTCTCGGCCCATCTGCGTAAAGTAACTATTGATTTTGGTTGATATGCATCGATTCTAAGAAAACTGCCCTGCTTTGAAAATGAACTTCCAGTAGTTTCAAGGGAAGAGGCAGCGAGCGGTGTCTCTCTCGCAGGGCTCCCTCGTTTCGTTAAAGGTGGCTCCTGCATCTGAAAAACAGGAGCGAAGGCAAACAAATAGCTCGGAGGGAATTAAAACGCATCGATCCTCGGGGCAGGGGATAATGGCCTCTGCTAAAAGCTTTTGGAGACGTTAATACATCGCTTTGAATAAAGATCTGCCTCCGCTCGCGCCTCGCTGGGCCGGGAGGTGCGGAGCTCACGGCTGCCCTGGTGTGTTCCCCGCGGTCTGCAGGAGGCTGGGCTGTGCCAGCTGTCCCTCGCTGTCCCTCGCTGTCCCTCTGTCCGTCCGCCCACGGTATCTCCTCCTCACAGGCAGTTTAATTGGCAGGGTAAGGCAGTGCCTGGGCAGCGGGTCCTGGGCAGCCTGACCTGGCAGAGCTGCACCGTCCAGACCAACAGGCAGAGAGTCCATCTGGGAGAGCCAGTCCGAGCGCCTCCAGCAAGTCCTCTCTGTTAATTAAAGGTATTAATTGGCATGCAGCCTGTTTGTTTAAAGAGGCAGTGGCCTCTGCGGTGCCTGGCAGCAATGAGAGCTGCCCAGAGATCCGGGCAGAGTTTGTGAGGCACTCCTGTCCCCATCCCTGGGAAGGACAGTGCTGGGAGCCCTGGGAGTGGGCAGGGAGCCCAAGGGATGCCCGCGGGGCTGGATCTGTCCCTGCTGTCCCCCATCTCCTCCCGGCCCCTCTGTGCACCCGGTGACCACCCAGCGTGTGTGGGACCTGGTGCGAGCAGGAGAGTTTGAATGTCAGAAAACGCATTTTTGGTGAAAGATGTGTTTCCTTCCTTTCACTGATTAATTTGCACTATAAGCCACAGGAGGGATGCCTTTGTTGCTGTAGTTCGTGGTCATTCCTGAGCAGCCTGGACACCGTTGCTGCATCCCAGGAAGGGGATGGGATGCAGCATTGGCACTGGCATCATGCCCTGACCAGGCAGCCAGCGGGTGACAGCTCCAAGGGTTCAGACGCTCCGCCCTGACTCTGGTAAAGTCCTTGCACTTCCATTTCTGAGCGCAGTCTGGGAGAGACACGAAAATTAGATCTAATAATGAATGATTACAACTTCCAAGGTAAGTCTAGTTGGTTGACTAATCAATTTGGTTAAGTGAAAATCCATAGCAAATGAGGCAGCCGCAGTACAACATTTCTCCATCCAATTTAAATTAAAACACCAACCATAATAATTTCACAATTACTCTGGGAGGATGCACCAGGGACTTGCCCCTTGAGAAGGGAAATGTCAAGGACTGCAGGAGAGGTCCCAGGAGCGGGCGGGAGCAGGGAGCAGCCTCTGGCATGGCTGGCTGGCTGCCTGTCAGGTGCCCACAGCTCCCAGGGTGAGCCCAGCCCTGGAGCTGGAGAGGAGAACCTGCTCCTTCAGATCCAGTTGTAATTTCTCTGTTCTGCTGTGGCAGGAAAGTGAGGGACGGGAACATTAAATCCCCTGGAAAGTTGCCACCGCAGCAGCCTTTAGTGGCCTGAATTATTTATGTGTGTACAGTTGTGCTATGAGCCAAACTGTGCCCAAAATAAATACCGGCGGTCGCTGGGGTCTGCGTTGGGCACGAGGGCTACAAGGGACGGGGGTCTCCTCCAGGTGGTGGTGAGGTGGGGGCCTGGAGGGGGGCACCAGCACTTCCTACTCCTGTTTTTGGCTGTCCCTTCATCTGTGCCAGGGATGATGAACGATCCATGCCCTGGTTGGCTGCCAGGGGTGCCCGGCGGCGACGTGGCACAGTCACCATGCTTCCCCGGGGGCTGGGGCCAAACTTTGTAGGACTGTGCTGATAAATAATGGAGCAGCTTCTTCTCCCCACGGCTGTGGAAATGCTCCTGCCTGGCGCGGGAGAAGCCTTTGCATGCGTTTGAATGTAAAAGGGTCAGGCGCCGGTGAGTGAGAGCCAAGAGACATTTATTTCATGCTGGAATGCAGAGGTCCCTGCGTGGGCACTGGCTGAGGAGCAACACAGATTTCAGAGCGGGTGTCTCCTGATTCACCTCTTCCTGCCTGGGGAATGGTGGGTTCGTGCCTGAACACACAAAATGGTTGCTACCATTGCTGGAGGAGCTGTAGCATTTCTCCTTGGAATGCTACAGGGAGAAGAGATGATCAGATGTGGCTCGTGTAACAGATGGATTTATGGATTATTTGGAGCCTCTTGTACTAATTTTGCAAATGCTGTATGTCTGCAGGCTCTTAATAGCTGCATTCCTGGCTAAATGGATAAAGAACATGTCCTGTGGGGATGGCGGGCTTTGGGGAATAACTTATGCAGATTCTCCAGCCTGAACGCAGGTGGTGATGAGTTCCCTCCCAGGACACTGCGGACCTGCTTGGTGTGACCCAAAGCCCAGGGAGGACAAACCTTGCAGCCAGCTTGGTCCTGGGTGGTGCGGCAGGGATGTGGGAGATGCCAGGGGGATGGGACCACTGCTGCCCTGGGATGAGGGATGCTTGTTCAGACCACATCCCTGCAGAGGGCCCTGTGGTGGAAGCAAAGGATGGAGCTCCTGGGGGCTCGTTTCAGTGCCAGGGCCAGTGTCCCAGGGCTGTCCGTGCCACGTCCCTCCTCCAGCCGAGCATCCTGCCCGCTGCCGGGCTCAAGATGTCCTTTGAATGTTAAGGCTGTGGGTTTATTACCACTTTAGCTCTGCCTAAGAGGGAGAGCGCAGGCAGAGCTGCAGCCCAGCTGGAGAGCAGGAGCCGAGGTGTTGGAAGAAGCATTCCGAATGCAAGGTGGAGGGGAGAGAAATTATTAAACTCTCAGATAGCAACAGAGCTTCCTTTGTGAGCGCTGGAGATGGGAAATTATGCTGAAGCAATGCATTGCAAATCACTCTCTGAAAGGCAGAGAAGGGCCTTTTATCCTGCGGCCCTGAAGTTTTCCTGGTATCTTTGTATGCAGAGGCATTCCTTGAGGGGAGAAAGAGAAGCCAGCAATTTTGTGCCTGATTGGCAGGCTGTCCAGCGCTGGAAAGATATTTGTTTTTTCAGAGAAGGGCTCACAGGCTGAAATCTCGCTCTTGCATTTTCCATTACAGAGGAAAATGAAACTTGGAAGATGTTCTCAGTGAGCGCTGCTTGGCCTCGGAGTAATAGTGGTGCTCCAGCAACTTGAAAGGAGGGATGCTTATCCCGGTGAGCCGGAGGTGGGGATGCGCATCCCTGTGCCAGGTTGGTGGCACCTGGGGTGGATTTGGGGCAGCACAAGGGGCTGCTCAGCCCCCAGTCCCCTCCACAGGCACTGGGCAGGGTCTGGGCAGAGCCCACCAGCCCTGGCTGCCCTCTTTCCCCTCGCCAGGCTCCTCCATCCAAGGTAGAGAGGAGGAACATCTGCTACCGCAAACGCCTCCCGACGTTCTCCGTGACTCGCGCTCGGCATCTGCGCTGAACGAGCTCCGCTTGGCTCGTGGAGTGGATCATTCTGGAGTGGGTTCAAGAGGCGCTTCGGAATCAGGAGCGGCAGGGAAGAGCCTCCAAATCTCACTTTCTTTCCTCACTTCAAGAAAGACATTGAAGTGCTGGAGTGGGTCCAGAGAAGGGCAATGAAGCTGAGGAAGGGTCTAAAGAGTCAGTGCCATAAGGAGCAGCTGAGGGGGCTCAGCGTGGAGAAAAGGAGGCTCAGGGGGGCCCTTCTGGCTCTGCACAACTCCCTGACAGGAGGGGGCAGCTGGGGGGGTCGGGCTCTGCTCGCAGGGAACAAGGACAGGGGGAGAGGGAACGGCCTCGAGCTGGGCCAGGGGAGGCTCAGGTTGGATATCAGAAGAAATTTCTCCATGGAAAGGGGGGTCAGGCCTTGGAAGGGGCTGCCCAGGGTGGTGTCCAAAGAAGGACTGGATGTGGCACTCAGTGCTCTGGTCTGGGTGAGAATTGGGGATCGGTCACAGGTTGGACTCGATGAACTTGGAGGTCTTTTCTAACCTCAGTGATCCTGGGATTCTCTAATCCTCAATAAGGCATCAAGTCAGAACTTCTGCCAGGCCTCTCCTCAGCGCGTGGGGAGAGTACCCAGGACTGGGATTCCATAATAGCAAACACCTTTGCAGCACCTCATTAAATCACGGTGTTTCTGAAGCACAGCGGGACACTTGTGTGAATAAATAGCGCAATCTCCCTGGCTGAAGTATTTTCACATCTGAGTTATTTCCTCTGCATATGATCAGCTCCTTCCTCGGGTTTTTTCACTCCCCTGGCTCTGCCACGAATGATTTTCACTGATGAGCGCAATTAACAAATGAGAGACAAAGTTGAGTAAAACACGTCAGCCCCCCCAGCCTGCCTTTAATGTTTTAAAGTTTAACAAATCGCCCAGGAAAATGGAGCGAGGAGAGAGTGCTGTGGCTGATCACGGCACGGCTTCTCCCTCCTTCTTGCTGCTTGCCTTTGTAGGTGACAAAATGACAAAAAAAGAGGAAGAGAGAAAAGACGGTGGCCAAAAAATCCCAGTGGAAAGACACACGGGGTGTTTATGGGACCAGCGCGTCTGTGGGTAGCAGGGGATGAGCAGGGCTGCGAGATGAGGGCTGTGAATTGGGTTTAAGAGTAAAGTTAATTTACTTTCACACAGCTTGCAGCCTGACGTCCGTCAGAGCCATGTGGGAGTTCTTTCTACAAACAGAGAGATCCCCCAGCCTCAGCCTCGGGAGAGTGAGCCAGGCTCCGTGTGTGCCCAGGGGGTGATGGGGACGGAGCTGGGCTGGGGGATGCAGCCCCCTGAGAGATCCCAGAGCAGGAGTCCCAGGGGGTTCCTGGGTAGGGTTCCAGGGGTCCCAGTGCAGGGTTCTGGGGGTTTCCCGCTGTGGGATCTTGGGAGACTCCCTGGCTGCCTCTTGCCAACCTCTCCAGCTCCCCAGCACCTGCCCAGGGACCCCGCCACACCCCAGTGCTCCCCAGTCTCCCCCCCTCCACATCACCTTCCATAGGAAGTGTTTTCCAGCACGGTCTAATTACAGGGTGAATAACGGGCCCTCCCTCGCAGTTAATGTGTTAGGGAGCTTTATTACCAACAGGAGAGAGATGACACACAAGGACATTACACACGGTGTTGCTGGTAATTATTTTTATGGCTCCGTGTGAGGTTTATGGCGGTGGCTGGGCGCGTTTGGAGGTGCCGCCGCCTCCCGTTCTGGGGTAATTAATGTTCCTCGTGCCCCGCGGGCGGCCGGGCAGGGACGTGCCCGGGTCAGGGGCTGTGGTGGGCGCTGGGCTGGTGCCAGGAAAAGGCTCTCGGGGGTCTGGTGGTGCCAGTCTGCTGCCTGCACTGCTCTGCCTGCACTGCCTGCACCCTCATCCTGGCACCTCCAGACTTGTTCCTTTCCCCTCTCGTTGTCCAAACTCCCCCTCGGCAAAGCCAAGCACTCGTCTTGGCAAAGAACTCGTTGCTCCAAAGAAAATGAAGGGATATAAACATCTTGAAAGGTGATGAATTCTCGTAGCCTTTCTCTAGTGAATTTTGCTTCTGTAAATCTCTTCCTCTCTCTTTGCGTCTGCTAATTGGTCTTAGCATTAATTAATCTGATTTCATTATATTCTCTTTAATTTGTCAAGATATCATTTCTTTCTTGGGCGAAGAAATGCTTTAGAGGGTTGTCACAATTGGAATAATTCCCCCTCCCTTAAAATTACCACAGAAGTCATTATCAATTAAGCTAATTTGCATATACATTAGAGTAATCATTTTAGCTTAGCCAAATTTGTGAAAATTTACATAGTAAATTGACCTTCCACACTTTCACTTAAACATTTAAAGTGCAAGAGGGACTCGCACAGGCCTCAGTAGTGAAATGGGGTTTATTTTGCAGGGCTCTCATACTCAGAGAGGCCTAATTAGACCAAGTAATTTTTTATTTCAGCCATAATTGCAAAACAAATAGGTTCTTCTGCAGTTTCTTCCCTTTCCCTTTGCAGAGGGGATGTTGCCAGATGTTACCAGAGGGGCCTGCTCTGCTGTCCACTCCTGTGGACGCTGTTTGTGTATCCGATGGATCCTCGCTGGGCAGCCGGGAGAGAGGACACAGCAAAGAGGAGCACCCAGAGGGAGCTGGGACCCCCCAGGCCGAGCAGGGCCAGGCAGGGCCCGTGACCTCCAAGCACTGATGGTTGAATTCCCATCCCTGCTTTGCCCATGAAGTGCAAGGCAGTGGAAAATCCTCCTCTCGTCCTCCTAACCGAGCAGGCCTCTTCCCCCACCAGCACGCATTTTGGCCTTGAGTGGTTTTAACGGCAGCCTTCATGGTTTGATGGAGGATTTTACACTAATGCAAGGCATTACCTAGTTAATTTGGCCAGAATAGAGTGTAATTTTGCACGGTCAAAGTCATTGCTGCTTGAGCTAAAGCTTCCATTACGGCGCCCTGCCCACCCTGCGGGCCGGCCGGGGAGATGAGCGCTGCTTTATTAATGGGTGTCCTCGGGAGCCCACTGAGGTCCTGGTGTGCCCCGGAGAGAGCAGGGCACAGGAGCTGAGGCAGTGCCCGGTGCTGGTGGGTGCGTGTCCCACGTCCTGGCGCAGGGCAATGGCCACGCCACGCTCGTGGGATCGCTCCTGCCCGGGTCCCGCCAGGGATGGCGTTGTCCAAGGATGCTGTGATGCCAAGGGCTGATAAAATAGAGGGCACAGAAGTTGGCTCCTCTGTTGCTGAGTGATCAGTGCTGCTCTGGGCTGGCTGCGGCTGCCCAGGGCTCAGGAGGGCTGTGCCTCAGGAGGGTGTCAGCTCCCAGGGGTTTGCAGGAGCAGACGCTGGTCCCGCCAGGTTGACGAGATAAATCCCTTTAACGTGTCGTCTCTTTGGGTTTGCAAATCTCCTGAATTCCCTCCTGCCATCCTGCTGCTGAACAAGGCAAGCTACAAAGTCGTTCAGCCTCGTTCAAACCACTGGATCCCCCGAGCAGGGCTGACTCTGGCAGAACTCTGCCCAGCTGCTCTCAAAGCCCAGCTCATCTCCCCGCTGCCCGAAGTCATCCTTTCCCCATGACATTCCTGGAACAGGAAAGGGGGATGATGGCACTTTGGAGCGGCTACAAAGGCGCCGGGGAAGGCTCTGCCATGGCGGCGAGCAGCTGGTGAGGATAATCCATTTTCCAAGCGCGTTCACATATCACAAGATACATAATTAGGAGTTGTGTTGAGGGGGAAAGCAAAGCAGAGCACTGCACCTGTTTGTAACATCCTGGCAAGTGCAATCCTGCCCAGGACCTTTTCCAGCACTGGGGTGTTCCTTAGGCCACATCGCTGTGATTTCCCAGTGATGCCTGTGAGACATTAATTTTGACTAAGCATTTGTGATTCCATTTGCTGTATAACGAAGCCCAGGGAAGGATCCGGCTGATTCTGGGGGGGCTTGTTAACCGCCAGATCACTTCAGATCGTGATCCCTTTTCCTTCTCCGATTTCCAGCATCTCCCTTTAAAGATCTGCTCTTCCTGACTGAAGCAGAGGCAAGGCGTGCGTGCTCAGCCCCGCAGGGCTCAGCAGTGCTCATGCTGCCGGAAAATCTGCCCTAGCCTTGCCCGAGGTTGGCATGGGAGCGGGAGGGCTCGAGGCATGAGCACAGCGAGCTGGATCCCTGCTCGTGTCCCAGGCACCAGCCGAACGTCCCCCTCACCAGAGCGCACGGGGAAGCGGCCGCCACCTCTGTGTCCCCGGTGCTGGGCCTGAGTCAGCAGAGCTGGCAGCCCCCGGCAGCCCAGCCCTCGCAGCAGCACAGTCAGCAAAACATCAGCAAAACCACGGCAGGGCTGGAGAGGCTGAGGAATTGACTCCAGCCCCAGGCAGCCGCTTTGGCATCGCACACCTTGTACAGACCCGGGAGGTTCCTTGGTAAAAAAATGCATCACCCAGTGCATAAAAATAAATAAATAAACACTGGCCAGGGCTGAAGTCAGCTCAGCTCTGGCCCGTGTCCATTGTGATGCTTTTGTTTGAGGTGAGGGATGCTCCATGGAGGCTGGGGGCATGCAGCTGCCTGTGACCGTGCGAGAGAAGGGCAGGCACACGAGAAAACACCTATTTCTGCTTGGAAAAATCTGGCCACAGTCTGTGATTAGACTTTAAGACACATCTAGCACCAAACCAAGCCTGTTCGACACCTCCAAATGAGGTCTGGCAGCCCCCGCCCCATCAGGGTCACACCTTGCTGGGAGGAATCGATTTGGGGCTGGGAAGGCAGTGGTACCCGAATCTCTGTGTGGAGGGGCTGGAGGGCTGTGCTTGGGCTGGGTGTGAGGGCAGTGGTCACTTGGGCAGGCGGACAGAGCATTCTCAGCCCCTCTGGTCACAGAGCAGTTCCATCCTGCCAGGCCCCACACGCCTCTGGACCTGCCTAATTACAGTGAGAGAGAGGCAAGGTGTCTGTCGAGGTGTCTGTCGAGGTGTCTGTCGAACTGTCAGGAGGATGAGCTCGCCCCGAGTCAGAGGCAGAGACACGGAAGCTCTGCAGGAGAAAGGGAATAGTCTTGATCAGAGGGGCAGGCACCTCACATGTTCCCTGAGAGGACCCAGTTTCCCCCGAGGCGATGCAGAGCCTGGGTGGCAGCAGGGTGCTCATCAGCCTGCCGTGCCTCCGGGCACTGTCGGTCACTGGCACCGCCAGGTCCTGCGCCTTTTCCTCCCCAGCACCTTCCCCAGGCCAGCCCTGGCTTTGCTCACCCCTCCCTGTGGCGTGTGAGGGGTGAAATGTGTTCATTGCCTGGGCCCAGCCTTGCCCTGCTGCTCTTTGCATCTTCATGGCTTTATTATCAATAATAATCACAGGATGATTTTTTTGGCAGCAATGCAAGTCCTTCACCAATGCAAAGGGTGGGATTTTTTTCCATCTGGAAGAACGCAGGAGCCGTCCACCCACCTGTGCAGTATTTCTTGTGCCTGGTTAAAGATCATTAGAGCCTTTGTTAGCAGAGCTGACTGACAAGGGGAGTAGATTAATATTAGAACACCCTGTCAAAAGTGGTGGAAAAGCTGGATTGATTTTATGGGGAGTTTAGTCAGAGCTGTGTGTAGAGCCCTTGGGTGGTTACACTGCGCTGAGCAATCTCCTGCATTAGCAAGTCCCTCTGGAACAGGCAGCTTGGCTGTTTATTGCAGATACACCACTGGCTCTCCCTCCCTCAGAACCCACCCCTGCAATCTCAGTCACACCGTGAGGCCCGGAGGTGCTGGGGTGTGTGGTACCCACAGTGCCCTCCCTGTGCTCGTCAGGCCGAATTGCACTCGCTTACTGCGACTGGGAGCGGGCAGAAGGACAGACAGGCAGGTCCATGCCGAAGCCAGGCAAGGGCAGGGCCCTCGGCTCACAAGTCCCCTTCCTCTGTGCCACTGCCCCACGGCAGAGCTCAGCCTGCTCTGGCAAAGCCCGGGGCCCTCCCTGATCCGGATCATTTGCATCCTTCCCCTTCCACTGTCACTTGCTTCACTTTTCTGCACAACAGAAATTCCTGCCCTCGCCCCCCATCCTCCGCTTCCACTAATGCTCTTCACTTTCAAATGCTAATAATCCACAGCACTAAAAGGCTCAGAAGTGGTTCTAGATTGTTTGATCTTTGCCCTGTGATCTACTTTCATCTTCCAGCTTTCAAATGCTACTTTGGGTTTACTTTGCCCCATTAACGCTCTCCGGATACACAGGCAGGCACTTCGGCTGGGTTTTGGCAGCAAATCCACCCAAACTGTGATGGAGATGTGCAAAGTTAAACTTCGGGACGTTGCCTTTTCCTGGAGACTCTTCACCTGCTGTGGCAAACACAGGCGGGGTTTGAATCTCCTCGGGCATTGATGCTTCCAGAGGTGCTGCCCGGCCACCCAGGAGCAGGGGACGCGGTCTGACCCTCTGGGGACCTGTGCCAGGCCCTCTGCCTCCCCTCAGCTGCAGGGCCCAAACTGCAGCAAGTGTTTAATATTTAAACCCAAGCAGTTTAATATTTAAACCCAAGCAGCCCAGGCAAAGCTGCTTTTCTTCTTTTTATTTATTCTTTTAATTAAATGCCAATTAGAAAGGAAGAGAGAGAGGAAAAAAAAGGCATTAAACACTTAAATACACACTACACCCAGGTTGCTCGAAGTTGCTACGAGCTAATTAGCTACTTAAGTGATCATTTGAAATTCCATATCAAACAATTCATAATCTGCTCCAAAACCTGGAGCTAGCAAGGAAAATCATAGAATCTCGGAATCACATGATGGTTTGGGTTGGGAGAGACCTTAAAGATCATCTCCTTCCAACCCCCCTGCCACGGGCAGGGGCACCTTCCACGACACCAGGTTGCTCCAAGCCCTGTCCAGGTGGCTTGTGCCAACCTTGGCTCCCTTCAGAGCCCGGCAAACAGCGGCACCAGCTCAGACACTGCAGCCCTTACAGACCAAAAGGCCAGGAATCCCAAATATCCCCATTTGCAGACGAGCCCTGGTGGTTTTCAGGTCTGTCAGCTCCACCGGAGGATGGCTGCCTGATTTCCTGCACGCTTTCCTTTGCTGCTGCTGGGGAAGCTGATCTGGCGAGGCCCGGCAGCCCCTCACCTCGGCAGGGCTGGGATGAGGAGGGTCAGAGCTGGGGCTGCTGAAGCTCAGCCTCGGTCATGCCCCTTGCTGGGTTTTGCCCTTAGTTAATAAATGTGGCGAGGGGTTTTTTGAAAGTCAGTTTGCCCTCACCTGCCTGCGGGAGGGGGCCTGGGCAGAGCAGGGGGTGCCAGGAGCTGGGACGGAACAGGGGGCAGTGGGAGCGGGGGCAGAGCACGGGGCACTGGAGCCAGCGCAGCGTGGGGAGTTATTTATTAGTATATTTGCATGTGCACTAATAAGAAAACATCATTCCAGGCTTCAGCCCTCATTTGCCTGCCAGCAAACAGCAAAGCAGCTCGAGCGGGAGCGGCGGAGGGGGAGCGTGTTGTAAATGCGCCGGGGAGATTTCAAAGGCACTTTAAAGCGGGAATGTGGTCTGGGGAAGAGGCTGTTTTCAATGCAGATTTGTTTTTGTTTGAATTAGTTGATGCTTATTTTAAGCTCCTGTGGCACACTGTCATCTCTGGATTGCTTGTTTTCCTGTGCCAAAGTCAACCTTAATTTCTCCCCTCCTTTCAAGAGGGAGCCGTGATTTTCCCTCTGCTGCACTGAGCATCAGATGGGCAGGACAGAGCCGGGCTCTCTAAGCGATGCTGACAGGATTACCTACTGATTGCCGGAGTAAAACCCTGCATTCCAACTACGGCTGGGGCAGATGGCGCAGGAAAGCACTGGAAACTCGTCTCTAATTCCTAGTGAAGGACAAACCTCGCAGGGACCGGAGATTCGCTGTGGATAAGCTGGAAAACTTCTGCTGCTTTTCTAAAGCTCATCTGGCAATCCTGTGCATCCGGAGCTGGGCAGCACTTCCCGGGGCTGGAAAGCCCTCGCATTTGTTCCCGGCCCCGTGTGGCTCAGGGGGCAACTGAGGGGCCCCTCCGGCGTGGTTTTCTTTGGGAAAAAGTGAACATTTGGCTTGGTTTTGCAGGAAAGGGAACAGCCAGTGCCAGCACAGCCTGGGCTGGGCTCCGGGGATGTGCCACCGACAGGAAAATGAGGATGGTGAGAGTTTTATGGTCTGAGAGCATCCTCTGCCACCCTGACAGCCATGGCATGGCCAGGGCAGAGGGTGCTGTGCCAAACCCACTGCCCCCGAGGTCTGTCCTGGGTGCAGGGGGCACCTGCACAGGTGTCACCCCCGGGATCTCCATGGTCACACGCCAGCGCGGGGTTCGCCCTGGGGACGGAGCAAAGGCAGCCTCCCTCCTCGAAGGTCAGTGGTGGTGATGGCACTGCCTTCAGCCAGACCCCAGAACACAGTTCAAAGGATCAGACATTAACTAATTAGCTAATTAGTTTCTTATTAGAAGCTAATGGCCAGAAACTTCACGGGCATCTGCCTCCCTGACGGGCAGGTTGGGTGGATGCTGAGGGAGCTGGATGCGAAGGAAGCCACAGAGGATGGTGCTCCCAGGACCACCGCCCCGTTTGTGACACCTCTGGGGACATGGGTTTGTCCTTGGCACCACCTCCTTTGAAGATGGACACCTCATAAATCATTAAAGGCAGGAAGTAAAGACCTTTCCTTGAGCTTGCCCCAAGGCGCTCTCCTCCTGCGCCGTCCCTCAGCCCGCCGTGTCTCCCAGCTCAGCCACTCCAGGACCGGGAGCTGTGGCAAACCCTCCTTTGCGGTTTAACAGGATTTCTGCAGCCTACACAGCGGAGGCCAGGGCTGCTCCTCACCTGCTGCTGTAATCTGCGCCGCTGAGCCTCCAGCTTTGTGCAGAAAGCTTAACTTTGCTGTGCTTATTTGTCTTCTCTCTTCCCCTGCACCCCGCAGCCAAATTTCAGGGAGGAAAAGTTAATCTGCTTCCCCTTTGGCTCCATACAAAGGCATTTTGAAGGAGATACAAATTGCTGATGGATTGCTGTCTCTGAGCCTCAGCTGGGACCGGGCCACTTAAGGAGTCCCCAGCAAAGGAGAGAAGGTCACTTGCACAAGATGCTGAGGCCTCACACGCTGGGTTTCAGCATCTCCAGGTGCTGCCGTGGATTGAACAGAAAATAACTGGAGAGTGGGACGTGGCTCATGCAGTGACACGGATGGGAGTGTCCTGCCCAGGGCTGGGGTGGCTCCTGAACTGCTGAACCTCCATCCCACACCTGCAGCAAACAGACCCCTGAGCACCCCTGGAAGGGCAGGGCCGTGGCTGAGTGTCCCACGCGCAGGCTGGAGGCTCTGCAGGGCTCCATCGGCTCCTGACTCGGGAGATAAATGTCCAGCTTCAGCTGGAGGAATGCTCTGGTGAAACTGCAAAATTAGAGCTGTTGGCTTTGGAGCTCCCTACAAACGCTTCCTCACGGAACCTGAAATGACCAAGATTAGATGGAATTAATATGTGCGTTTTTCTATAAAGATTTCCAGCACAAGCATTTCATAAAAATGCAAATCTCAGCTGAGATTTATAATTAGGATGGAGATGTGCGGAGCTAACAAATGATCAGCACAGCCCAGCTCTCCATGGATAATTGCTCGGGGCTGGCGCGGGGTCCCACGGCAGCCTCGGAGCCTCGCGGGGAGCGCGGGTTCTCCTGGGAAAGCAGCCAGAGCTCCGCAGGAAAGAGGGATGTGCAGGGATGTAGTGAAGTGTCCAGAGCATCCTCTGCCACTTCTCTTGGAGGAGGAGGCAGGATGGAGTCTCACAGACCATTTGTCCTCAGCAGAACAGTGATCCCAGCGCCTCCACACGCTGCTCCTTCTCTGAGCTGTGGATGTTTCCATGGAAGTGGGAACAGGACCCCTCTGTGCTGGGAGCTACAGTCTGGCATGAGAAGCAGAGAGCTGTGGCAGTCCGAGATGTGGCAGTCCTGTTCCCTCTGGAACAATCCCTTTGGAAGAGATGAGCTGGCGTGCATTGGTTTTCACAACATTTCACAGTTTCCGGAGCATCCCTAAATCCCAGACCCTGGATGCCGAGTCAAAGTGCTGCCAAAGTTTTGGGGAGGAAGTGAGGTGGGAAGGGGCAGGAAGCTGTTGGAGGAGGGCTGCTCTCCCTCGGGCAGTGCTCCACACCTCACCGCGAGGCTTCATTTCCCTTCCCTCCCTGCCATTCCTTCCGGAGGCCAGGAGGAGACCCTGGTGGAATATTAACTGCACGGTGGCCAAGCGATTATTTATTGCAATCATTGCTTTCAGGCCCTTTGACTCCTCTCTGTTAATTAGGCTGCAGGGTGTAATAAAGGTGATGGAAAGCGGAGGGAGCTGGAGCCGCTTGGGGAGGACACGGAGGAGCTGCCACATCCAGCCTTGGCCCCGGGCAGGAGGGCAGAGGGACCCTCTGGGCTGAACTGCTCATCCTGGATCCTGGAGCCAAACCCACTGCACCACGTCCTTCTGTCCTGGCATCCCAGGGCACACCCGGGGCTCGGTGCCTGCAGGGATGGAGGATGTTGAGCACATCCCAGGGATGGGTGGGAGCTGGGCCTGAGGCAGAGCTGTCCTGCCCCTGCCCTGCACAAATATCAGGAAAGGAAGTTGAAATGAGCTTGTTTAAATGGCATTTGGATGCCCTGCCCCAGGGACTCCTGCTGAAGCAGAGTGTGAATAGAGTGGCTGAGAGCCGAGAGCAGCTCTGCTCCAACAGTTATTGAAAATTTAAACCCACAAATGAAATAGACTCTCTTTGATGATGATGGAATCCATGTCCCAGGTCCCCCAGCATCTCTCGCTCCGTGCAGGGGTTCCTTGGACACTGATGCCAGCTGAAATGTTGCTGTTCACTGCAGCTCTCCCTTCCAGCCAGCTCCGATGGATTCTTTGGGTCCCTGGCTGGGTGCTGAGCAAGGCACCCTCTGCTCCCTGGGGTTTTTCCAACGTGTGGGAGAGGTGACAGATGAGTCTTAAAAACAGGAAAAAATTCAGCATCGTTAACCCTCCCTCTGGGCAGCCAGCCCAGGCTCTAAACCCACTTTGGCCTGGAGGAATTCTCTATTGACACCTTTCCCTACAGAACCAGGGGATTCATGAAATAAATAGGCTGATGAAATGTGTCTTTTTCCCTCTAAAGCTCCCAGGTTTGCTGCAAAAAGCCAAATGCCACCGAGCACTTTCTTAACCTCTGTCACTCCCCTTCCAGCTGCCCACGGACAATATTTTTGGGTTATCGGGGTCATCTTTGGCAAAAACATGTCAGTCCTTTGTTCTGTCCCTGCTGTTTTAATGAGTACTTGGGGCTATTTAAAGAAACCTGACAGTTTCTAGACTTGAACCTGTGCTGTGAGGTCGCTGTGCAGCATAATTTCAGCAGCTCATCATCCTCCTCTTCTTCCTCCTCTTCCAGTCCCCAGCTCGGTGACACTCACCAGCATGGCCAGAGGTGGCTGCACTGACTGATTCCAGCAGTAAAGGCAGGGTGGGAGCATCGCTGCAGCTCCCTGGCTCCTTCTCGGGGCAGTGAGCTGGCTGGGAGTTTGGGAAAAGAGATTAAAAAGGATTTGGGTCTCGGTCCAGGTCTCTGATGCAGCACAGGGCAAAAGGGAGAGAGGCAGAAAGAACACCAGAGAAAAGCTATTTTATTTCAGTGCAAAAGTATCCACTTTAAATACCCTTTTTATTACATTATCTGCATAGTAATACTAATAATAGATCTTGTTGGCAGTTCTAATGAGGCTGGAGAATATAAAGTTTCCAATAAAGTTAATTGTTGCCTTTAATACTCTCATACATTTATACATGGTAAATCTTTAAAGAAAAACCACTCGTTTCTTTTCCATTAACCAGTCAGGAGTGGCCCAGCCTCCGGGGGCTGAGAGCTCATGTGCTGCTGGGTCAGGGACTGCCAAAACAGTGGAGTTATCACCGAGAAAAGCTCTGTCCAGGAGTGAAGTGGGAGCAGGCAGGAGCAGAGGGGATTTTCCTTCCCTGAGGCTGACTCCTGCCTGGGATCCCTGCTGAGGAGAGTTTGTTTGCCCTGGGAGAGTCTCCAGGGACTAACACAAGCAGCTAATCCTTTCACTGAAAGCTCTGTTAGGCATTAGCTTAGAAAAACAACCACCAACCACGTTAAAAAACTAAACAGGACCTTTCCAGCAGGAAAATAAACATTAGGAATTGACCTGCAATGGAGCGTTTCCTGGAGGCTGGGAACATCCCTGAGTGCTCCAGCTGCCGGGGCTGGGGCTCGGGGGGGCTGAGCCCCACTGCTCCCGGCTCTGCCCGGCCCCGACGCTCCCGGCGGGGTCCCTGGCTCGCCCTTCCCGCAGGATTCCGCGGGGGAATTCACGGGGGAGAGGCAGCCACGGGCTGCGCTGGCGCTCCTAACAGGTGGTTGGATAATTAAGTGTGCTTTATGCACTGTTTTGCTCAGTGTAATTGCAGACTCCGTATAAATAATTCACATGGAATTATTATACCGAGGACATCACCCGCCTCCTCATAATTTGCTTAACTGGAATGGGCTCTTCCATCACCAGCGGTGATTTGCTCCAGGACCGTGCAGCCACCGTCCCTCACAGGCTGACTTCGGGGGAGATTGCTGTAAATTTAATTAAGGGGTGCAAATTGTTTGTCCACTCTGCACTGGGAGAGTGTGAGGCTGCTGGACCGGGGCAGCCAGCAGAAAGGGACATTGATAATAATAATAAATTAATTAAACAAAATAATAGTGACTGATGGCAGGGGAGTTTGGAGCCCCGTGGCCCCTGCAGGCTCAGGAGGGACCATTGGGGTGCTTGGAGCCCACATGCTCTGTCCCCATCACCCAGGGGCTGCCTCTCCACATCCCCCCAGCTCAGGGGAGGCTCAGGCTCTGCCTGGCCAGTGCAGGAGGTGATTTAGGGGTGATGTTCTCGTGTTCAGGCACAGCGAGCGAGGGCTGAGTGAGAGCACGGGGATGTGCAGCACAGCCCTGTCCCACCCTGGTCCCAGCACTCCCTCATGCCCTCTCCCAGTGCCCCCCAGGGGACGGGACCCATCCTGGCTGTGGCACATCAGAGGGATCCAGCTGCCCCCCACAGCCAGAGCTCACCCCTTCCATCCAGGGAGCTGAAATCACTCGATGAACATTAATTAAGAAGAGGCTTCACACCCACCCCGGGCAGCAGATCCTGTGATTATCCCCATTTTACAATCCAGAAGCTCCAGCTTGGAGTGAATCAGCGACCTCTCCAAGGTCACCCAGCGTGTTGGTGACAGAGACGGATTCAGAGCCCAGGAGGGGGCTTTAAAAAACATCTCCTTATCTTTATTTTTTATTGCATTTAAAAATAAACCACAGTTATTAAATATCATAATACCCATAATAGATTTTAAACTTGAACCGCTTCCAGAGATGCTAAATGATAAATACAGCTATTATCAGAGGGAGCACTCAGAGAAATTGATAGCCAGCATTTGTTTAATGAGTGTGTGTGTACACACATGTGTGAGGAGGGGAGGATTTGGGATGCAATTCCGGAGAGGGTGGTTCTTATGTAACAGTGAACTGTCAGCTCGGGGTGCTGACAATGTCCCAGGAGATCGTGGGGACTCAAATCTATTTTTTAAGGCCTGCTTGGCACCCACACCAGAGGATCCCTGACTGCTGCGGCTGCAGGGCTGGGCAGACTGGTACAGGAGCAGGGCCAGGAGGATCTCAGCTGCCTTAGGGACGCGCTCCATGAGCTTCTCCGTGTGTTTGAAGGGGGAACTGAAGGTGCACTGAGGCATTTAGGGCGTGGCACTGACCCCGGGGGTCTGGGTCCCCTCCGGGTGACGCTGCCCTCGCCCCGGCCCCCGAGGAGCCCCAGCACAGCCGGGCACGGTGTGAGCGGGCTGGAGCCTCGGCAGAGCCAGCGCTGCTCCTGTCATCCGAAAGGTCAGGGCGAGTCCCGGGAAAGGCCCCGTTTAGCAGCGGGCAGCGGGAGCGCTCGCGGTGACCTTTGGAGAACGGGCTCTAATTGCACGCGAGCAGTCACTCACCGCGCTGCTCGCAGGGAAGCACTGGCGGCTGAAGGCTCGTTAGGGCTGCACTCCGCACCTGCCCAGGTCCCACACGGCGTGTTCCCCGTGCCACTGCCACCAGCACGTCCCAGCCCTGTGGCTGCCCCCCGGGTACCAGCCCCAGCTGGTGCAGGTGCTGCCAGGGCAGCTGTGCCAAGGTTTCCAGGGGTGACTGATGGCTTTTGGGTTTTTCTTGTTTTTCCTTGGCAGTGCAGGAGCCTTTGTGCATGCAAAATGCCAGAGCTGCAGGGCACAGGGCAGAGCCAGCACTTGATGGACAGCACCTCAGGGCGCAGGGGGTGTCGGGCAAAGAGTGGGCTCCCTCTCTTTCAGCTGAAGTCATTCCCCCCGTCCTGGCTCTCCAGGCCCTTGTAAACAGTCTCTCTCCCACTTTCTTGCAGTGTCTCTTCAGGTACTGGAAGGCCACAATTGCTGGGCCTCAGGATCTCTTCTGCGTGCAGGAACAATTGGAAAAGTTCAGTTTTTTAGACCATCTTGTCTCCTCTCTTCCTTTGGCCGAGCTGAGCAACACCTCCAGTCCTGAATGTGCTTCAGGAGTGTTTTTGCTCAGGGGGTACCCCCTCCTCCAGCCACCCCTCCGATGTACTGACCCTGATGTTTCCATTTTCTCTTAATCTCATCTCCTCCAAAACTGCTTTGCCTTTACTTTTCCAGACTCTAAATACCTATTTGCATCCCTCTGTAATGTCCTGTTTCAGCTGCTGAGCACTTAGAGTGCAGGAATGAATGCCTCTCTGAGCTGTGACAGCAGCAGGGATGGTGGGAGGTTCCTGCAGCAGCTCTCCTGGGGATCCCTGCGTTTGGCTGGGGGCTCCTGGGTGCTGCAGGGTGACAAGAGCTCTGCACCCATGGCAGAGCCAGCCCTCCTCTGCCCAGGAGCTGTTTGCTCTCAGGTGACTCGTGCTCTTTGGCAGGTGGTCAGCAGGGATGGGGAAGTGGTTTCACAACCTGCACCTCCCACAGCAGCGTTGCTGCAGCGGGGACACGGCCCTGGGGGCAGCAGGAGCAGCTCCGTGCAGGCTCTGCAGTCCCTCCCCTGTCCACCCTCGACCCTGCCCCTGCTTTATTTATTTATGTTTGAGCAGAAGCATAATACAAATAAAGCACGGCCATAAAAATGTCAGGGAAAGTTCAAACCTATTCATTACCCATTTCACTCCGATTAAAATTTCCATCAAGGCTGCTTGGTTTTGACTTGAGTTGCTTTCCTTTTAATGAGCTTGATCTAGAAAGTAAAAGATGCTAATTCATCCTTACATCTCTATCATCTCCTGGCTTTTGCTATATAAAGCATCAAGGTCGCATTCTGGGGAAATGTCTTTTTACCAAAGGTGCCATAATAATAATGAAGCAGCAATTTGTTTCAGCAAACTGCCTACAGTAATGAAGCTTAATTATAACCGTGTTATTAATACTGCTGCTTAAGGTAATTCACTTCTGAGCGGGGCGCAGAACAGTAAACTATAATTTAAACAAGAATCGAGACCTAATTTAAATCATCAGATCTGCTGTGGAAAAGGCAAACAGAGCTGGAGCTCTCCCTCTGCTGCCTCCATCACCACCCGCTCCCCTCGTGGGCTGCAGGAGCACAGAGAGCAGACAGGAGCAGCTGGTGGCTCTTCCTGACCTCCAGCGTGCCTGTAAAACACAAAAAATTCCACGTGCCCTGCAAGAAACGGGGTGGCGGACGTGCTCGGGTGTCTGTGCTCGTGTGGGCCTCCCAGAACTGTTCCTGCCAAGCAGGAACATCACCCTCCAATGCCGAGCCTTGCGGGAAACCTATGAAACACCACTCTTGGAATTATATTTTTATGTCTTTCTTCCACTCGGTGATTTTAGGGCATGTGCCTGGAGGCCTGGGATCCTTACGAACTCCCAGCGCTTCCCGTCATGCTGCTGTCCCCTCCTGCCCGTCCCCAGCTCTCTTTGCCAGGCCCGTCCCTCTCCTGTGCCTCCCTGCTCCCTCCCTGCCGGAGCTACGCAGCCTTCTGTGAACTTCTTTGCTCTTGGATGCTCTTTCCTTTCTTTTCCAGGCCTCTGCTCCCCCTTTCTCCATAACAAGCTGCCTTCCCTGCGCACGGCTGTGAGCCCTGACATCCTCCTTCCCCGAATCCCTCATTATTTCTGCCTCTTCCCTGCACTCTCACCTCGCAGCCTCCCTCCAGCATCCCCCTGCTGCACCCCTCGCATGGCTGCCCCGGCTCCGTGAAGCCAAATGACACGAGATGATGGCTCTGCTGTGCCGGTAATAGCGTTTCCTCGCACACCCCGCTTCCCTGGGAAATGGAGTGAGGAGCTGCGTCGGCCCCGCTCGCCCTCGCCATCCTCTGCAGGGCTCGCTGTCATTCCCCGAGCCCAGCGTGTGGGATGCCTTCCTCCCTGGAAGATGTGCGCGCCCCGGGCTGTGGGGGATATTACCCCAGTCTCCTGGCACTGCCAGGTGTGGCCGTGCTCAACAGGCTGGCAGGGAGGAGGAGGAGGGGGGGTGCGGGAGAAGTAAATAGGCGGAATGTTTCTTCTTGGGAAGGGGAAAAAAAGCCTCCATCACTGTTCCACTTGACTGCAGCCTCCCGCAGGCTGTTTCATCTCATATTATCTAAGCTCCAAGGGGGTGT
This sequence comes from Cnemophilus loriae, assembly GCA_013397755.1. Classification (NCBI taxonomy): domain Eukaryota; kingdom Metazoa; phylum Chordata; class Aves; order Passeriformes; family Corvidae; genus Cnemophilus; species Cnemophilus loriae. Next base: position 345,884 of record VZTF01008887.1, on the reverse strand, counting down.
CCAATTTGAGGAACAATAACTATAAAGTCATTTTCGGTCCCCCGCTGTGGCACAGCACATGATAGCCTGTGTAAAGCAGCAAACAGCCTCGCTGGCCGCGCCGCCGAGCCGGGCTGGGGCCGAGCGCGGGGCTGCGGGGGGAGCCGTGCCTGGCAGCCGGAGCCCGCGGGGGGGGACCTGCCGGGAGCCCGCGGCTCGTTCGGCACCGAGAGCGGCGCAAGGGCACGGCTCGACCCTCGGCTCCTGCGGCGCTGCCGGGAAGGTCACCGGGGCCGCTGCGGCCGCCCGCACGGAGCTGATGTGCAGCCGCTGCCCGGCAGCCGCAGAGCTTCCCTGCTCCGGCATTTTCCTCCCCATTTCCCCCTGCGGTGCCACCGCCGGAGCGGCGCTGCCGAGGTCACACCGCTGCGATGAGCCCGGTCAAGCTGATCCTGCCTGTGGAGCTGGATCAAGAGCAGGAAATTGGAGGAAATGTGCCAGTTTAGTGTCCCGGCCGCAGCAGTGTGCTGGAGCGGCTCCCTGCTCTGCCTCGGGAGGGGCCTGGGGGTCCCAGGCTGGGGTCGGAGGGTCCCTGGGCCGTGACGGGTGAGCCGGGAGCTGCCTGGGCACGGGGATGCGGCTCTGCTCCAGCTGCTGCACTGGACCAAGGATTTCCCCCCATCCTGGGCGGAGAAGTTGCTACTGAAAACAGGAGATGAGGAGCTGGGTTTCCTTTGCAGCTGGAGGAGGGTCCCAGGCCGGGAGCCAGGTGGATTTGGGAGCCTCATGCTCCCTGGAATTGCTCCCTGGCCCAGCAGTAGCGGGATGAGGCATCCACGAGCCAACCCCCCCTCCCCCCCAAAGGTGGATTGAGATGAGTATCAGGAGAGCAAATAATAGTGGTACATGGGATTTGGAACAAATCCTTCTGCCGGCACACTCTTGCTAGGGCTGCTTAAAGAATAAATAGAGTCAAAATTAGGAACTCCATGACAATTTATATGGATGTTCTACACAATTCAATACGGGGGGAGAAGGATGAACCTATTACAGTAATTAACTTGTTAAACATCAAGGCAAATGTGCTAAAGCAGCTTTTCTATGCAGCAGTTCTATTCAGTGGAGGAAGAAAATGGAAAAATGGGGGGAATGAAGTGCGCCCGTCCTGCTGTCACTGTCTTCTAGTTTCAAGGATCTCTCCCCAGGGATTTTACACCTGTGACTGGCTGCAAATCCCTCTTTGGGCACACTGAGACTCCCATGAAAGCCCCCATGGCTGCAGGGAACGTGGTGGACAGAGCATCCTCATCTGTTCAGAGCAGTCCAGTCAGGCTGGATCTAATTTAAGACAGAGTTTGAGAAGGGGAGAAATAGTAGGTGCCAGGGACTTTGGGAAGAGCAGAAGTTTTAATTGGGTTTTATCTATTAGTTAATCAGGAAGTATTTCAGTGACAATTAGGTCACAGCCTCTGGCATATCTGTGAAGCAGCCATCCATCATTAGCCCTACCTGGGCTTGCAAAGTGGTATTTATGAGTTTCCAACTGGTGAAAAAGCCCTTCTAAGAAATTAAGGTGAAAAGCACACTCTTGACCATGGGGGGAAGGCTGTCAGCTGTGATTGATGGCTGGGAGCGGGGAAGAACAGCTGTTTATTGGGTCCAGCAAGGTTGAAAACCCTTTGTCTGTCAGCAGCAGCTGGTCCTGGAATGAGCTGGTGCTCGGGTTTGTCCTGCAGGGCTGCACTGGCAGCGCCGGGGCTGCCTGGGTGCCCCGGAGTGAGGGTTCCACGGGGCCGTGATGCTGCATCCTGTGCCCTATGTGACATCCCATGGGAGGAGGCTGGCGCCTGGCGTGGCACGGGGCTGGAATGCAGTGGCACAGCCGCTCCCACGTGCCCAGGAGCTGGCTGAGCCCGGCTCTCGGCAGGCTGCTCTGACCCTGTTGCTGCAGGGGGGAGCAGCATTCCCCGAGCCGCTGTGCGCACACGTTGGTCTAAATGAGAGGTTTCTGCACAGCTCTGCCCAAACATGCTGAAGCCCTTGAAACTCAGGCGGCTGTTGCTGTTGTCATTGAGGAGGGGGGATGGAAGAGGGAGCAGTGTGGGTGATCCCGCTGTCCCTTTGGAGCTGGGGCTTGGGCAGAGCTCAGATGGACAGGAGAAGCGATCCCTGGGAGGTCTGTGCAGGACACAGCAACAGCAGGGAAGCAATGGCCGTGTGAATGAGCCTGTTTCTTTTTCCTGGCATGACTCTGATCGAAGAAATGTTAATTGGGCATCTTATAAACAATTTGTTCTCATCCTCCCAGCTCTCCAAGGAGCAGCAGAGGGATGGGGCCAGGAGTGAGCGAGGAGCAGCCATGGGCCCAATCCCATGGGATGGAGCTGGGTGGACAGGTCTCCTGAGCCAGAGCTGAATCACTGAGAGGAGGAGGGAATAATCACATGGAAACTGCAGGTGAGATGAGGCCGGCTTGGCTGTTGAGAGGAGCTGGCAGCCCTGGGATGAGCTCAGAAACACGAGGTTCTCCTCACTAAAACAAACACTCGGCTACCAAGGCCAGGCAGGCAGGAGTCCTTCTCTTTTAATTATCTGCGGTGGAGGCTGTTCAGCTGCGAGTGTATTGAGCTGCCGGGCACGCTGGGTACATCCCTCCTCCAGGTTAAGTGGTAATTACACCTAATTAGGAGCAAATAAATATTTTATATGCTTTGGACTACTGTGAGTGACCAGCAGAAACCTCCAAGTGCTGGAGAACACCTCACCAGCTGCAAGTCCTTGCTGCAGCCGTCCCGCAGGGTTCCCTCAAAGGACACCGCGGGTCTTGTCGCTAATGCCTGTAAATCCTGCGCGCACCCCTGGAATTCCTGCTGCAGCCTCTCTGTGTCCCGGGGGTTCCCGTGCCTCCACTGCTGGCCCTTCACGGCGTCCTGGCAGGGAGGAGGACGCAGCACTGCAGCCTTGCCTTGATTACGTTGTGTTCCGCAATAAACAGCAGTGAGTGTTCATTATTATTTAAACACCCCGTGCTTCCCAAGCCTTATTTGGGCAGCGTTTTTCCACAGCATATGTTGGAATTTACAGTAAGTGCAGCCGCTCTACAGTCAACATTTGGTTTCTCTCACCCACAGACTGCAGTGCTAATTAGGGGAGGTTTCCCCTCGTTATCCCGGGGAGGTCAAGCGCAGCAATCTGATTTTGCAGAGAGCTGAGAGCAGCCGTGGCAGAGCTCATGTGGCCGGAACGAGGCACAGAGATCCCGGCGTGGGGCAGAGTGGGCTCAGGAGCTCAGCACAGCCACGGTCCCCAGGAGCTGGGGCTGGCCAGGTGCTCCCAAAGGATGCCACAGGTTGAGAAGGAAGAAGGGGAAGGAGTGGGAGTCTTCATCTTGGCTGGAGAGATCACAGAGCCACAGAATCATTAAGGTTGTAAAGGACCTCCAAGGTCATCGAGTCCAACCTCTGACCGAGCACCAGCATCTCCACTAAACCATGGAGATCTTGCTCCTGAGCCGTTGCCGTTGCTGTCTCAGCCCTCCTGAGTCCTGCCCCTGCTCCTCCGAAGGGAAATGTCAAACTTCATTGCAAAGCTTTGGACCCACACCAGCCAAGGAAGGGCTGCCAGGGCTGCTGTGGATGCCCTTGATCATCTGCCCTCTGGCATTATCCTGCATTAAGCTCCCAAAGCATTCCAGGCTGGCCTGGGAGCAGGGTAAATACGGGCACTGGAGCCTGTCAGCTGTGTTTGCACAGCCCGTGGTGCAGAGCATCTGGGCACAGGCTTGGAGATTGCAGAATCCAATGAAACCTCCTCCCCTGAGCCACCTCTCTCAGGGGGTGCTGCCACCTCAGGGTGACACAGAACTCCCTGTCCCTGGTCACCCTGGCCGCTCCACTTCTCTCTGTGAGCACACACAGCCAAAGGAAGGTGCCTGCTGAGCAGGGTCAGCCCTGCTCCTTGCTCCAGATGTGCTCTCGAGCTGCTCTCAAACTCTATTTAGGTCTTTCCACATTAATTCCAAGAAGGGCTCAAAAGTTCAGAGTGAGAGAGAGGGATCTTTGATGTAGGAGGCTCTTGTCTCTGAAAAAAGCTTTATATTATTATGTAAAACATAAAGGGCATTCGTTAGGAAACTGTGCTGCTTAATTTAGGAACTCTCTCTTCTCAGACTCTTCCCCCTCCTTTGTTTAATGAGCGAGGGGGAGGCAGCATTGCTTGAGAAATGAACTTTTAACTCCCAGGCTCAAAGTGCGGGACTTGTTGTGGAAGAAGAGGTGACACCACAGCCTGGTGTGGCCCTGAGCAGCTGGGGACCTCTCGAGCAGCAGCGAGGGTGGTGAGGGGCGACTGGAACCCCTTGGTGCCCATCTGCCCCAGCCCTGGGAGAGGGGGGCGATGCCTGGTGAGCATCCTGTGGGCACCCTCCACCCTGCCAGGCCGCCAGAGACCCCTGAACTGCACTCCAGAGCTGCTCCCCTGCCAGGGCCTCCCGCCCCCGCCCCGCTGGCGCTGCTGCCAAAGGCGTAATGAGAAAAGTACACCTTCCCCCCAAAATCAATAGGGAGACCTGGGGGGTCACCTAATTGGAGGCTGCTCACCGAGCACCAGCACAGCCAGAGCCCAACCGCAGCACTTGAGCCTGGCTGTGAGATCATAAATCACATTCTGAGCCCTCACAGCCTCCTCCGTGTCTCGATGCTCCATCGATCCGGTGCCGTGACTCCCACTGCACCAGGGAGCAGGAGAACAACGAGGACACGGGACCTGAGCCGAGCTGAGCTGAGCTGAGCAGAGCTGAGCTGAGCTGTGCTGGGCAGGTGCTGCTCCAGCCTCCCAGCAATTGCCTCCAGTTGTTTTCCTTAGCAAGGAAATAGTTTGATTTTTCAGGAAGGAAATTCACCAGGGTTTGCTGCTTCATTTGTTTGTTCTGGTGCTGACTTCGGAAACACTCCAAGGATGTTGGCCAAACAAAAGCTGATTAGTTGGTGGTGCTTGGCTTTGCCTGGCCACCGTGGGTCTGTGCAGGGGTGTGGGAGTCTCTCCTCCTCATCCTGCCCGTGCCCTGCTGGGGCACAGCATCCACTGCCACCGGCACCTTACAGTTGGCATTGGTTCTTCATCTCCAGAATCCCAGCCCTCCTTCTGGGGCTCGGTCTGGTTTCCAGACGGGACTCAAAAGCCCAATTCAACAGGAAAAAGCTGTTCCAAATGAAGGAACGTTCCAGTGCTGAAGGAAGGAGCCCTCCTGCCCCAGGGCTGCTGCCTGGCTGGGCCAGGCTCTCCTGCCATCCCCAGCCAGGTCCTGCTTCATAAATCCAAGCCCGAGTGATTTAGGAACGGCTTTGTTGTCCCTGCAAACTCCCAGCCACGGGATCGCCTGCCCGAGGGGAGCGCTCCCAGCTGTGGCAGGGGGAAAGGGAGCAGGGGCTGATGCACATTTGCTGCTGTGCCCTCGGAAGAACACCCAGAACTCGCTGGAGAGCCCGTGTGCTCCCTCAAATGCACCCAGAAGGATTGCTCGGAGAGGAGCAGCAATAATCATCACAACCCGAAGACAAAAAAAAAAAATAATCAAAGGCTAATCCTAAAAACTCTCCTTTAATCTTTGTGCTTCCAGACGTCGTCTCCCTTTCATCTAGGACTTTGCTGTTCACTGCAGTTACAGAAACCACAAGGATGGAAGAGGGGAGGAAAAAAGAAGAGATTAAATTAATGAGCAGGTAAGCGGGTTTATCATTTTGTCTGATCCTTCCTTCCTTCCTGCTAATTTCTCTGAGCCAATTTGGGAGGCAGAGCCTGATGGTAACTTTGCCACAGACTGTTGTATCCCTTTTCTTGCTTACATCATTTATCCCAATGATGATAATGTCTGATTTGTGGAGCTGCTGCAAGGGCCAGTGCAGCGGGGGTTGTTGGCAGAGAAAAACATTTGCCTGCATAAAGATAATGAAATGGGTACTTTGGGCTCTCGGTAGTTCTGTCTGGGCTGTGCCATAATTAGGCTGTAATGAGCAAGAGCACAAGAACTGGAAATGTGGAAAGGGGTGGGGGAGGAACACCAGAGTGTCCAGGTGTTGAGCCCACGCTGGATCTTCCTGTCTTCTGAATACTGGGCTTTCTGAAGGTGTCCTGAGTGGTTCCAGCCATTCCCAGCTCCCCAGCACAGTAGCCAGGGAGCAGGATGGGCTGCCAAGGGCACTGACACTGCGGGCACACGGGGCTGGAGCGTCCCCTCAGGGTCACCCGTGGGGACAGAGGCCACAAGGCCGCACCGATGCTGTTGGGGAGAGCGCGTTGGCACTTCCTGGATCCCACGGCTCATTAATCCAGCGGGTGAGTAGCCAAATGTGAGGCGATCAATCAAGCCTCAGTGGAAGCATTTTCTGCCCAGGGCTGGGCTGCTGCCAGGCTGTGAGCACCGCAGGAGGAGTGGCCACCCCGCACGGGCACGAGTGCGGCAGGAAATGAGCCCTCGTAGCTTAGAGGTGCCGTGGCCGTGGCCATTCTCCATGACCCGCTGGGACGGGGGCAGTGGATGCTCCAGCAGTGGGGCCTGTCTTGCCAGCTGATAAAGCTTGAGCTCATTAGTAATGAACTGGAAACAGGAAACGAGCTAGTGCCAGGCGTGCGGATGGCTCGTGGCTTTCGGCCTTCCTGCACCACAGCAACAGCTTAAATTAATTGTCCTGGGGCCCCTTGTCATCCTGCGGGTCAGTACCCAGGCCCGGGATGGAGAGTGATCATCCAGCCAGGTCCCTGCTGTCCCTCCCTCCCCGCTCCCTCTCCTGCTCTCACCGCCTGTCCTTGCACGGCTGCTGCCAGCGAGGAAGATGAACGCACGCTTAGCAAAGCATTTACCAGGAGGGCACTTCACCACCAGACAGGTGGGTTCATAAATCCTCCGGCCCCTTCCAGACGAGAGCAGATTACTCCCTGGCCTCGATGAGTTCTGCTCAGAATTGAATTACAGGCTCTGCATAAGACCCTGTGGGGACAGGTCCTGCCCAGGGAGCCACCCGCATCCTCCCACGCCATGGTCGGGCTTCTCCCCTGCTCCGGCACCATTCTCCTGAGCCCCTGCAGTCCCTGGCAGAGGCAGGAGGAGAGGCTCCAGCTGCTGATCATAGCTGTGGGCACAGGCAGGGCTGGGGGATCTCTGAGAGCCACCCTCTGCTTGGATCCACCCCTCAGGACCAGCTCCTCTTCCTTGCTTGAACTTCTCTGTCTAATGATGTTTGCTCCAAAGCTGTTTTCCCCTTGGTTCTTTCCACCTGCCGCCTCCTTCCAGCCCAATTAGTGCTTTGTTGGTGGTTCCTTGAATGTCAGTGATGGTGTCCGTGTGCCCCTGGCTTTGAGGTCGGTCCCTTGGCCCCCGTCAGGGATGTCTGACCCATCCTCCTGTTTCATCTTCTCTTGCTGGTGCTGCCTGTGCTGCTCTGAAGTGCTGGAGCTGACTCCAAAGTAGAAAGCTTTTCAATTAAGAAACTTTTATTTTTTTAGGACTCATTAAAAGAGAGCGAGAAAGAGAGAGGGTTATTTTTTTTCTTCTTTGTGGTAATTATTATTAATGACCTTTCTTTTTAGCGGAGGTTTGTTACCCTCGCACAGGAGGGGAATGCTGGCAGGCTCTGGCACGGGGGGGTGTAACTGGAAGTGACGGGGAGCGATGTCTCCTACACTATTTCATTAGCAGGAGAACACATCTGAGGGAATGCGCGATTCCCAGCCGCCGGCAGCTCCCGTGCCGTGCACCGCTGCAGGGCTGGGAGAGCAGGGAGCTGAGAGCCGGGCACGGAAAAGCCTGGTCGTGCCTCCATCTCCCACAGCTCCTCCTTATCCCTGGAAACAGGCAATCCCCCACTTCCACAGAGAGCCTTTAGTCCCCGGGCAGCCCTGCCAGCACACCCAGCCAAGCTCCCAGGACCTGAAGCTGACCCTGCCCCACACCAGCCCTGCCCCAGCCCACCCCTCCATCCTCTGTCCCGGCCTCCCCCTTTCCCTGCGCATCAAAGCATCCGAACAGGCACAGCACCGTACATGACCCACTTCTGTATCCAGAGCAGCCGCTGCTGCTTGAAAGCTCATAATGCTGCAGTAATCCCGGGTGATCAAAGGCTCCCACATCCACCCACAGGTACAGCAAAAACAAGCAGGAGGCCTGCACGAGGCTGCCGGAGTGGAGCCCTGGGCAGGGAACGCCGCAGCGCCGCCTCTCCACGGGCTCCCCTGCTCTGCCAGAGCAGAAAGCAGAAAATGGGACACGTCTCTGGGAAGCCCAGGCCTCCGCCTCGGCCTCGCTGGGAAATCCAGGCTGAGCAGGATGACAGCTTGTGCCAAATGCAGGCAACTCCTCTGCTCCTCGAAAGGAGGGACTGAATGAGGTGGCGAAGGCCAGCGGTGGATGTCTGGGGAGAAGCGGCTCAAGGCACCTGGGGAGGAAGGAGGTGCCATGTGCTGTCACAGTTCTTCCTTGTGGTGACCCCGTGGTTTTGTTCTGCTTTGGATAAATCCCATTTTCTGAGCTAAAGCTGCAAAATGAGGCTGCACTTAAAGAAATTAAACCCCTCGTGTGCCCCGTGCTGCCAGAGCATTAAAAGCAGTGAGGGTGCCATGGCTCTTTGGTGGCTACAGCTGCAGAGTGCAGTGACTGACCCCCCACCCACAAATGGGGCAACCCCTGCCCACCCCAGGCTCTGGCTCCCCCCCTCTGGGGAATCCTGGTCCAAGCTCTCTGCAAACCCAGGTGGCATCAGGATGGTTTTGCCACAGGTGACAGCAGAGAACCGCTTTATTATTCTACTTTTATGATCTTTTTAATGAGAGCTGAGGCTCTGGAGAAGGATGGCAAGGCCTTTCCCTGACCCCACCAAACTCCGTCATTGCCCTTCAGGGATGGGCAAACACCCAGCTGATAAACACTTGGCTAATGGGCACGGCTCCACATCATAAACATCACCTCCCGCTCGCACTAATTGTCCTCCTTGTCACTGCTCCTTGCACAGTGACAAACGATTTGGGTTTAATGGAGATCGGCTTCCCCTGTCACTCCTAAGTCATCCCTCAGCCAGGGATGAGTCATGGGGAGAGGCCCTGGCGTGCAGGGGAGCAGCCCTTGACAGAGACTTCCCCGTTCCCTCTCCACCTGTGTCATCCGTAACAGCCAGGCCAGACCAATTTTTCCCCGAGGCATATTTTCGCAGCCAAAGCCACTTTGTTTCCTGGAGTAGGAGCAATATTTATCCTTCCCTGTGCCGTGAGATCAAGCGAGCGCGTGATAGAATTAAAAGGCAACTCATTTAAAAGCAATGCAAGAGCAGCAGTTGGATTACCTGGGAAACTCATGGCTGCAGGGTCATTTTCCGGTAATAATTTGCTATGGACTTGAAATATGACCTTGTGTTACTTCTGGTAGAGCAGAACCTGGCCAGACTCACAGGGTTCAGGAGATGGATGGGCGCGCAAACAGTCCCAGAGTCTGGAGTCTTGTTTGCGGGGCTCTTGAAAGGAAGTATAAAGAAAAAAATCGAATCCCAAGTGCTCAGCTGAAGATAAGAAAAAAACCCCAACCTGTAACAAACTTCAGAGCTCTGGAAGAGGAGAAGCCGAGCAGACGTGTGGCAGTGAGAGCAGCAGAAAGGAAAGCGCTGACCTCTGGCCCTGGCAATAGCGAGGATTTCTTTAGATATAAAGAAGAAAGAAAGACTGTGATTGCTGGTAATGTGCTGTGAAAGAAACATTTCTTCTCAGCCTCCAACCCGCCAATTGAAGCGTGAGCTGAGGAGCAGGACACGGCACCGGGAGGCTCCAAGCTGCTGCTGCTGCCCCAGCACCGGGGCCTCGGCTGGCACCGCATCCCGCTGGGATCACTCCAGCGTTCCAGGAACAGCAGAGCAGCCAGCATCCACCAGGCAGAGCCCTTGCTGCCCCAGAGGAGCCACTAAATTTGTCATCTGCCTTCCCCACCCTGGGACCAGTGTGCTGGCCTGGCAGGACACAGCGATTGTCACATCAGAGACTTTGTTCTCCCTTGGAAAACAAAGAAAGGACCAAGATTTACCTGGAAGGTTTGTCAGGAAGGAAATCAAACCAACTCCTAACAAACCCCTCTTCAGAAATTATCTCACTGAGTTAATGATGTAAGAAGACTGCAAGATCCAGCTGGGTGAAAAAAATCTTCCAGCTGAGATTCTCTAACAGCCTCCCGTGGTGAGGAAGTTATTAAAAATCCTGCCCTGGAGAAGAGCCCCCTCTCCGTGTTACCAACTCCCATCGCCCAGGTGATGATTCGGAGATTTTCTGAGGTGTTTTCAGTAAAGAAGACTAATTTATAAAATAATAGTTTAAAAAAGCCCTAGCTTGGCTGCTCTGCATGATTTTCCTTAGTCTCCATTTTCCAGCTGAAACTGCAGGGAAACAGAAGAGTCATTTCCCGTGTTTAACCGGTGGCTTTCATGTTGGGATGCCTTTGAGATACCTGCCCTCCAAAACATATGGTATTACAGAAGAAAAACAAGGAAAAAAGACATGGAAAGGTGGCATTTGGCCCTCCAACAACACCAGGGAGGACCAGAAGAAACCATCTGAGCTTGGTGAGGGTAAGATCTGCTGGTGCTGCTGGATGGCTGCAGGAGTAGTGCAGAACTGGCCACCAAGGGAGGGCAAAGGGCCTCCAAGGCTGAAGACCCTTTTCCCTCAGTGCTGGGGTATGGGGTTATGCTCCCAAGATCCCCTCCAGCCCTCCTTGTCCTGCAGGCAGGCACAGGAACCATCCTTTCCCACAGCACACCCAGCCCTGGTTTGGATCCATCCCCTCAGAAAAGCCACCACGATCTTATGTCATCCCATTATGCAAACGTCACCCACAGCCAGTCCATTGAGAGGCTGGGACCTGAAGGGGCACCTGGGCTGTGCAGAGGTGGTGGCAGAGCCCACAGACACAGTTTTTCCCTAAAAAGCCATGTCTCTTCCCTAAAGCTTGCAGCCGTGTGTCTGGCAAGGGTCCCTGGCTCCCTGGCTGGTGGCTGCAGCTAATCCCTGTTAGATCATCCCAGTGAACCTGTTGGGCTGTAAATCGCTGCCTGCTGAGCACCCAGGACACGCAGATCGGAGGTAACTTTACTCCAGAGAGCCAATTAGTGCAAATCTGGCCTGGTAATTACCGTGTGATCAGATGCGGATATCTCCGGGCACATAAGGCTGGGGAAGCGATCTCTGAAGGCAATGGCACATATTGGGATGGCCTCACCTCCATCCCCAAAGCCTCTGGGAGGTTCAGCCTCAGGCAGGGAGCAGGCAAGAGCTGTGGCTGTCCCCGTGGAGAGTGGGTGCTGCCCACCAGCTTCCCTCTGCTGCAGCCTCCACCCAGAGCTGGACATCTCCTCCTTGGCCGACAGAGCCCAGCCCCGGTTCTCCTGGTGCAGGCAAATTCCAGCGGGCAGCGTTTATGTGCTGGGGGCTTTGCACCGTGCCTGGTGGGAGCCAAAGGTGCTGGAGGAGCACAGGGGATGCTGAAGCCCAGGAGGAGGGAGGGACCCCAGTGCTGGGGAGGTTCTGAGCCCCTCAGTGGGGACGGTGCGAGTGCTCCAGCCCATGTCTGTGGTTTGTGCTTCCCTTGATGAGGAGGGAAGGGACCAGAGTGGATTTGACTGTGGGGGAGAAAAGAGGATTTTGGCACAGGACAGAGTGCTGGGCGGGACTGTCAGCAGTGTCAGACTGGATCCACTTCCCTGAACAGGAGTGCAAATGGGGTCAGGCACTGGCACACGTGTTAGAGCCGCTCGTGTCTGGGGAGCCGATGCCTCTGAGCGCAGCAGCACATCACCTACACATCACCCCTTGGTGAACCTCAGAGTGGTTTGCAAACGGTCCCACACTGCTCCCCCTGTTCCAGCCCTCAGCAACGGGATGAGATCATCATTCCCACCTTATGAAACCTGGAGCTGAGGCTCGTTGGGGTAAGTCTGGACTCATTCTGAAGAGGCCGGGGGATATTTGGGTATAACTGGCTGGAGTCATCGTTATGAAACCAGGAGCCATATAACACCAGGAACAGAGCAGTAAAGGATCCTAAACCTCCCTGACGGTTCTGGTGGTTAATGTCTGCCTGTAGCTTAATTACACCATCAATTCCATTAAATAGCACAGTAACAACCTGGGATTTAATGAATACATAGAAAAGAATAAATTGGACTCACAGTGTAACTGATACTCCTTTATGGAATCAGAGGAAACTGAAACAGAGGTTCAGTTTCTTTTTAGTGAAAGTAGAGAAAGAAATAAATTAAAATTAAACGTTTGAGCTGCAGCAGCAGTGGCTCCGAACCTGTGGTGCCCAGAGGCTATGACACCCCAAGCAGGGCATGGACACAAGCAGAGGCTCCCAAAAAGGGGCACAAGTGTGGCAAAGCCACTCAGACCTGTGTGCTACCCCTTGCCCCAGCTCCCCCAGCTCGGAGCTGACTGTCCAAGCACTGCCAGAATGGTCCTGATGCTCTGCATCCTCTCACAGGGCACAGGCACATCCCTTTCTTCCCTCGTCTTTTTTAACTCCACATTTCAGTGGAAGAAGTGTTTGCTTTTTTTGCTTAAATAACCACACACTGTTTGCTCTCGAAGTGTTGAAGCACCCGGACAAATTTCCCCTGTGTTGACGAGGAGCAAACAGTCCAGCAGAACAAGCAGTGTTTGCAGAGGAAATCCAGAGGTGTTTCGGTGCATTCGGAGCTGCGGCTTCATGGAGAGGGAACCGCGACACTGCTGACTCTGTGTCACGGTGAACCTGACTGGAACAAGCCCAGGACGGCCGTGTCCTCCTCCTCTCGCCACGAGCACCCCGAGCCGGCGGCTGCTCCCATTTCCAGGCAGGGATGCGCTGCTGTCAGCGCTGGGCAGAGGCAGAGAGCAGCGGCCCCGGCGCAGGGCCGTCGCTCCGAGGCTCCAGCTCAGCCTCCCTCAGCATCAGCCATGCTCCAGATTATCCCAGCGCTCAAGGGGAGCTGGGCAGAGGCACCGGCCTTGCCCGGCTCCAGCCCCGCTCCCCGCCCGGCTCCGCGGGTCCCCTGCGATCCCCCTTCCCCCGGCCCGGGGGTCACAGCCACCCCCAGCCCCTGCCCTCGCCACAAACCGCTCCCGGGCTCCTCCTTGGCAGATGACACTGGATTTTTTCCGTTTAGACCCAGCTGCAGTCGGTGTTTGCTGACAGCTCGGCATGTGCACGAACGGATGTGCCGCTGCCCAGCCTCCCCGGGGCGAGGGGCCGGGGGCACCCCCGGGCACCGCGCGGGGCTGCGGCTCGGCAGCTCCTGCCTTCGCTGCTGGCTCTTCCTTGCCCATCCTGGCACGAGCTGCAGGCCGCGGGGGCGGCGTGGGCAGCTGCCTCCCCCATCCCTGCTTTGCGGGGATATAATATCCCTGTTCCCGAGCGCGCCTGTGGCGAGGCGGGGATGCGGCGGGCGGCGGTGCCCGATGCGAGGGGCTGATTGCCTGTATGGCGATGCTGAAAGGGGTCGCGACTCCCTAAGTGCTCGTCAGGATGAAGGATGACAGCCCCAGACAGCGAGACACTTCCCTCCTCTCCCGCAGCTAATGAGTGCTCTGGCGGCCAGGGCTGCTGCTGCTTTTAGTTTACTTTCCCTTTGTTATTTCTCTGCCTGTTTATTTGTTTAATTAATTTGTTTGTTTTAGGTTTTTCCCTCCTTTCTCCCCTGACCCCCCTCCATCCTTTCCCCGCTTTCCCTCTGGCTTCTGCAGCTATTTGTGTTGGATCCCGAGCAGTTAGCGCTCTGAAAATTTAATTAGGCATTTGGATGGAACCTGAAAGCTGAGCCTGTGCTGGAAGTGAGTCCCCCTGGCCCCCGCCGCTCTGTCCTAAGGCCACTCTGCAGTGGGCAGGGGGACACGGGAGCCCCAAGGGGACACAGGAGCCCTCCCAGCCCCCGGCAGTAAATATCCCTTGTTCCCGGCGGAGGACCCGGGATGGAGATGGAAGCGCTTTTGTCACACAGAGCTTCTTCCCGGCTGCTTTTCCCCAGAAGCAGGGGCGGAACGAGCTGGAGGGAAGGGAATGCTGATTTCTCTGCCGACGGGCTGGCAGGCAGCTCAGCAGCCAGCAGCCACGGAGATGTCCTCCAGCTCCAGCCACGGGATGGAGCGGGGGAAGTTCTGGCAGAGCCAGAACTCTCCAGGCACCCCCACTCATGCCCTGAGGAGAAGCTGCCCCAAAGCAGGGAGACCCCACCAGCCCCCTTTTCATCTCCTATTAAACAAGTGAGTGCCTGAGGAAGTGCTGCCTTCCCTGGATTAGCACATAAAGGCTTGGAAGTGTGAGCAGGCACTAATAAATTACTCACCGGATTGACAGTTTGAGGCTTTTTTTTTTCCTACTGTAAAACAAGTAAAAAATATGCCAGGCTCATTCTTTCCTCTTTTTTTTTTTTTTTTTTTTTAAGGATCGGTTAGACACAGGGACTCCAGCGTGAATAAACTGGGATTTATGTCCCCGTCAGTCGGATCCTTAAACTTCCTAAGTGCTTAAAACATACACATTTTAACTTGAAAAATTACCAGGTTTGTCTAAAGGAAAATTTCAGCATAAAACAGGAAACTCATTTGAAGGGAGAAATTCTCCAATGAAGCGAACCCAGGCAGTCATAAAAAAGTTAAACCAGGCATAAAGGGAAATGTCAGATGTGTGGGAGAGCCAGATGTCTCTCTATTTTTTCTCTTTTTTTTATATTTTTATAACCCAGATCAGATTATAGGAGAATATATGAATGTATCTTGCAGGGAGGGGGATGCGGCGAGAGGAGGAGGATTTCGTTCCCAGCCTGTAACTTGCTGTAACGTGGAGCACTCTACAAAGAAAAACATTTTTTTATTTCTAAATAAAGCACTTTAGAGTGACACATTTATTGCTGGCGAAGAATTACTCAAATAAGAGACATTGTCAGCTATTTATTTTAAAAGCTTTTTTTTTGTGTGTGATTTGGGGGAAAAAAGAAAGATCAAAACCCCTTTCCATTCTTCACAATATTCCCTTAAAAGCTTTAAAATAAAGTGGGTTTTTTTGCTCCTGGGTTGCCTTTTTGGTGTCTCCAGGGCTCTGCAGCACGAGGGAGCCTGCAGGGAGCTGGAGCGTGGTGTTCCCACTGGGGATGCCAGATGCAGCCGGGGCTTTGCCGGGGGTTGCCCACACGGACTCTGCTCTTGCCCCAGCTGCCACCGTGGGAGACAGAGAAATGGGAATTCTGGGGCTTTCCCAGGTGGGAATGCAGCAATCTGTACCTAATGCAGGAGCTCCCAGGACTGTGCCCTAGGACAGGCTCCCGTAGGTCCATTTCTCCAGAGCAGGGTCCCCTGTGCCCACGTGTCCCAGCTTGGGGAGGCTGGGAGCGGAGAGCAAGCAGAGGAAGGGGAGATGTGCCTTTCCTGGGAACGTGGGCAGGGACGCCGTGGGGTGGGACGGCGCCCGTCGGGTCTGTGCCGATGGTTTGGGGCTCAGGTGTGGGATGAGAGGTTTCGGGGTGTGGAGAGGCTTTGGGAGATGAGGTCCCGTGCGTGGGCACGGCTGGGAAAGGTGCTCTGGGTGCCAGGGCTGCCAGCACGGCCAGAGCCCGGAGCAAACACCCAGCCTGGAACATCTGGGAGGCCGTGGTGGTTCCAGCAGGGTCGGGTGATGTGAAACACCTCATGACATGGCTCCGACACCGAGCCCCGTCTGGAACCAGGGCTTTTAGTGTCAGTCCCTGTGCGGAGCAGCTCAGCATTAACGTGCCCGTCAAGGCTCCCCGCTTAACCTCTCCACCGGCGCAGTTTCAGTGCCCTTCTCAGCCTGTCACTTGTTTCTCCGCTCCCTCCTGGGGGAAAAAAAGAGAAGGGAAATAGATCTTTCCATCTCTGCCAGGCTGCAGAGGATGTCCCTGGCTGCAATCACGGCACATCTGTCTGAGCCCACAGAAGGGCAGCCCTGGACCACGGGCACGGCGTGGCCAGAGCTGCTCCGCAGGGGGGGCCAGGGCAGCCCCCTCTGTGTGATGGAACCCAGCGGGGGCTCAGGAGTCAGCCACAGGAAGGAGCACGGGCCAGGTGGAGATACAGGAGGCCAAGGGACAGACCTGAATCCTTGCCTTGCCCTCCGCTCCCTGTCTGACTCCAAAGCACCTTTAATTTGTCTGCACAGCTTTGGATTTGTTGTTTCATTAGCTTTTCATCTCAGCTACTTTCTTTCCCCCATAGATTATTCTATTCCTCGTGCTTTCCCCCTTTTCTGTTCCTTTTGCTCTATAATTGGATCATTTGCAGTTTATAGGAACGATGAGAAACAAAAGGTATTGACAACGTGAGCATTCAAAATCATATGTCAAGCTCAAAAAAAAGGAGATGAAAAGAAAATCTGGATCCTCTTTCTTTGCATTCTGATTTCTGAACCTGCAGAGCTCATTAGTTTCCCGTGATCTGGGCTTTTTCTGCGTCTGTGGAAACCAGAAACCTACTTTTAAGAAGAGCTGTAGTCAGTTGACTCCAGCAATGAGAAACAGTGAGGTAAAAGCCCGTGGTAAGTGCTCAGCATTAAACTCAACTCTTCTCTTCTCTTCTCTTCTCTTCTCTTCTCTTCTCTTCTCTTCTCTTCTCTTCTCTTCTCTTCTCTTCTCTTCTCTTCTCTTCTCTCATTATCAGGCACAGCTTTACATCCAGGCCCAATGCTTTCCCCACTGGCCCCTGAAAAACACTACCAGATATTCTCTGGAAGAAAACAAATGAAATTTTTGTTGTGGATCCCTTCTACTTGCCAGCAACTGTGCACCAGGGTGGCACAACACAAACCCCTTATTCCCAGAGAAATGGGAGCTCCCTGTAAACCCCCAGCTGCAATTCCCAACTTCCAGCCTCATTTCCTGCTGCCGTTCCTGCCAGGCTCCATCTCCAGAGCTGCTGGGGCTCGGGAGGCCAGGATGGAAGGCAGGGCCTGGAGCGTGGTGCCGGCTGTGTTCGGGACGCCCTGCCAGCCCTGACCAAGGCTCAGACCAATTACTGCTGGCGTGAGCCCAAGCCATCCATCTCAGCAAATTTCCCTCCAGGGGCCACCCCATTAGTAGAAAATAACTAATTATTGCTGTCAGGTTTAATAAAAAACATTACATGAAAGATATCTCCCACCC
>VZTF01008887.1:231530-328715 GCA_013397755.1 Cnemophilus loriae | reverse complement strand
CCACCCCCCAACTTTCCATTGCTGTATAAATTAGGGGAGACAAAACTAACTTCTAAATTGAGTAATTCCAGGCATTTGTCAGACTCCAAGAAATGCTTTAATTAGGGTTGGTTAATAAAGTGTTTAGGTAATTAGGAGAACATTTGTCCTGCCTGTGCAGATTTTTTTCCTCTTGCTTACGACAACTCAAAAAAAATTAATTGGAGTCCAGGCTTCAGGAATTACAAGGCTTTTTTTGGTACTTTCTTGGTGAGACCGTTAATGATTCTAGTGGGAGTCGCCTCTAGTGATCGAGTTCTGGAATTTTTCCCTTCCCTTTCTGGCTGTTTTGTCTGACGTGGGGAGCAGGAGCTCTCGGGGGACGGATCAAACCCAGCCCCAGCAGCTGATTCCCCGCAGGGCGTTCGGGGGGATGCGCCCAGAGAGCTTCTCTGTCTGCAGCACACGCGGCCGTGCCAGCCACGGCGTCGTTCTGGCTCTGCTCCTGGGCCGAGACGCAGGAGCTGAGCTGAGCTAAGCTGCCAGCCCACAGAGCTGTCACCCTGCCAGAAACCGGCACTGAAACCCCCGGCCCCCACCGTGGTGCTGCCGCTGACAGCTGCTGCCGTGGCGACGGTGCATGGCACACCCTGCATCTCACCCTGCATCTCATNCCATCCACGGCACACCCTGCATCTCATCCTGCATCCCACCCTGCATCCCACCCTGCATCTCACTCTGCATCCCTTCCGTAGCACACCCTGCATCCCACCCTGCATCTTGTCCATGGCACACCCTGCATCCCACCCATGGCACACCCTGCATCCCTTCCGTGGCACTCCCAGGATCCCTTCCATGGTGTTCAGGAGCTGAGGGCAGCCCAGGCTGCTGGAGGAGCCCAGCTGTTTGCCAGGAGCAGGATTTGCAGCAGGCTGGCAGGAATTGGGCCCTGCCGTGGCTATAAAAGGGCTGGCGCTGGGAGCACTGGGGCTCTGAGTGCTGAGGGGAGGTCTGAGTGCTGCAGAGAGGGCAGGAGCAGCGAGGAAGGATTATTTTTAGCAGTGTTAGATAACAGGGCTGCAGAGACGTGGCTGCTGGCAGACCTGCAGCAGCTCCTCTGGACGAGACCACAGGGCAGCGAGGAAGCCCCGAGGTGAGCACGGTGTCGGGCATGGAGGTGAGGCTCTTTCCTGCTCCCCGAGTCCAGACTCCTCTTGAAGTTTCCACCTTGCACTTGTGCTGCAGGAAGCTCTTCTCTGCTCTCGAAACAGCTTCTTCTGCCTCTCTGTGCTCAGCGGGCTCTGGCACAGCTGCCGGAGC
Source organism: Cnemophilus loriae (assembly GCA_013397755.1). Lineage (NCBI taxonomy): Eukaryota > Metazoa > Chordata > Aves > Passeriformes > Corvidae > Cnemophilus > Cnemophilus loriae. Next base: position 327,416 of record VZTF01008887.1, on the reverse strand, counting down.
AGCCAGCTGAAACCAGCTCTGCTCATCGGAGTGCAGAGCAAAGGCACAGATGCTTGTGCTTCAGATGTTAAAAATTTAAGGATTGGTAAGTCTTGAAGATGTCCTCATGGAAAGGTCTTCGCGTTGTGAGTTTAAAAAAACCCATGTAGGTGTAGCTCACATCCTGCCAACCACTTTTAGTGGGAGCTGCATCCTGCTGTGGTCCCGGGGTCATGTCCTCGCCAACTGCTTGGCATCAGTTCCTGCATCTCATCCAATCAATGCATTAAGTGGCTCTGCAATTAATTTGCTTGTCTGGGTTACAGGAGTGTGGGAACAATGAGAAACATGCAGTTTTCTGGTCCGCTTTGGGCTCATCACCCAGAGGGGCCTGTTTGCACCCTGTCTGAATCCCTCAGGCTCCGCAGCCCAGCAGTCCTTCGGCTCCCCCTGCACCAAGCCTGGGCTGCTGTGTCTGTGCCTTTCTCTTTGGAGGAACTCTGTGCTCCTGGTGGCTCATCCCCTCTGGGGAGACAAGGGCTCTGAGAGGCTGCTTGGCTCTGGGGTGCCTGATGGGTATCCCAGCTCCAAGCCCTGGGTTTATGCACAACTCAGAGGACACAAAACTCTGCAGAGTCCTGGCAGGGAAGGGCAGGATTCAACTTCTGGCCCCTGAACTAGCTGGGCAACACAAAGGCTCCCTGGGAATCAAAGCCAGCACTTTGCCATCCTTTAACCCATGGTGATGTGTCACTGATCAGCACATTGGTTCTAATAGCTCCCCAGGTAGATTTGGGAGAGCAACGAGTTGAACATAAAAAATCCCTTTATTATTGCCATTTTGCTTTTATATACCCATCAAGCTTTCATATTTAATCTCCTACATCACAATAGCTGATCATTTTTAACATTTGACATTGATAAAGTGCCCACTGCTATTATTCTGACATACTATAAAACATTACACCCATTTGCGATAGAAAAGGCAAAGAATCAATACTCAGCCCCATTTTCCAGTGCAGCAGTAAATCATGGGGAGCCTAACAAATTGTTTTAAATATAAGCACCTTCAGGACCAATAAAGAACCCAACCGATCCCTGTCCATTGTCACAGCTGTCAAACATCTTTACTGCTAAATGGACATTGAGGGGGTGGCCCAAAAGAGCTCAGCCCAACTCCTGGACCCCCTGGGAATCGGTCCTGGGAGGCTCTTGCTGTGGGATGTGCTGTGAGTTCCTTTGGGCAGCTGGAGGGGTATCAGGGCTGCCTCACAGTTCACCTCTGGCAAGGCTGCAGGGTACCAAGCCCAGGAGCTAAACGAGGTTCAGGAGGTGAAGCTCTTTGCCCAGCGGTGCAAAGAAAATTGCAGCTCGCAGTTCCCCCCAGCCCGTGGCACAGCTGCGAGGTCAGTCCTTCCTGGAGGCGGCACAGAAAACACTCCCAGATTGCTTATTTTGCTGTGCTGCTCTCGCTGGAGAGCCGTGACCTTGCTGTGGGCGAGGGCAGCCGTGTTGTCCCCAGCTGCGGCCCCTGGGGGTGGTGTCACTGCGCTGAGTCCCTGGGCTGGGGACCGCTGTGCCCTGGGGCACACCTGGGTGCTGGCAGCACGAGCCAGGTGAAGGCTGACTCAGGCATTGCCTGACACGTCTCCCGTCCCCGCTGGCACATCCATGAGGCTGTCAGGCCTGGGGTTCAGCCTGCATTGCTCCCCCGTGAGCTGTGTGTGTCCCTGTGTGACCCCCACCCATCCGTCTCCTCCCTGTGCTGGTGCTTAGTCATGGAAAGGTAAAACGAAAGGAAAAAGCGAATAATTTTACGTCTGAGGTGATGTAAACCTTGTGTGCATAGCTTAAAAATGTCTCTGGCACGTCTGCTGTCAAAGAGCTCCTAAATAACACGGTATACCTGGGTTGACTGATTTATAGGAACGGGGCTCCCAGACCCCAAGGATGACATTTTAAACACATCTTCCTTTCATTTGTAAGGGATTAAAAGAACATGTTTTGACAAGATTGATCAGATGGAGGTTCAGACGATTCCTCTTTGCGGCTTCAATCTATAGCTGGTAGAACTGAGAGAATATTCCTGTGTCTCATTACAGTAATGCACGGCTGGCACCTCTGGAAGTAAATGCTCGGGGAGTTCCCTGTGCCGAGGCCGCCCTGGACAGGCGCTGGCAGCGTGGGCAGTGCGGCTCCTCCGCTGTGTCCTGCCGAGGGAGGTTCATCTACTCCACCACTGCACGTTTACTTCACACAGGCTCCTCAGTTCTGTGCTCCGAGGGCACTGCTGAGCCACACCGTGCCGCTAACGGCAGCTGGGAGCAGAGGGAGGTTCCAGTTCCTGTTTCTCCACAGGAAAGTGTTCCCTCCTCGGCTGGAATGCTCTTGTTGTTCTCACCAGGAACTCCGTCTCGAGGGGGCTGTGCCTGCTGCAGGTGGGGATGCCCACAGCCTGGTTTTGTCTTTCAGTCCCTCATTCTGCAAAACATTCCGAGGCTTTGGGCACTGAGGGTTGATGGCAGGGGCAGCTTTGCCCCTGGAGGATAAGGTTTTTGGATCTCACGCTCTTTGTTTCAAATTCACTGACTTTGTGACTGCTGGTGTGGGCTGTCTGCCCTCCATAGCCTTAGGAAAAAATAAAGGAATAAAAAACATCTTTAAATTCGGGCCAATGTCTCCAAGCCCTGAAGCCTTGGAAGTCTCAATCTGGCTTGTTCTTGCCCCAGAAACACATGAGCCTTGCAGTGCCTTGGGCAGAGGAGGCGGTAAATCACTGAGTGCTCCTTCTGGAGGTGGGGACTTGCTGATCTGGCAGAGACAAAGGCTCCAAAGGCTCGGTGGGGAATCATCAGACCTTGGCAGGGCTGGGCTGGCCCTGGTTCTTCCCACACAAATTGTGTTTTCCCTCCTTGCTACGTCATGGCCAATTGTGATGGTGCCCTTAGGCCCTCGGCCAAATGGGAATGGGAGAGGACTTTCCCCCCACCCTGTTCTTGGCTTGGGGACATGATTTATGTCCTCCCTGCCTCCTTCCAGGCTTAGGAATCCTTTATCCTTGGATGGCAGGGGAAGGCAGCAGTTGTCTGGGCACTGGCTGGCAATTTGCAATGCTGCATTATGCATGGGCAGAAAACACAGGAATAAAGCACGAGGAACAGGAAATCACTGCGGTGTTTTTAATCTGAAAGGTGAGATCGAAGCGCTGTTTGTAGGCTGCCTTTAATGGCCCTCGATTGGCAATTAGTGTTATATTATCACATATCTTTAATAGAATATTGATGCTGTTGGCAGAGATATAATCCCAGTGTCAAGAGTAATTCCCCTCTTTCCAGCGTGTTGCACTTATTACGTGAGGGCCCAGCGGAGCCGTCAGGGCTCGGCCGAGGCGTCTCCGATCAATCAGGATCAGCACTTCCACCAGCGACTGAGGCCATGGCAGGATGCATATTAATGAGTATTAATGATCTGCCTGGGGAGGGAGGTGCCGGACCGCTCCGACTCCTGCCGGCTGCGGGGTTGGGCTCAGGGAGAGCCGCAGGGATCCAAGGTGCATCCCAGATCCCAGGGATCCGAGGCGCAGGGAGGTGCCTTCCTCGGAGCCTCAGTGCAGCCAGGCAGAGCTCCCGGTTCATTATTCATTTACCTTGTGTTGCCATTGGAAAGCAGGGGAAGCAATAATAAATACCAAACAACTGAAGTTAATCTCTATCCACAGTGCTGTAATAAATGGGAAGTTAAACAAAAAATCAATGCAGATCTGTTAATTCCAGGCACTCCTGGGTCTGCTCCAGAGCAGAGCCCGGCCCTGGTGGGATGCTGCAGCCGGACCTTCCCTGGGGCACAGGCATTCCCGTGGCATGGGGTGTTATTCCCACGGAGCTGCGGAGCTGCACCTTCACAAGAGGCTTTTCCTCTGCTGGAGCCTTTTTTCCTCTGCTGGAAACCTTTGACTGCCCCTTCTCCCCAGACCCACAGACTCAGCAGGATCCCTGGCGGGATCCCAGCCTTCCCTCCCCCCCTTGCCGGTGTGGCTCTCGCAGTTCTGGTGGATGTGCTTGTGGGAAGCCTCATCCCAGCGGAGCGGTGCGAGCGTGTTCCCGGTACATCCTCATGCCAAATATCAATCACGGGCAACAACAGGGGCTGATGGCAAAGGACACTTCAGAAGAAGGGGGAAGAGGCGAATTTCAGCACTAATCCGGACCCCGAGAGGAAACTGCTCCCTGAACAGGACCCTGCTGCGGAGCTGAGCCCAGCAGCGGTTCCTGGGGGAACTGGGATTCTGTGCAACCTCAGCACTTCTGTTTTTCACCAGGATGAAAGAATTTGATTGCTGCAGAAACCTCTGTACTGAGACAGCCGTACACAACATCCTGCACTGGAGACTGATACATGAATCCCCAAAGCCTGTGAGCTTCTGGATTGGTAAAATGGCTTCTGGGGAGGACTGTGAGGGCTTCCCTTTCCATGGAACCCAAAAGTCCTTTTCCCAGTTTTGGGCAGGCTATCCCTTGTCCCCCCACTTCCCTCCACCAAGGGGAGCTGCAAACCCATCTCAGAAGGGAAGGTGGTTCAAGCTTTGGGCTCAGGCTGGAGCTCCTGGTGTGGTGACAGCACCGTTCCTCCGAGGCCATCCCTGCAGCCGTGGCTGTGCTGCCTCTGGAGCGGGCTGTGCTCCAGCCTGACCCTGCCCTCGGACCCAGCACTGCTCACTCCCTTCCCCACGAGCTCTGCTGGGAAGAGAAGCCGTGGATGCTCCTCCATCAGCCACGTGGGGCCACCTCCAGGGGCCCCAAATCCACCAGGGCTTTGCCACTTTCATGTGTGCTCTCCCTGATTTATTTCTTTTTTCCCTTTTAGTGCCTGCAGCCTCAGCTAAGGCAAAGAGCTGAGGATGTGCTGTGCTCGAGCCACTGGGCCATGGGATTTGCACCCTCCTGCTCCTCTTCCTGCAGAAACCCTCTTCCAGAACTCCCCTGTCTCTGTTGCTTTCTGTAGGACTTGGAGGTGTGTGGCCTCAGCTCCATGGATATGAAAGGGAAGGCTGGTGAGAACAGGTCCTAGCTGGAATTCAGCAGGCTGGAGGTGCTTGTGCAGCAGCCCAGCGCGTGTGGGGCACGGGCGATGGCACAGCATCCCATTCCCATCCACCCCCAGCAGGACTTAGAGCTCCTGGAAAACTGGGTTTGTAGTCTTTAAACAAATCCTGGACATGGGATATGGTGGAAAGGGAGCCACTACCAGGCAATTTCAGCTTCAAAGCCTGGATGTATTTAACTTTTAGCAAAACACCACGATCTGAAATCTTTCCTTGGAAGGCACAAACGCATCTGCAGCGAGGGCTCCCGGATGGTGACGGAGCAGCACATTAGCATAAATTTTCTCGGGAACTGAACTGTCACAAGGCCAACCTTGAAAGCTATTTGGAGTATTTACAGCTTTTATGAAGCCCCCCGGGAGAGAATAATCTCAAAGTACTGCAGACACTGCTTGGAAGAACCGTGAAAAACATTCAATTTAGGAACAGTTCTGCCTGCATCTCTGGTTTTTGTAAGCCCTCGCTCCCACCACCAGTTCTGTCCCCACCTGGGTCTCCTCTGCCAGAGTAGTGAGTCACAGCAAGGTGATGATGATGGCACAAGCAGAGAATTACGAGATTGGGCAGGGGAAAGGCAGCAGTGGGTGGAAGGCTTCGGGAAAGAAAGTGATGTCTTCGTGTGAATCCCTATTTGGAAATAAGAGACAGGGGGAGAGACATGGAAGAAGACGAAGCAGCTGAATTGCCTCAAAGCAGCCTGCTTTTCCTGCTTTTCCTGCTTTTCCTGCTTTTCCTGCTTTTCCTGCTTTTCCTGCTTTTGCAGGAGGCATCAGTGGGTTTCTGAGTCTACCCAAACCCATGTATCTCCTGTTACCCCATCCTCAGGATCCTGTAACCATGTCAACCAGAAGAGAAGACACAGAAAGCCAGCAAAAAAAAAAAAACAAAAAGGAAAAAGAAAAGAAAAACTCAGCTTGAAAGCCACTATGTTTTGGATTACGCAAGCACATGAGTACCTGATCTAGCTCCCGAAATTACAGGGTTGCACAGTGTTCTGTTTACAGTGGGATGTCACAGGCTGTAATGAGCTGCTGTGTCATTATGGGAGCAGATGCCAAACAGATCTCAGCGTGTTTATGGAAAGGCTCTCTCTTGCTGTAGAGCTGCACAGGGGTTTCAGGCTCCTTGGCGAGTGCAGAGGACAGGGATAATGTTTGTCCCGGGGGTGTGGGTGTGCAAACACAGCCCAGAACACGGAGCTGCTCTGCTGGCACACAGAGACAGGCACGGGCTGGAACATCCATCCCATCCCGGAGCTGCCTGCTCCGGCCATCGCATTGCAGCTGCACTGCCACCATCACTGGCGTTCCCCTGGTACTTAGGACCACCTGGGAACGGCAGCAATCCCAGCCCCGTGTGGCTCCACATCGGGAGTGCATCCCTTGGGAAGGCAGCACGGAGCAGGAGCCACTGGTGGCTCAGCACTCCCGAGCGATGGGAAGCTTAGGAAAACAGCAACGTTCCCTGCATGGAATAACCTGAGAGGAACAACAAGCGGGGCCCCTCTTTCCAGGCGTTTGCCAAAAAAATCAGCGTGTGCATGAATAGAGAGAGAAATAAAAGGTTTCTCGGAGCTCGTCTTCGGGGCGCAGCAGCGTGAGCGCATGTTTTATTCAGCAAGGAGCAGCTGCACTACCTGGAGCAGAAATTCAGCTTGTTGAGGCCTAATCTAGGTAGATCACTGAAGCTTTGGAGAGTCTAAACAGCCAGAGAGCAGCAGATCTCGTCTTTATTGCAAGCAAGGTGCTTCTGCAGAGGGGGTCGGCCTCGGTCTCACCCAGCGTGACCCGGGGCCTTGGCAGTGCCTGCTCTCCCACGGGAATTCCCACAGTGCTGGGGCTCCTGCGGGGCAGCTCGTGCCCGTGCCCTCCAGCCTGGCACCCCCAGTGCCTCAGTGGCACTGAGCTGCTTTGCGCAATCCCCCTTTTCATCCGTTATCCCCCTCTGGCACCCTGACCTGTGGGATCGGGGCAGGCCCCCCAGGATGCGCCTCTGCTTCCAGCCCCCAGCCCAGCTGGGAACCCCAGTGCAGGACTGTGACAGCTCTGTGGCTGCCACTCCACGCATCCTGGGCAAAAGTGGGAGCATTCCAGTGCGCAGCCTCTGCCTCTGCTGCTCGGGCCACATGGATGAGGTCATGACATTCTTTTATTCTCCTCTCTTCTGTATGCCGGGGTTTGGAAGATAAAGTTAGTAAAATTCCTCCTGTTCAGGGCAAAGGGCAAAACTTGCAAAGGGAAAAGCCTGGGAAATAAAATCCCTCATGTACCAGGAGCATGAGACACTGGGAGACATTCCAGCCTTGAGCTGGAGGGAGCGAGCAAGATCCCCTGTGCCGAGGCTGCCCGCATGCTGTGCTTACCCCGACAGTAATTCAGGGGCCAGGGTGCCTTTTCCTTCCCTGAGCCAAAGGGTTCTCCCTCCAGCCCTTGGGATCGTGCTGACAGAGGGATTCCCCTTCTTCCCCACCCAGCTATGACCCCACAAGGCTCTCCTTGTGTCACCTCCCTCCAAATGGCAGAGCCCTGGTTGTGCTGGTGAGGATGGGGCATGGAGCCCACCCATCCCAGCTGGGAAGCCACATCCAGGGGCTGCCCAGTGCTGGGGGCAAATGGCTCCCAGTGTGAGAAATGATTTAGGGGGATGGTTTAAAAGCTGGGATGATTAATGTGTGTGACTTCTCCAGAGTGCTGGAAATGATAAATCAGGATGGAATGGGGAAGCAGGGTGTAAATTTGGAGGTGTCTGTGTGGGGATGGTGTGGAGGAGGCCAGGCTCAGGCTGGGTGGCCCCTGATGCCCTCACACCGACTGGCTGAGGGTCCTGGTGAGGATGAGGAGGGTACCTGGATACTCGGGAATGTGGGAGGTTCCTCTCACCAAGGGCACATGGCACAGCACAGCCAGCTCCTGTCCCTTGGCATGGGCACGTGAGGTTAAATAACTCACAAGGGAAGGATTCAGGAGATGTTCCGGAGTCCCTTTCAGTAGCCAGGAATAATCCATGAGGATGAAGGAAGCAGAGGTCTGCATGTGTGGAAAAGGAGAGAGGCGGGGGGGAAGGGGAGATTTTATTACTGAAATTTGCCAGAGAGACTCTTTAATAACGTCATTCATCTTTCTGTCAAATACATCACATTAGTGTAGGGAAAAGGGACTTTGAGAAGATGAATTAAGACTTAAATACATTAAAATGACTTAAGGAATATTTAAATACAATACAATTTATTTTTGTGTAGGCTTGTTTCATGTCAAGCCGTGCTGTCTGAGGCTGGTACAAAGCGTGTGCACGGCTGTGCATCAGCAATGCCACTTCCCTTAGAAACAGGGCTCAAATCAGGCTTTTCTTTGGACCAGAGATGATGTGGATGCAATTAACTGGCACGGAACTGCTGCTGGCATTGCACAGAGCAACCAAATTCCCTGCAAGTCCCCCACGGCCCCTCAGCACCACGGGGATGCTCCGGGAGGGAAGCGCTGGCCCCGGCCCCCGCTGCTTTCACATTCCAGCCCACAGGTGACCTTCACCTGAGCGCTCCCACCTGTGGCTGCATCCGAAGGCAGAGCAGGAATGGAGGCGGATTTTCCTCACTGTGTGAGACACCACCCTCCTCTGCTATGCTCTGCAAAGAGAAACAGCTCACTGCAGCTGCTCTGTGGCCGTGATCCCGCAGGGCACCAGGTACAGCCCCAGGGTGGTGGCTGGAATGTCCCCAACCAGTGCTCAGAAATGGAGCCCCCTCCTCCTGAAACAGCCCCTCTGCCCTGGCTCCCGAGGGATAAATCTGAGACAAGAGACAAGGAGGGGAAAAAATAGAAAGAAAACAGACAATTGCCTGGAGCTGCTTCTTGTTCTGCAACGTTGGGGCTAAAAATAGCTCGGCAGAGCCTTTCTGCCCGTGGGCGCTGTGCGGGAGCAGCCGCCTGCTCCCCCTCTTGCAGGAGTCAGAGCAGGCCTTGCTTCCAGACATTTGTGTCTGTCTTGTGGCAAGGGCTTTGGCTGACTTTTGGTCTGCTTTTGCTTCTCAACCCTGAGTGCTTCATCAGAGAGAGGCCACAGGAAAGCACTGAGAGTAATTCAGCTCCTCGGGAATGAGGAGTGGGTGGGATGCTGAGGCGCAGACCCCGGTGAGTGCAGGATGCGCCACAAAGATTGAACTTTTCCTGCCACAGAGGGTTCCTTGAGAGCTTTCTGTTATCTCCCTGTGCCCATAGAACACGTTGGAATTGCTTCCAAAAGCGTTTAAGGGCTCCCGATATGAAAGGCACACGGCTGCTCTGTGATGGAGGAAATTAAAAACCCTCAAAGCAACCTGTTCGTCTGCCTGGAGAGAGATGGATTCAGCTGGAAACATCCGTGCCTGCAGCTTTGTCCTGCTGTCCCCACAGCTGGAGCGTGGGACCCCTCCGGGACGGAGAGCGCAGGAGGAACATGTGTCCTCTCTTCCAGGCCCGTGTGTTCAGTTCCTTCATCTCCTCCCATAAGTCAGACCTGCCAAACCCTCCTGGATTTGTTTCCACTCGACTTTACTGCTCGTTTCTGTGCTTTTATTGAGACACTTCGAAGGGTAGCAGTGCCAGAGGAGTGATAACCGGGTGTAGCCCTGCAGCGACAAAGTGACCAGCCTCAGGCACCACCTTGGACTGAGCTCGTGCTGCGTTTGGGAAGCCGGGGGGGACAATGTTCGTGGCTCTGCTGCGAGCTGGGGGGATGATGCTCATCACTCTGCCACAGCCGCGGTCCCTGGTGGGAGCTGGGGACCCACCCCAGCTACTGCCCACCCCCGGCACAGTGTCAGGGGGCGATCACCGAGGGATGAGCAGAGGTGTGGGATGGGTGACAAGGAACCGCTCCCCACCCCACGGCCGGAGCTCTCCGGGGGCGGCAGGGACGGGCGAGGTGCGGGACTCCCCCGGCTGTTCCTGCAGGGATAACGCTGCAGGTCCTCGAAGGGACGCAGGGCTGCAGAAGGGAGCAGAAGGGGATGCTCCTGCTCACAGTGGGGCAGCTCTGGCTCCTTCGAACAGGTCACAGCTTTGCTGCCTCAGAAACAACCCGCGGGTTTTGCTGCACTTCTCTGCGGGTGCCCCCCCCGTGCTCAGCCCCTCCCGAGCCCGGGTACCGCCCTGCAGAGCCCGCGGGCTGCTCGTCTCTGCCTCGTGTCGGTGTCCCGGCCTCGGAAGGTGGCTGTTGTCCCCTGGCCGGGCACATGGGAGCTGTTGGTGTCCCCTCAGCAGCCGGTGGCCAGGCTCCTTCCCCCGGCACGCTGGCTCCGGGCGAGTCGCGGTGCTAATGAGCTCGCTGGCAGCAACAACTGCATGCGCAGCACTTTCGGAGGCAGCGCCTGCTAGAAATTAATTTTTAGTTCATCTAGAGCAGGGCTGTTGGCCCCAGCCCAGAGCTGGATGTGGCAGCAGCGGGAGGTGCGGCCGGGACCAAAATCCCTGCACGGGGTCAGAGATGCAAGGACTGGGATACGGGAGAAAAGGATAGTTTGGTTCCCTGGTGTTTCCCAGCAGAGGGAAAATGCACATTTTTGTTTCCTGGATGCTGTTTGCCAGGCTCTGCTTTTGCCCTCCTATCAGGAGAATCACCTGTGACCAGCACAGGAGGTCTCCATCCCCACAAAAACCAGGTCTCACTTCTGGCAGCTCTAATGAAGGGAAGCGAATCCAGGCTGACAAACAAGCCTACGTCACACCTCCCTCTGCAAAGAGGTTTTTAGAGCTGGCTTAAATGGATTTTGGGAAAACGTCTTCGGGATTGGAGCTACAAATGGCTTTTTGATCAAAACAAAATCGTTCATTTTGAAAACTGAAACTGTTTCATTAAACATGTTTGGGCTTTGTTTGTTTATGTCAGAAGCGATGGGTTTGCCAGGGTCTGAAAATTGGAAAGTTTAAAGTATTCTTCTATCCTGGACTTTGAATGTAAAAGCACTTCAAAGGTGCTATGGAAGAATAAGAACAATTAAAAATTTATTTCCTGGGGGGAAAAGGAATGATTAGAACGATCGGAATAAAGATCACATCTCTATTTTCAGGCAAACTTCTCTCGGCTTTAAAGGCTGGAGATGTATCTGGGCTGAATAGAATCGTGCAGGGCCCTTTGTGTCACTCGAAGCGGGAGAGGGGAGCGCGCCCGGGGCTGCAGAAAGGCTTTGCTGACACCTGACATTTGAGGCACTCTGGCCTTTTCTGAAGGCAAAAGCCTTAAAAGCATTTTCATGAGCGGTGGCGATAATCAGGCTGCGATCCCAGCTCCCCTGGAATCCATGGGCTCTCCTGCAGCTGCTGGATGGGGCCGATGGCTCCGTGTTCCTCCAGGCCTCGGTGGGCACCGGGGAAGGAAGGAGGGCTCTGCCAGGGCCGGGTGGGGAGGGCTAGCAGGAAGGGAGTGTGGCAATGCCCAGAGCTGCTCATCCTCAGCCCTTCGGCACGGAGCCTCTGGGCCCCTTTCTCCTCCTCGATGAGTGCTCTGGTTTTCATCCCGTTTCCAAGGGACAATAATCTGTGCAGCAGAAGGTTGCCCTCAGCTCCCATTCATTGGAGAGGGACAGAGAGGGGACGTGTGGCAGCTCCGAGCTTTGCTGTTATCCCAGCCAGGCTGGAGCCCAGGCTGGCAGCACCGTGCAGAGCCCACAGCTCCCAGCATGTCCCTGGATCCAGCGATGGGAGCGCAGTGCTCGGAGGAACAGCGGTGGGATCAGGGCACCGGGCTCTGTGCCTCCGCCGGAGCCTGGATGGATCCTGGGAACAAAGAAACCCGCTTCTGAAACCAGGCAGAACTGCCCAGCCCTTTGCAAAGCAGAAGCAGCTGGCTCGACTAATTAAATGTTAAAAATTCCAGCAAGACGAGTGTACCAGAAAACAAACAGGCACGGGAGCCAGGACGGAGCGAGTTGGAAAGGATCCGTGCGGTTCCCTGTCTCTCCCATATGTGTCTGCATAGACGCTGGCACCTGTGCAGCCATGTGTTCACCCGGCCCCGCTCCCGCATCGATCCGTGGGGAGCGGGAGCCGCGGGCTGTGCGATCCCGCGTCCCCCCCACGTCCCCATCCATGCACGGATGTGGCTTCAGACCCGGGGGGCACGAGGTGCCTGTCCTTGTGCCAGGCTCTGCCCGACCCACTGGGGCAGGAGGCGGCTCCATCGCTCTTTGCTTGATGGTTTGAGGGAGGAGGGTGACTATTTGTTAGCAGTGGTTTTGCAAATCGCCACTTTGTGGAGAGGAAATAAGAGCCATCCATTTGTGCCGGTGCTATTAAAGATTTTCTATAAAGTGCCTACATTTCCAGTGCAGCTGAATGGATTTCTCTGCAGAAAACTGCCAGGACAGAGAGGCACAGTGGAGGAAAATATCATATACAATGATTCACAAACACATAAAAATACCCTTCCCAGCTTGGCTATTCTTCCACCGCACAACAAACACCTTGTGAGTCATTCTTGAATGTATGGACGCATTGGAAAATGAAAGTTGGATTTGAACATTATTCATTAAGACCTGGGATTAGTTCACTTCTCCATTTAGCTCCTCAAAGCCAGCATGCCAAGTCAAGCTAAAATGCATTCTAAGGCTGTCTCAGTCACCAGGCAGTTCTAACAGCCACAGTGGTTTTCTACATCAATGTTTCTGTATTCGGCTTAAAAAACCCCCAACTTAATTCCTTGCTCCTTGCATTGAATTAATCAGATATCTGAAGGTAGGTGGAGGCAAAAAATCAACATTTTTCTTGGCAGGCACATTTAAGTTGAAGGGCTGTAGCTCTTGCTGCAGACGACAAGATTGCAATGTTTAGGAGATAAAGAAAGGGGATGGAGGGCATCCACGGAGTGACAGCCGCATGCACGCCCTGCCGCCGGCGGTGGCAAACAGCCAGGGACGGGGACGGGCCCGCGGATGATTTACAGCCGCACATTCTCTCTACAAGCACGTTAACTCCCACCTCGGAGGAACCGTTAATGAAAACTTGCGTCAGCTCTTCCAGCGCCTGTCAGACACAAAGACGCTGCTGGATGTGCGGCCGGAGCGGAGCAGAGGCTGGGGACAGCGTCAGGGCCACGTGCCGCCTGTGTGTGGCCATGGCCGTGTCCCCGTGGCCGCCCTGTGTCTGATGGCCAGCACGGGAGCACGAGCCCAGCACAGGGACCGGCCCAGCAGACACGGGGCACGCTGCAAACACGGCCCAAAGCAGCTGCAAAACACTTTGCAGCTTCCACATTGGAATTTCGGGCCAGCTCGTAACTGGCACCGTGGCCATGCGCGAGGCGGCGGCAGCAGCAGCCTCTCCTTCCGCTGCCAACGGGGAAAAACAGCACAGCTGTGCTTACTGCTGCTCCTAGGGATATTTAGCCTCATTTAATGACAGTATGGGGCAGTTTGGTACAAACATATGGATGATGTGGCCACGTTTCGACAATTACTCAGCTGCTGAGTTGCTGCACCTCCCCTTCGGATGATCCTGGATTGGGAACTGGGAACCGCTGTCCTCGCTGTGTGGGGACAGCTCCTGCTAACAACACTTATCTGCCCTCTAAGGTCAGATTCCTCCCAGGCCAGCAGCAAGACAAATGCCACACGAGCGAGGCACCTGATGGAGGACAAGCCCGTGGCCAGCAGTGCCGTGCTCAGGGTGTCCTGCTCGCTGCCAGCCGGCTGAGCCAGCCCCGGGCCAAGGCGGCAGCTCCCCTGCATAATTTCCTAGCACCAATACCTTGGTGAGCAGCACAAGCTGCTTGTGGGCAAAGAATCAAAATTCATAGAATAAATTATACACGCTAAATTATTTGCCCAGCTTTGTTGATTATCTGCAGTTAAAAAGTTGGAGAAAGCTGAGCTGCTCTGCGCATAAACACCAGGCAGATCCTTGCAGGCAGGAGGTGCTCAGCTTTGGCACAGGGAGAGGAGAACTGCCAGCCCAGAGAGGACGAGCTGCCTGCAGACCCACTCCCCTCCGGCATCCCCTGGGATTGGGGTGGGTGGCAGCCCCACCACGCGGGTGAAGAAGCTGCTACAAACACCTCGGTGGGCTTTACTACAGAGTTACTCAGCGAGCTGCAGTTTGGTGGTGCTCCTACGCATAAGAGGGATTTACTCTTTGCTGGCTGAATGAAACGACGTTTGTGATGTTACAGAACATTTAACGGCATAAAGACAGTTCGGTACGAGGATCAGAACAAGCACACGGGTTTGCAGCCCGAGCTGTGGATGACCCGTGCATGGAGGGTCCTGCTCCTCCTGTGCCTGGCCAAACTCCTTTCCCCCTGCCAAGAGGAGGAAGCTCACAGTGGGTCAGCGTGTTGAAGGTCTGTGATTGAGCTCGGTGATGAATCGCAGCTTGATGACTTCCTCTACATCAATGGAGCTGAACTGGCTTGGGGAAACTGTTTGATTTAAGAAGAATAGGCCTAATTTTGGAAGTGCTTCACACCCATCAATCTAAGTGAAATTCATTTATCTGAGGCACAGCTGATATGTCTCCCATTTACATAGCACTAAGTGCCTCACAATCCTTGATATATTGAAGCTCACAGCAGGGGAAGAGGATAACGCCGCTATCCCCTTTCGCAGGCGGAGAAGGGATTTTGCAGCGTAATCCAATGAGTCACGGGAGCCAAATGGGCGCCACGACCCGGACTGGGAGCAGTGTCCTCTCCCCGGCCACGCTGCGGGGTGGACGGGGCGGCTGCGCACGCGTCGGGTCTGGCGTCTGCAGGGAGGGGGCAGAAGGAGCTTCAAAGCATTTCCCATCTCCGATCTAACACGGTTTTATGAAGTGTTTGCAGTAGTGTCTCAAAGGCAGGGTTGGGAGGCAGAGTGGGAATCACAGCGGTATCTGATGGAAGAGATATTTAGAGGGAAGAGACATATGGCATCTTAAATAAAAACAGCCTACTCAGTGGTTAATCTCCACTTGAAAAACCTCCAGGACGGACTCGTCCGTCTCCCGCTGCAGCCCCGCCACGCTGCTGGCTGGGCAGAGATGCAGCAGCCGTAGTTAACGCTGCAGGGCTGGGGGTTGGGGGAACCAAAGCACCTTCCCCACCTCTCAGTGGGTCCTGCATGGCTGCCTTCGAAAATTCCAGCCTGAGGTGGAGAGGCCAGGGGGTTGGTGGGGCGATGGGACCAGGACCCCTGACAGCAGCCCCCACCCAGCAGCCGCCTCTGCAGCTCTGTCCTTGGTGGCCTGAAAACAGAAGCAGGCAGGGAAAACAAGTGCCTTCTTCCTGCAACTCTCCATGGGCTCTTAGGACAATGATGGAATACTTGGGCAATCGCACAATGTTTGTTTAATGCCAAAACTATCCTGGCCACTTTACAAACAAGCATGAGTAATGGCAGAGCGGGGGGGCAGAAGTTCCCCTCTCTTCCTCTGAGATCCTCTGAGTGTGCACTTCTGCCGTGATTTATCCTTGTTGCAACCTTATCGGCTCACTGGGGATGTAAATCAAGCAACCCGACATTTTACCCGGAATTCCAGTTATTTATACATAGATTGAAAGGGTATAATTACGGCTGCTAAAAACGGCCCGGCAGCGAGGAGGGACACAGGTGTCCGTCTCCGTGGAGGTTGGGGATGGAAAAGTCCGCGCTGGCTCCCTGCCTGTCCCTGTGCATGAGAGGCCTCTGGCACCTTTGCGGCTCTGCTGAGGCGGAGGATGGGGAGCAGGGGTGCAGCCACAGCCTGGCCGTCAGTCCCTTGGGCTTTTGGAAAGGATCTGACCAGGGTCTCTCCTTTGTCCAGGCTGGGGCTGGAAAAGGCATGCCGAGGCGATGCTGGCAGGGCCCCAACATTGCTGCTCCTACCTCTTTCTGAGCTGGACCGCCCCTGGTGATGCAGTTAGGCTTAGTCTTAGGCTTAGGCAGTGTTTAAGGTAATGGTTAGGGTGATGGTTAGGTTCATTGGTAGGGCAGGGTTACCCCGTCCCAAGCAGCCGGCACAAGGCGCACTTGCAGGGTCTGCATGGTCCCCATCCCACCCACATTCCAGCCAGGCTAATTCCATGCCAGTCTCCTGCACAAGTCCACTGCCAAATCTGCCTTCAGCTCCAGGCAGCCGCTGCCTGTTTCATCTGTAAGTTGCCATGTACTTTAACAGCATCTCCCTGATCCCTTGTAATCTCGTTTTTTTCCACTGCTCCCAGACATCTCTCCCTCCCCTTCCCTCCCTCCGGCAGCTGCGGAGTGAGCAGCAGCCCCACACGCCTGTTAAAGGCTGGAGAGCATCCTGGCAGTGCCCGTGGTCCCCGAGCACGCCCTGACCAGGCCAGCAGATGACCGGAGCCCCATCCCTGCGGGACCAGGAGATGCAGCACAGCGGCCACCCCGCGTCCCTCCAGGATGCCCTTCAGAGGCCCAGCATGAAAGACATCTAAAATTCATAAATGTCAAGGAGGAAAGGAAGTGAGGACAACTAAATATAGAAATCCAAACACCTCCTTTTAGGCTACAGAAGCAGCGTGATGTGCACAGCCTAAAAGCCTCCTTAGACTTGAGCCCAGCTCAGCACTGAAGGGCAGGGCGGTGACTGTGGAAGGGAGGTGAGTTCATCTTCCTGGAGTCAAGGTAGCAAAGGCTGACTCCAGGAACATGTGCTCACCTTCTCCCCTTCTTCTCTGCTCAGGTGAGACCCCACCTGAGCACTGCATCCAGCTCTGGAGTCCCCAGGGGAAGGTAGACATGGACCTTCTACATCCAGACCAGAGCAGAACCACAAAGATGGTCAGAGGGCTCAACATCTCAATAACCCATCCTCGCCCCTCTCTGCACACTGTGACGCTCCTGACCTCAGAGGTTTCTGTCTCAGGAGCTATAGCGAGAGGTTTGCAATGTCTTGTTTGTCCTGCCCAAGCTCAGGAGCTTCCCCAGTCTCACATGCTCCCACCAGAAGCCAGGAGTTCATCCACGTCACAGCCTGCCTTGGGAGATGGAAGTGAAACCCCGGTTGTTTCTGAGTTGAGAATGTCTTTTCTTTCCGTTCCACAGGAAATGTCACTATTCACTTCTCCATTCTGCTGCAAGGGGAACAGAAATGGGTTCTGAAGTGTCTGGGTTTGCTGTGGAAGGAAGATTCTGATTTTCCTACAGGGAATCATGTAGCAGAAACAGCTGAAACCGGAGAAGAAATCCAGGGTTGTCAGAATCTTCAGTTTCTGTTTTAATTATTAGTCTAGTGGGATTTTCTCAGAAATTGTATTTCCACAGTGATAACTGTTATCACTCTATTTTAGAGTCCCGGCTCTTCACAAGCCAGAAATGAGCAGGATCAGTGCTGGGAGGAGCTTCCAGGACACGTTTACAAGCATGGAGTGTTGGCTTCTCTCTGCCCAGGGCAGCCAGGCGGGCAGTGCTCCGTCCTGGACCACCCCGCTGGGGGCTGCGGAGCCAGCTGGCAGGATCCAGCCCGTGGACCCTGGAAGTTCTGTGCCGATGGAGCACGGGAAATGGGATGCCAGGGACAGCTTGCTCTGAGCACAGCCCCCGTCTCTCCAGTCCTATCATTTTTGTTAGGAAGTTTTATCTTTTTAATTTGTTACATATCATGCATTGTCTGATTAATTATTGCTTCTCTGCAGGGAGGACTGAGTTTATAGAGCAGCGCTGGCTTTGCCCCCCCTCGCAGGCTCCGCGCGGGGCTCGGGCGCTGCTCCGTCGATAATAATGACTCAGCATTTGGCTGCTCCGTGGGCATTTCAGAAGCGCTTTATTAAAAAGTACACAGTCCATGCATCGACCATAAATCCAGGCAGGGGCTGCCGAGCGTGCCGTGCCGCTCACACATCACTCCGGGCTGGAGCTGCCGCTGCCTCCGCCGCTCCCTGCCAGCCCCACAACGCCGGGCTTTAATTGCCGCGGTGGCCTGGGATGCATTGAGCTGCTCGGCGTGTCCTTCAGCTGCACGCAGGCAGGAACAGGCACAATAAAATTCCCTTTACAGCCACATCTCTCCATCAGCAGAGCGAGAGCCTCTCCCTGAAGAAGCCTTCCCATTCAGCAGCCGAGCTGGAGGAGGCCGTGTAAGTGCTTGGGAAGGTGCTGCAGCAGGACGAGCGGCAATGAAATGCAGTTGAACATTTCCAGCGCTGAGTAAACCATATGTCTTCATAATTTGATTGTGCCCCGGTCCCCCAGGTACCTCCCAGCTCTATTGAACACCGATGGAGTTATTTGGAATCATAAATAATATTATCAAAGAGGGTCTGCTGGGTAAACAGAGCTGGTGTATAAATTGTCGGCGGCGGTATTGATTGTTCTGAGCTGACTAATGAATAATTCTGTTTAAGGGGCTGTGGAAATAGCGCTCAGCGTTTTCAAGGAAGGCCCTTTGGATGCTTCCTCTGGCGCTGCCGGGCTTTGCTGCCCTAGCCGTGGGCGGCTGGAATGGCCGGGCACAGCCCCCTGGCAGCAGCCCCAGGGCACAGCGAGGCCAGGGCAAGTGCTGGGGGCGTGTTAACCACAGGAGCGTGTCACAGGTGACTGGAAAAACATCTCCCTACCCTTCAGTTCCACCACTTCATCTTCCCCTCCTCCTTTCTCATCGTCTTTATTGACGCAGCAGGACCCGATGAGGAATGTGGGGCTGCTCTCAGAGGGGCACCAGAGACTTGCCACAGGCCACCCAAGGCTTCCCACCCTATCCCAGGGGATCTCTGCTCCCTTCCTGCAGGGAGCCTGGGCACTTCTCTTGGCCCCTCCTCTTGCCATATCTTGGCTTTTGGGCTGTGTGTCTCTTTTAAATCGGGGGTTTTTCCCCAGCTGCCTTACACCCTGCCCCAGAAAGAGGAGAAACGAGCCATCCTTTTTAACAGGACTTGCCTATTTTTCCCTCACCTGCATAATAGCTTCTGTTAAATTTCCAGTTTTCCATCCCTTTGATGTGAGGGACTCTAAATGCTTCCCGCTAATCTCGCGCAGCAGCGCCTGAGACGCTGAAGGCACTGGCGGGGAGATGGCAGGGAACCAACCAACAATTACTGGCGTTTGGGGGCTGGGGCAGCACGGAGAGACAGCTCATTTTAGAATAAATTATGCCATTAAAACAGTTTTGTTCTTTTTCCCTGCTTTTTGGGCTACAGGCTCAGCAGGGAAGAGGCGGAGCAGGAGCATCCCGGTGGAGCTGCGGCCGTTTGTGGCAGGAGGAAGAGGAGAGTGGCTGTGCCTGGGAACGAGCCCTGGCACTGGGTCCTGCCCACCGAGGGTGTTCTTCCCATTTGCCTGGGAATGTGGCTGTGGCTGCTGTGCTGAGGGTAGAACGTTTAAAGGAAGCCTGGTTGTTTTCCCTCCAAAGCAGAGCACGATCATTTTTCCCTGCCCCTTTGTCAGACCATTAAGCATTACTGAATTCATCATTTTCTCTCTTGTCTCCACTTGTTCCCTTTCTTCCCAAAGCCTGGGAAGACCCTTGCTCACAGCTGTGGGTTTAGCATCCAAGAAATCCAAGCACTTGCTTCAACTTCCGTGAAAATTTAAATGTTGTCGTGTCCTTACCCAAGGGCAGCATTAGGCAGAGCCCCAGCTCAGCATCTCCCAGGGAGCGAAGTGAGCTGGTTCTCCAGATGGGATTTATTCAGTGAATGAAGGTTTTGGGAGCTGCTTGAGGATGCTCTCCCCTTAGCTGGGGATCAGGGAACGCTGTTGTCTCCCAGGAAGGGCTCTGGAGCAGGATGGAGCGGGATGCCTGGAAGCACACCTGACCACAGGAGCACCAGGGACGTGCCCGTCTGCTCCAGGTGTGGAAGGAGTTAAAGCAAAGCGCCCAGGAGCTGAGTGTCCAGCATGATTCAGGCCATTTAATTAGTGTCCCGTGCTCCAGGAGTTCGATAGTGTTTCCCCCCGGGAGGAGCACACCGGCTCACATATATTGCCTGTTATCTTTCAAGTACTCTGAGCAGAATGCTTTTTCAGTAACCTCATCAAAGGATAAGCCAGGATTCAGATAAGCTTTTCAAGGAGGAAGTCAGGGTTATAATTTTCAGAGACTTCTGAATGTCACCTCCAATTTTCGGCTCCGCCGTTGGAGCGGCCGTTTTTGGAAGCCACCCAGCCTCAGATATTGAAATGGGTGACCTGTGGACTCAGGCCTCCTCAGTTCCTGGTCATCGTCAGTCTGGCAGATCTTGGAGTTAAAAGTGCCTGAGATTTCTGACTTTATAATAATGTGGTTTCTCAGAAGTGCAAATTACAGAGGAATTGGTGCTAAACTCCCCATTAACTATAGAGCCCAAGAAATCCTCGGTGTCCCAAATTACCTGTCACTCTCTCTGTAACATGGCATAATTTTGTAGCTTAAAAAAATAAAATATAAAGGGCCATAATTTGAATTTTCAGTGAAATTCCTAATTGAGCGTGTGGCTCACTTTGTAGTGGGCTGTGCCCCCCCTCAGTGGGTTTGGCACCCCCTGGGCATCACGATGCTCCTCAAGGCCCTGTGTGTGACCCCCCAGCAATGGTCCCCCCATTCCGTGCTCTCCTTGGGGAGCTGGGGACCCTCCTGCAGCCCTCAGCCTCCAGACAGGGCAGGGATCAGGGGGGCTGAAGGATCCCCAAGAGCAGGGGGACAGGCTGGAGGGAGAAGGCGGCAGGAAAACTCCAGCTCGGGTTGACTCCAGGGTTCAAACAGCTCCTGTGCCTGTAGAATACCTGTGTCTCCCAGAGAGATCGGCTCATTAGGGCTGGGCACGGGGAGGTGGATCGCTCTCCAGAGCAGCAGATGGAAGGCAGATACAGTCAGGGGCCTCGACAGGCACGCAAGGAGGGAGAGTCTGAACCGATGGGGTTTTTGTGTGAATTACATTTGGTTGTGAATTACAAAGAGCTTTTCGCTGCTTTTCCAAGTCCACATTTTTAGCTTTAATTCATGACCACAAGATTTACCCCCAAAATTACCAACACTGATTATAAAGGACTTTTAGGTAAATACAGGGAGGGAAAAGCCAGGGAAAAACAATGACCAAGATGTTTTCTTCTTTCACCAAAGCCTGCTGGAGGGACCCCAAGCACAGCACCAGAGTTCTCTTCCCACAGGAGGAAGGGTGGGGTGCTGCATGGGTTAAAAAGAAGTCGGCACCGGCTCAGTGCCTTTTCTTCCCCTCTGGTTTTTTTCCTTCTTTTTCCCTCCTGGCTGAATCAATAATTAAGCATATTCTAAGTAGTACAGTTTTGCTTGAAATTTTCCATTTGGCTTGGGCATCAGTTGGAAATGAAATATTTAGAGGACAGAATATAGTAATAAAGCCAAGACACATTTTCTGCTAGTATATTTTATTTATTTTGTTTAATAATGAGGTTCTGTGTCTGTCTCTACCCCCCTCCGTATCAGTGGCTTTCTCCTCTTCCCCTTTCCTTTGGAGGCAGGAGATAATATCCCCCTTTTAAAAAAATAATAAAGTCTGGCTTGTCTAACAAATCAGGCCCTGTGCTCTGATGTTGTAAGTGTTCAAAGGAGCTTCCCAGAAGGCTGAGGGAGGGGAGGAACCCAGCTCCGAGGCTCCTGCTCCGCTCATCTGCCTGCAAGGACAAAGCGACCAGGATTCCTCTGCTTAAAATTATTTGTTCCCCGGTGCAAAACCTTTAATAATTCCCTGGGAAGGAAAAGAATCCTTGCCGTGCAGGAGCACAGCCTGCCCTGCCCCGTCTCCCCTTGGCACCTCTGCGTTTCCACGTGTGAAATCTGCTCCGGCTCCTCGGGGCCCTTGTCCCTGCTCTGTCAGCGGGGTCGAGGTGTTTGCAGGAAGGTTTTCCCTGGGGAATGCCGTGGATGCATTACAGATGCTGCTGGGGAAGCAGGGAGAAGGGGTGGAATGCTGAGTGGTTGGCCAGGGGAGGCTGTGGGACCTGATCCTTCCCATCCCAGATCCCTCAGCCCACGTAGGTGGGAAATGCCTGTGCTGCCCCACCAAAATCTTTGTGACTTCAACCTTTCCCCCCCCATTCTGCTTTTGGGATGTAAAAGCAAATGTAAATCCCTCAAATAGAAATTACTCCCAGGAAATTCCTATCATGTACAGCAGAGCACTTCATCCCAACAGCTTCAAAATGTTTCCCTCTGATTTTGATCTTTTCTTCAAAACCTGTTTACAGTTAAAAAAAATAAATAACTGTGTCTGTGTTTGAGATTGTGAGTATTTGAAATGGAGTTTCTTGGTGTGCAGAAGCTCTTGTCTGAAAAGCAAATGAAGTCTCCCAGCAAAGGAAAGAAACCTGGAGCTTCCCTGTCTCCAAGGAGGCAACTGGTCCCGTGGGATATCAGGGCCTGATTTTTGATCCCTGAATGTCACCAGGACCGGGCCGTGGTCCTTTCCCTGTGTGGCAGAGGCTGTGCAGGGCAGGGGTTTGTGGGGTGGCCGAGCTCTGTCACGGCTCCAGGGCTTCTGGTGCGTCCCAGGCTGGGACTGTCCCTGTCACCTCCCACAGAAGGGTCCCAGCTCCCACTTGGGTTTGCTCCCACACTTCAGATAAATATTTTGTGTACATTTGAACTGAAAAAGAGAAGGAAAGCTGAGCTCTGTTGGGCTGCGTGAGATCATGCTGTGTTTGAGAAGTCAAATCTCTTCTTCTCAGCGAATTATGGGTGCCCAAAACTGAGAGTTTTCTGATATTTGCTTAGGCCTGCATCTCATGCCAGCGCTCCCAGGAGGAAAGGCTTGTGCAGGAATCCAATCACAGGATCTTGAGTGAAATAGAGAGGGGTTAGAGAGATTCCCAGGGCCTGATGCTCACATTGCTCGGTTGGGATGTTGCTCCTGTCTGTCCTTTTGCAGCCTCTATGGTTTTGCAGCAGCTTTGCCACATGATTTCCTCTGTTGGCCCAAATCTCAACCCTGATTCGGGCAGCCCAGGGTAAGTTTGGGTTCCCTTTCCCATTCCTACGAGCAGAACCAGTGGTTCGAACTCTCTAGGGCAGTTTTGGGCTGAGCTGAGCACGAGGGAGGCTGGGAGAGCAGGGGGAGCCCTTCCTGCATGCTCGCTGTAGTTAATTCTTGATAATAGTTTTCCCATCGTTAATATTGTTGTTGAACTGCTGCATTCTCACTCAGCCAGAGCTAATTATAATAATTAACAGACAATTCATGAACTTGTCAAACTGGTAATTATAAACCATGGAGACTTTTATCATTAAGAGATTGCTCAGGAGGGAGAAAGGGGTGCGAAGCCTCTCTGGATGAGCTCCATGCCCACGACGAGTTCTTGCCTCTGCCCAGACCTGGATTGCAGAGCTCCAGCTACAAAACCCAGCCTCTCCACGCCCTGCTGAGCAGGGAGTTGGCGCTGCGGTGTCCAAAATAAATAAGTGACAAAGGCAAACACCTGCCTGCAGATCCCCAGGCAGCCCAGGACAGCTGGGCAGGGCTGCTGCCAGCACACGCCGCAGGCACCGGCCAGGCTCTGGCTCCGGGGAGTGTGGGAGGACGCTCAGCTTGAGCCTTCCTCAGCTTTCCTTCCCTCCTTTGGCCATCTTCTTCCATGGAGAAGGACCCTGTGGTCCCTGTGCTTCCCGCTCCCACCTTGCCCTGGCAGGGATTTGGGCTGAGCCTCTCCAGGGAATCCCTGAGCGGGTCACTGGCACCGCTCCCTCCTCTGCACATCTCCTGGCAAGTTTGGCTCAGACGTTCTCCAAGTTTCCTCCCAGGCCTTTTGTGAGCTTTCTCTCCCGGACAGCAAACAACAAATGGTCCTTTTCACCCAGGAGATAAGATTGTTCATCTTCCAAAGTCACCGGCACTTGCAATGCCGGGTCTGGAGCAGTTTGAATAATGAGCCTTCGGGAGAACTCATGTTTCTCTTTGTGTCCTTTTCTTAACAAAGACCTGAGGCTCCCAAGGCAGCGGCGGCTCCGCCAGGCACCGAACGCGACAGGGGCTGCTTCTGAAGGGCACAAGTTACAGAGAAGATTTTCTTTTCTTCCTTATTTTTTTTCTCCCCCACTTTTCCAATTGTATTTTTGTCATGCGCCGTCGCTGAACAATCGGTCCTTTATAGAAAAATTCCCACCAGGAGCGATACGAGTGCTGCTGCCAGATCCCCTCCTCCCTTACAACCACTATCTTGCAGTGCCTCGCATACACATTTCAATCTGAAAAGCGAACCAGAAGTTTCCCCGTGTCCTTAAATCCTTGCTTTTGTGGCACCCACCCTCCCTTGGCCTCTCTCCTCCTTTAGCATTCCCCAGCTTCCCACCCCTGCCCCAGAGGCATCCCTGCCCACTGGCCCGTTCCTGCTGGATGCCTGCAGCATCCCTGGGGTGCGACGCAGCTCTCCCATGCCTCGTTGGAGCTGTACCCAGGCACTGGGAAAGGCAGGAGAGGGAAAGGCTTCCAGCACAGATTGGAAACCTTCTTGGTCTCGCCCTCATCCCCTTGCTGTCCTGCTGCTGGCTTTGCCTCTCCTCTCGCTACCAGGAGTGTAACAAGAAGAACAGAGCTGTTCTCGCAGTGTCTGCAGCCTCCCCCGAGCAGGATCGGCACCACAAACTGCTCCTCATCCCGCTGGCTGAACCTGCTGGGCTCTAAAGGTGTCTGAAACGTTCCTACCAGAGCTACACAGCCTTTTGCATCAGCTGCATCAGAGCTGGAACCTGTTGCTGTCCTAGAAATGGAGAGAAATGAAAATATGGAAAGTACAGGAAGGCTTCCTCCAGCAGTGAAATCCATCCTCCCCTCCTGGTGCAGCCACAGAAGAGGCAGAAACAATTCACTTCCCAGCCACCAAACTTGCAAGGGTGGGTGTGAAAACTCCAGCTGGGTTTTCCTCCTTTTGGTGCCTTCTAGAAGCTGCCAGTCTCTACATTCCCCAGGGTCCTGTGCCCTGCAGCCCAGTCTGACGTGGGCTCCCCTGAGCAGCCGACGGGACCAGCACCCCTGTGCTGGAGGGCAAGCGAGAGGACAAGACCGACCATCTGCTGAAATCCTCAGGTCATCCCGGATGCCGTGGAATCTGCTGGAGGAGGCACTCCAGGGGCACTGGGTCCCTTCCAGGGGCTGTGGAGAGGAGCAGAGCGAGGGGCCAGCGCTGCCCTTGCCAGGCTGCTGCTCGGAATGGCACATTGGAGCATTTAAAATACATTAAAGGAGCCCTCCCTTTGAAGTGGGAAACTATCTCTATTTAATCAGAGAGANCCAAAGATTCCCCCCCCCCCCCCCTTTACCTTCAGCTGTCTGGCTTCTCCTGTGGATAGTACCATGAATAAAACATGCATATCCCAATTAAATCTTGATTTAATTTCTCTTCTTTGCAAAGCTGATGAACTCGAGTGCTTTCATAAAGACACGAGCATTAGCATTCTTTTGTGCTGTACCAGCCAGTCAGAGGAACAGGGGACTGAAATAATCACCCGCCTCTCTCCTGGCCTTGCCAAGCTCTGCGCTGGCTGGAGAATAAACCCTCGGCTGGGATCATCCTCTGGAGCAGCAGCCGGGCTGAGAAAAAGACATTGGTAAATGGTGCAAAAAAGTTTAGTTTCTGAACCAAAAATCATACAGCCAAATCCCTCTTGGAAAAGGTCTGTTCTTTCACGAAAAAACCAGCACACCTCAAACTTTCTTTGCTGGAGACCTTTTCCTTAAAAAAAAAAAGTCTATAAGCTCTCTCAGAACAAATTTCCCCCAGAAAATTGTTTTTGCCCTTCCATTTTTAATAGGGATTTTTGAAATTCATTTCCTGCGTGGCTCTGCATGGAGCTGCTGAAATGTCACCATGGTGATTGTCCTCGTGACATTTCCATTCAGGTTTTACAGCAGGAAAACAAATACATTGCTGGGCTGGGACAGGGGCTGCAGGGGGCTGGACCCTCACGGCCATGGGCACAGGCCAGGAACCCCTCAGCATCCCCTGCCTCAGCTTCCCCACCTGGGCACTGCTGGTGCAGTGCAGGTGCCTTGTCAGGGTCACGCCCCTGATGGAACCTCCTGGTTTCTCCCTCACAGAATCCCCCTGGAGCTGCCCCTCGGTGCAGGGGATGGATGGGTGGGCTCACGTGGCTGGCTCCCAGCTGACCCTGCCCTGCTGCTGGATCAGTATTCCAGGCACCCAATGCCTTTTGTAAAAACAGCAATTTATTTACACCCGAAGAAAGTTTTGCTCCGAGTTGGTTCTGATTTACGGCTGCGCTGCTGTGTGCATGCAGCCTTGGAAATATCGGATTTATTGGCTGTGCCAGACCCCGTGTGCTGGCCTTGGCAGTGCCAGCACGTCCTCTCCCAGAGCTCCTCGGCTGTGCTGTCACCTCCTTGGGGGTGGGGAACCTTCCTGTGCACCCTGATCTTGTCTGGCTGTGGGGAAGGACAGCCTGTCCCTGCTCCCACCCCTGGGCAGCAGAGCGGGGCAGGATTCCTCAGGTACCTGCCAGGGAAAGGTGGGGTGTGCACGGGGAAAAAGCAGGGAATGAGACTCTGTCACCTGTTCAGCCGGATAATGAAAGCTGCCTGAAGCACCGCCAACCTTCCTTTCATCACGGCGTCATTCATTATAAAACCAGAAAGAATTAGCAATGGAGCGTTATCAGATGAAGAAAAACATTAATAGCAGGAATGGGAGCGAGAGAGGAGGAATTTTGGGTGAGTTAATTAAACCACACATTCTCGATTGCCTATGAAGGAGCTGGACAGGCTTCCTCGGGCTCCGCTGCCCCTGAGAGCGCAAGATTCCGTCTTGGAGGAGGAAACTTTCCAGCTTGAGCAACTTTTCCTTCTGAGGAGCAGCACGTGTGTGGTGTTCCCAGCTGCGGAGGCAGGCTGGGAGCTCCAGGAGCAGTGCTGGTTTCCGTCCTGGATAAATCCTATTGTGTAGGCGTCAGCTCCCAAACAAACCCTTGGCTGTGCGTGTGAGCGGCCGTAGAACGCTCTGCAGCCTCCACGGGGTTAATGAAGAGAGGCACTCTCGTGCTCAGTTACGGGCAAAGCTCAATTAAGTTGGGAACTGAAATGGATAATTCCATTAAAATGGATTTATTCACTGTGCCGCTGCCGATGCCCGTCGTGCTGAGGGAGAGCTTCAGTGGAAGTTTGTATTTTACCAACTTTGCTCAGTGTCCTTGTCATCCCCAGACGCCTGTGGGAAATGGAGGAGCCATCGGGACACGTGGCAGAGCTGCAGCTGCCGTCCTCCCTCACCCTCAGCGTGAGCCGGCCCCGGCTGGGCCGGTGCAGCCACAGAAAAGCCACACCTGGCACCAGGGCTGGCACCAGGGCTGGCACCAGGGCTGCTCTGCCTGGGTCCCCAGCAACGAGGGGACACGTGCAGTGCTGATCTCTGTGCCGGGAAGAGATGAAGCTGAGCACTCGAGGTACCACGAGCTGGGCGTGGTGCAGGTCCCGCTCACTCTTCCTTGTGGAACCAGCCTCATTTTCAGCTATTAATTTGTTGTTGGGCCTGGCAAGGTACAGGAGAAAGGAAGAGCTCAGAACGCTTTTATGGGGAGAGCATGGCTGTCCCTGTGCCAGCCCCTCTGCCCAGGCACAGCTTCAGGAAAGCTCCAGAAATCCTCCTGGAAGCCCTGAAGCAGAGGGCCTCACCTTCTCGTGTCCATCTGCATCGGCACCCAGCCCCAGCTCTGTGTCACCGCTGCTCTGGCACCACATCCACTCATCCCAGGAGCATCAGGCTGCACAGGGGGAAATAAAAAACAAACCTTGAACACTTAAGGAAGGGAATTGTTTCATTCTCTCCAAAGGTCAGTCGCTTTAAACTCGGTTCAAGCCACGGGGGCACCTTTCAGTTTCATTCCTTCTGTTTAATTCTCAACAGTTCGTTAAAGTCTGACCCTGCTGCTCTCAGCGATGGCTTACGATGGCCAGTCAGAGACAAGTCCTTCTGCTTCCCAGGCCGTTAAACTGCCAGGGATATTTTAGGGTCTTTTCTTAGTATTTCTGGTAGCGACTCAGTCGCTATCGGAACCCTTGGCAAGCGGCAGAGAGGAGAAAAAGCAGAAGATAATAGGAAAGAATAGAAGAACGAAGCCACCCAATGCCATTTCTTGTGAGCTGAGGAAAGGTCAGGGGAGATTGTGGGCAGTTATCTCCCTGCTGCCACTGATAAAGCTCAGGAGAGCTCATGGCCACCAGTGGCTGCTTCAAACAAAGAGATATTTAATTAAAGCCCACAAAAAGAAAAGGAAGGATAAGTGCTTTAGAGATAAATTCCTATCACCCAGCCAGGCTAGAAGGTCCATGAAAGTTGAGATTTAATCCTCCTGCAGGTGCCTGGGCATCAGTCCTGTGCTCTGTGCCCGGGGGTGGCCCGGAGGCACCCCGGCACGGGGCTGTGAGGTTTGGGGACTGTGAGCACGGGCTGGATCTGCTCTTGCAGGGACGTGACCACACCATCGGTGTCCGAGGCAATATTTACACCTGGGCTGCCCATCCCCGTATCCCAGTGCCAAAGCCTGCCCGAGCATCCCGGCCCTTCCCAAAGGCGGGGGAGAGGGGGGGGGGGGTCNGGGGGGGGGGGGGGGGGGGGGTGTCAGCTGGGCCAGGCGCGTCTGGGCAGGCTCTGGCCGCCGAGGGTATTTAGACACCAGGCTTTGTTTGTTTGCCTCATCAAAGCAGAGCTGGATGTGGCGCTCCCTGCCCGCCCGCCCGTCCAGGGCCGCTCGGAGGAAGGTGTTGATTGCGCCGCTGCCGCTCGATGGGGGTTTGGGCAGAGCCAGGTCCCCCAAGAGCGGCAGTTTAATAAAAACACCAGCATGATTTACCATCTCTCAGGCTTGGGAGCAGCCTCTCTCTCCAGGTAAAAAACATCCTCTGAATCCACTCTCCTAATTTGCATACGTAATGGTCATATCATTAACAGCTCATTAGGACGAGAGCGGGGGTGACAAAACAAAAAGTCAGAAACGCCGAGCTAGGGAGGAGCCAGGTCCCTGCCTGGGGAGGAGACACGAGGGTCCTCCAAAGTGAGGGTTAAAAAAGCCGGAGTGGTGTTTGGGTGACGGGAAAACGTACCGGGAAGATCCACGGGTCATTTGGAGCTTATGAAATGAAACGTATGAGGAGCGATGTGCTGAATGAAGGTTAAAATTGCCCTGTTGTGCCCGTGGCAGCCCTAAACGGCTTGTGCTGGGGAGCGCCCGTGCTGCCTTCAAGGTGAAACGGATGGGAAGGAGATAATTGAATTGTAGCGCAGAGAAGGGGCTGGGATGGAGCTGGCACACGGATGGAGCTGGCATACGGATGGAGCTGGCACACGGACGATGCTGCCAGGCATCATCCCTGCAGCCACAGAGCCGGGGCAGCTGATGAGCAGCTGAAATGTCACCTCCCCGCCGGCCCTCTGCTTCTCCGAGTGCCCTACGGACACCCGGGGAACTTCAAGAGTGGCAGAAAACAATAGGCTGAATATGAGGCAGCCCTGGTGAGAAGGGGCTTTTGTCCGGAGCTGATAAATTAACCTCCCGGGATTGGGCTCCCCTGCCGGCAACGCTCCTGGGGTGCTTTATTTACATGTTAATAACTAGAAAAATAACCAGAGGAGAAAAGCAGAACTAGTTCTGACAACTTTCAGGAGAAGCTGGAAATAAAAGCAGGAACTGGCTCCTTTGTCCTAAGAGGGTAATTCCAGCTGCTCGGCGTGGGGATTTTTCATTTTAAGACACCACTTTCTGGGAAGTGCTGTCACCCAGGACGATGCCTGGCTGGATAACTCCCACTGACACCCTGATTTACTCCTGTTTATTGTCACTGCTGCTCTGCTCTCCTTTAATTGGGGTTATTTTAGGACAGAAGTGCGGTTGGGGGATGTGCCATTCACGGCTCTGTTGCCCATCAGCTGCTGAGAGCAAACCCAGCTCTTCAGTGGGGAGATGGAATACAAAGCTGATGCACTCTCAAAATCAAATTGCTCCCAGCCCTTGCCCCAACAGATCAGGCACTCTCTCTGTCTGCTTTCCTAGGGATGGGTGAAGAGCATCCATCGCCTCTGCAGTGCCCTGGAGAGCCCTGGGAACTGATGCTCCTGCATCAGGTCCAGGGTCGTGCAGGTGGGGGGCCGGGATTTCTCTCTCCTCTCTCCTCTCCTTCTGGCACCGTTTTGCTCACTCACAGCGGAGAGGAGCATCATCTCCTTGGCGCTGCAAATCCACTTCAGCAGCCAGAGAGCCCCAACAGCTGCCACGGCTTCTGGGAAACCTCTGGGAGAGCTGGCAGCAGAGCCGGGGCACCCGGCCAAGGCTGCTGTTCCTGCTTTCTGCTCTCCTGCATCCGTGTTCCTTCCTAGGGGAGGAAGTTTTGAACACCTCCGAGGGCGGAGGGATAACTCCAGGTGGGAAAGTCCTACTCCACCGAGTGGCTCGAGAAAAACCAGGACTCTTAATGCTAAGCTCCAGCCCGTGTAACACAGAAAATGGTATTAAAGGATTTGCTTTTCATGACCATAATTCAGAGTTAGCGTACATTTGATGTTTAATGTATGAACCACAGGTGATTTCAGACTGGCATGGCCTTTTCTAAATAGTGTTTTAATCTTAGGGGGTTTTTCAGTTTTTTAAGGTTTGGCTACTCAGCCTGTCAGACAAGAGGAGAACAAAACCACAGCAAAGCTGGGTATGAGAATCCAATGTGGGCAGAGGCTTTTGTTCCGTCTTTTATTGAGGTTTTACCTCTAATCTCTGCCTTTTGATGCAATTTAAGATTAAGGAAATGAAAGGCAAGGCTGCCTGTGAACAGTTATCCAAACAGGACAGCCGAGGGGCGCTTCCAGGCACTGCTGTAAGAGGCTTTGGGCAGCTTTCCCCAAAGGGAGAAGCCAGAGACTCTGCAGCAGCTCCCGAGGGCCTGGGGGAATGGGAATGGGGCCTCTCCCACTCTCCAGCAAACCTCCTGTCATCCCAATCCCACCCTCATCCACTGGGAAGCGATTCCCGGCAGAGCAGGTGTTGGGATGCTGGGTTAGAGGGACTTGATGGGGCTCCGGTGGGCTTCCAGCTGCCTGACTGATGTGTGTGGGAATAAATCCACCGGCCCCAGTGGGAATCCGTGCTGGATGCCCCTTCAGGGATCACCCCAGCACCTGGCAAAACCCCGTCACACCATGGGCAGGAATCCTATTTGCATTCCCAGCTGGTGCACACCTTGAATGGCTCAGAAAATGGGGGGAAACCAAGTTCCTGCCAGGAAAAACAACTCAAATAATCAAGCCCCTTCACGTGGCTCCGGTGATAAATTCGTGCTACTTACCCTGACGAGCTGAAAGGTCACGAGCAGACCTTCCAAAATAATTATTAAATAACTTTGCCATTTGTTCAGGATCAGTTGTGACCTTATTACTGGGAGCAGGAGATGATATCTCCACATCCTGGGCACAGATCCAAGGAGGTCATTAGTAACAATGCTCCATCCCAAATTTTGCAGGGGGAGGGAAGATTCTCTTCAACCAACACATGGAGCTTTCCAGGCTTTTGTGTCACTGGTAAACGACCTGTGAGGACTCGGAAGATCCATCTTCCCTCTCCAGATCATATGTATGTTTCAGTAGCCTTGGAGGGGGCTAAGGGCAGAGTCGGGAAGAAATGTTCTGTCACTGCAAATCTTTTAGCTCAGCAAACAATCAAGAACCATAAATAAAATCCTCTTTAGTGCTCGGACGTTTGCCTCGCTGTGTGCCCGTGATGGCACCAGTCGCACACGGGACGTGTCTTTAAACCCAAAATGGGTCTCTTGATCAGAGATGGGAACCACTGCAGCAAGGGCTGCTTCTCTCAAGTTAAACAAAGACTCCTATGGCCCTGTGCAAGCTCATTTCCAGTCACATTAAACACTATTTGGGCAGAAAAAGAAAAAGCAGCAATTCTGTGCAGCCTTGCCCCCGCAGCTCCTCCACCACGATGAAGACACAAAGACAGCGGGCTCAGGGAAAGGAGGTGTCAGGTCTGAAGGGATGGGCATCAATAACCCAGTGCTTGTGCTCTCTGCCTGACTCCCAGCCTTGCTGGGCCTTCCTGCAGCTCCTCAGCCTCCTGGATGTCCCGGTGTCCCCCCTCGGGGCCCTGCCAGCCCCGGCCGTGCCTGGTAATGGGATCAGCTGGCAAGGGCCATTAGTGAGACCATTTGCCCTCCGCTTTTTATTGTGCTGAAAATTTAATTGGCTGATGATTCAGAGGAGAAATCCTGTCTCTTTACTTTCATCTGGCAGCCGCCTTTGTCCTCCCGGCATTCCAGCCTCAGCCACTGATTCCTCGAGGACAATCAAAACGGTCTTAGAAGAATTTCCAGTACTTTCCAATGGCTCACTTTCTAATAAAGCGTGTGTCACGCCGCAGACAGCAGCGCTCCCAGCCTGGGATTCAGCTCCTGGCGGAGCAGAGAGCAGCTCAATTGCTCACCCATATCATTATCCGAGGGGATTGGAAGCTGACTGTGTGTCCCTGTGGCAGGTCCAGCCCTGGGGGGAGTGGAGGGAGAAGAAGCCATCGAACCCCGTGCTGTGCTGCATTTCAGGGGTCGGATGTGACGCAGCTGCAGTAGCCAAGATCATCGATTGTTTAAAGCCCGTATGATGCCCTGCACTAAACACAGGGATGCCCTGGGCCAGCTTCTGGTCTGGAATTGTTGACAATTCTTGGCCATAATAGAAAAGACAGGGCAGGCTCAGAGCTGTGGGCTCAGCAAGGTTTAACCCATTCCCGGCTCTCCCAGCACAGCCTGCTGGCTGCACTCCGATGGATATTGCAAAACAGGGGCTTGGGCAATCAGCCCGGGAGGTCACACAGTCCGTCCCTGGCTCCAGGGCTCCATCACGCCACCAAACCTGCCCCTGACAGTGCAGCCTGTCACTGCTGATCTCCCAGTTCTGGCCCCAGGACAGAGCCAGCCGTGCTGCCGGCAGCGCTCACGGAGCCGCTCAAAGCCTCACCTCGGCATCACAGGCACCCTTCTGATGTCGAACATGAATGCTCCTTGCTGCAGTTTATGTTTACCTTGTCATCCTCACAGCAAACACGAAAACCTGTTTATTCTCTCCCTTTTCAGAGCTTTCCTTTAAATGTTTGAAGGCTGTTTGCATGTCTCGCCTCGTCTTTCTTTTCCAGAATAAGCAAGCCAAGATTCCCTCTAATTCCATCCTGTGTCAGTGTTTTAATCTTCCTGCCTGTCCTCGTTGCTCTCCCCCAAACTCTCCCCAGTAAATTCCCATTCTTAGGAGTGGCAGCAGGATGGGCAGGGACCTGGGTGGCACTGGCAAGCTTTGGCATATTCCCCAGTGAAAAACACATGTTATTCCTGCTGATTCTGCCTTTTTTTTTGCCTAACTGACAAATTAGGAGTGTCGCCTCCCTCCCAGTTGTGTCACCAGCACATGGAAGTGGTTGTTGGTGCTTTCCCGTGTTGCTTCAGGGGAGCAGAGCAAAGGAAACCTCTCAGCTTGTTGCCTGCACAGGGAAAAGCTGGTGTTGGAGTTTCTGGAGATTTTCCCCCAGAGCAGCTCAGCGTGTGGGGAAGATGCAGTGGGGAGAGTGGAGGAAGAGAGGGAAGCTTGGAGAACACACTGCTGGAGCTTTCATTTAACTAAAGAGCAAAGTAACATTGTGCTCCATTGATTACACATTTTTTTCTGCCTGTTGTGACATTTGCAGGAAGGCTAATTTATTCAAGCATGGAAATCTTTAAAAACTTAATTAAGTTATTTCTGCTATTTCCATGCGTTATTGTTTCGACTTCACATTTAACTTTTATATCTGGTTAATGTCTTTGAGAAAAAAACAACTGGAAGGAGAAAAGAAATTGAAAGGAGAGGGAAGATGTGGCAGGAATCCTGGTTTGTGCCTCCTGTGGGAGATGCTGTGGGGTCTGTCCTGCAGGAGGTGGTGTCTGGGTGTGCCTGGCAGGTGGGCAAGGGGATGGGGGTGTGGTGACAGGGCAGAGCTGGGGGACCTGGGCTCTGCTTTGCTTCCAGAGGGGATGAAGCGGGTGCCAAGGTGTTGTCAGGCTCCTCTTTGCTGCTCCCGCCGTGGGTGTATTCCCTGGATAGCTGTGCATCCCACCACCCCTGCAAACGGGCAGCGAGGGGAGGGCAGCAGGACAGGGCGGGTGCTCCTGGGCCCCCAGAAGGGGAAATAATGGCAGGAAAAGCCCCAGAGGCCCTGGGAGCTGGTGCTTCACTGCACAGGAGGCTCTGAAGGGCGCAAGACTGCCAGCAGAGCTAAATGCTGCATTAATAAAGTTTCTGTCAGTAAATTCACTAATTAAGGCTCACAGATGGAGCTGGAAGGAATGCTTGTGGTGAAACCCAAGGAGTGTGAACATTGCCTGCTTTGGAGGCAGGCTGCAAGTCTGGGAAAAAAATGGGGAAGAAAGGAAAGACGCCAGGAGTTTCAAAAAGCTTTACCTGCATCTCCACAAAGTGAGGTGAGCCCGAGGGCTGGGTTTGGGGGCTGTGAGCAGGGCTGGCCTTGGTGCTATGGCCCTGGTTTTACTGTGGGTTTATGGCAAAGCTGCCCAGGAGCTGGGTTTGAAGCGAGCCCAGGTTTGTCAGGCCCCGGGCTGGCGCCCTCAGCACCAATCTCCTTGTCTGTGACAGCAAAGATGGATGCAAGGAGGAACCATTCTGGCTATGAAAACCCCCAGAGCCATAAAGAGCTCCAGCCATAAATGACAAAGTGCTGCAAACTCTCTCGGCGGCAGCAGCGGGGCCGGGGGAAGAGTAATCCCCTCGCTCTCCAACATTTGCTGAGCATTAGGCTAATTTCCCTTGGGCTTCCACCAGGCATTCTGAGTTCTTGCTGGGTTTCTGTGTATTATTCTTAAGTCGTTACCCTCTACCTCCTGTTCCGACTTGGGAACTCTTACAGGATGGATTTATGGCACCTCCCGCGAGCAGCGCAGCCGTTCCCGTGCCCGCGCTGATGGATGTGGCTCCCAGATGGCTTTTGCCTCCTGGAAAGGTGTCGTTGGAGGGGAATGCTTGTCCCTTCTGAGTGGGCTGAGGGTCAGGGCTCCCTCACCATGTTCCAGCCCCTTCCCAACAAGTGGGTGTGTAGGTGAGGCATGGGCATGGGAATGGCAGCTCTGGGAGCTGCAGGTGCCGCTCCTGGCCGGGAGAGCGCAGGAACGGGAGCCGGGAGCTGCTCCACGCTGGGCAGGGAGTGCAGCCCCTTCCTCCTGCAGCAGCGTCTCTGCACTTGCTCCCCCTGTAGCTACGGCAACATTTGTATTTGTCAGCCTATGGCGATCCTCTGCGTATGGAATACATTTGCTCTGGGTGTTTGCCATTAACATTTTCATTTCTGTTTAGCGTCAGGAGTTTTCAATTACCGGCCTCGCACAGCAGTGCGAGCTGTTGTGTTCATGCTCTCTTTGTTTTCATTTCCACATCCCATCCCAGTGAATTACAGGGTGGGAGCCGTGCCCCGGGGATGGTGGGGAGAAATCCAGTCCCTGCACTGGGTTTGGTGCTGGCCACTCTCACACAGTCTTTGGCCAGCAGGGGCTGACTCTACCTGGGACCACGCTGTACTGAGCAGAACAAGCAGGGGATGAGCACACCCCGTCCCCTCTGTCACCACTCTGTGTCCCTGCCTGTGCTCTGCTCCTCTGGGCACGTGCAGGAAGGAGGTGAGACCACGGAGCAGCTCAGTGCAGGTGTGACCCCAGCCTGGCAGGGCTGCGGGGGCTCTGCGACAGTCCAGGCCAAAATCCTTATCCCAGCCCTGTTTTACTCTTCCTCTGCTGTGACTTTGCGTCTCCACTTTATAACTGAACTCCACGGAGTGGATAAAACCGCTTTAGCCAATAAAGAAATGAGGGACAAGTAATGCACATCCTGGCTGAAACAGCAAACTCCGCACTTCCGAAGTGCCGCCTTCCTAAACTCTAAGTGAGCCATAATGTTTAGAAGGGGCCGTTGAAAGAGCAATAAAAGGCTGCCAGGTCGGGCAAACAGCAGAGTGTTAGCAGAGCTGGAAGAGCCTGAGAGTTGCTGCTCTCAGTGATTGCAGCACTGCTGGGAAGTCCTCGGGGACAGGGGGAGGTGGTGGTGGTCCCCACGCCAGCCCTGGGGACGTGGGCTGAAGGACGAGCTGCAAACCAGCACTGGACAAACAGATGCTTAAGATCATACGTTTTAGGAATGTTCTGCTGCTCATCCTGCAAGTAATCAATTCCACCGTGATCCAGAATAACTCTCTTTTCCCAGCTTCTTAGAGCAGGGAACAAAAACTCCGGTGCATTTCGCACCAGCCTGGAGGCTCAGAGATCCACCTGCAGCATCCCCACGTCCCTGACCTGCTGCCTGTCCCCGCAGTCCCCGTCTCACTCCCACTGCTGCATCCTCAGGGTGTTCCACGCTAAGAAGTGTTCCCCAAGTGAATGGGCCTTGGAAGCCTGCCAGCTTCCTGAAACAAGTGGGGAGATACAAGGAAAGGAAGGAGAATTGTCCTCACACAGGATTCAAAGGGGATGCTGCAAGCTGCTGAGGCTGAGGAGTTTTGCAAGTGTCCCAAGTGCTGTTAACCTCAGATTTAAAATCCGACTTTCCTTTGATTTAAAATGATTTTAAAAATTCCAGCACTCCCGCAGTGTAATTATCCCAAGGATTTCTGGGAGCCTTCTTTTCTGCCCCTTTGTTCCTAAGGCGGCTCTGCAAGAATGCCACGAGGTTACAGCCATTATGGAGTGTAATGCAAACAGGGCCATTTATTGCCTTGTTATGAGGGTAATGCTGCACCACCCAATAAATTCTGCAAGAAGGATTTGATGGAGAAAAGGCTGAGATTCAGCCACAGCAGGGTCAGCCAACGGGAGTTCTAATTTCACAGGAAAGCAGTTAAGGGGGCAAAAGCTGTATTTTTCACTCTCCTCTTTTGGAAGGAGTAGGGAAGGATGGGAGCTGAGGAAAAGCAGAGGAGAGAGCAGGTACAAACGCACTAACAAAGAGGAGGAGAAGGTCCCGCGCTTAAGAGATGCTGAAAAGATTGGCCCTTCTCCCTGTGCCTGTCCATGTGAGGTCTGGAAGGGCTGGTTCCTGCTGGGAATGTACTGCCGGGAAGAAAAGCGTGTTTGGTGGGAGACAGAGCAGAAGTCCCCCTGATCCTTGTGTAGGCTGTAGCCTAAGCCTGAGGCTGTCACCCACGCACGTCCAGGGAGCCCCACGGTGACTCGTGCCCATGTCCAGGGAGCCCCACGGTGACTCGTGCCCACGTGGTGACCCTGGCTGTGCTGGCAGAGCCGGTGGCTGCCTCTGTGCCCGGCCAGAGCCACCGGCCGGGAGGCATCAGCTGTGCTTGCCTTAATCAGTTCATTACGGCGAGCAGGGAATCAATGGCAACAGGGTATTGATCACAAATTCATAGCTGAAAATTGCGCTGCCGGTCCTGGCTCATTTCTCCACGGCAGAGATGAATCTCTCCCTCCCCTCCCGTGTGGAATCCCCGTCCAGAGCCTTGTGTGACCGCTCCCAGTGCTGTGATTCAACATCTGCCTGGCCCAGGGCTGGGACGAAGCCTCTCAGGCTGGTTCCAGCTTGGCAGTTTGGCCAAAGGCCTCTTGGGGCACATTCCGGGAGCCCCAGCTCACTCCCTCCACCCCAGCTGTGGAGACCCCAGGAGCACGGGGTGTCCAGCCAGATGTGCGCAGCCTCTGGAAGCGTTCCTGGACCCCGCCTGCCTCTGCTACAGCCCAGCCAGGCTGCAGCTGCCGTCTGACAGCCGAGCTGCTCTTTCATGCTTCTCTTGTTCTCCTCGCTCGCAATTGATAGATCAAAATTCCCTGCAAACGACCGGTTTCATGGGCCGTTTCCTCTGCTGTCAATACAAGGAGCTGAGAACTGTCAGTGCCGTCCCTCCCCGTCAAAGAAAAATTCAATTATTTATCGCTGCCTCTTAGAAAACTAATTGTATTGCTAATTGTTCTTTTCCTGTGAGGAATGTTACATTTTTTTCAGGTGAATGGCTTTAGGCAGTTTAAGGGTTTGTAAAGAGTCTTTCATCAAACGTGTGATTCAGAATGAACTCACTGAGATGACATTTCCCTTCCAATTTTCTGTTTATGTTCTTGAAGGGGGGGATGCTGGGAGCCCAGGGCTGTAGCTGCTAACCTGATTCATTCCCTGCACAGGCACGGGACTCAGCGCAGATGAATTTTACCAAATTGGCCGTGTTTATGTGTTATGGTAACAATAATACACTTTATCTATCTCCTGTTGAACTAAAGAGGCGTTTTCCCAGGAAGTCTGACAGAAAGAGGATCAAGTTGCTGCTTAAATTTCTCCTTGGAGGACCTCAGGGTAATTTTCTTCCAGCACTTCAGATACTGAGAAGGGTTGGGAGCAGCCGTAGGATCCTCGTGCATCTCTGACCCAAAGGAAGGTGCCATGGGAGAAGGGAAGGGATGAGGGGGGCACTGTTCTGATAGTCCAAGGCACAGGAATATCAAATCCGTCTTGCATGAACACTTCAGGGTTTAAATGTCTCCTTTTCCAGCAGGCAGGAGCTCTCCTGTCACATCTTTTGCCTTTTCAGGACCATGATAAATCTTCTCTCTTAACACACCCTGGAGAATAACAGCATCAATCACTTATTACTGGCACAAGTCCTCAAGTTTCCTGACCCCTTCCGTGCCTGGAGATGAGACACGTGCACGGAGCCTTGGCACTGCTCTTCCACGTGCTCCACCTCCAGCTCATCCTGGTGTTGCCCCATCCCTCCCCACACGGAGCTCGAGCTCCATGGCAGCTCTTGGAGGGCCTGAGCTCCCGGGGCCAAACGACCCCTTTTCCAGCCTGGAAAGAGCAGGAGGGATGTGATTCCATTCTTGTTTTCCACGGTAAAGTGGGAGCTTGTGCCAGGACAAATCCCTTCCCTGATTGTGCAGGATGAAATGCAGCAGCGAGGGAGACATAACCCTTCACTGCAGCAGCGATTTACAGGCTGCTCCTCCTTTAACGGGGCCCGTGCACCTGAACACTGCAACGGGCTGTAAAAACAAACAAACACGCACTTATCCCCCAGTCCCTCTGCTCCAGGGCATCCCGGAGCCTGAGGACAGTTTTACAGGACGAGGAGGAGCCCCCGTTCCTCTCCAAGGGTCAGCTCTGGGCATTCAGCCTAAGACACAATCACAGACCCCTCCAACTTGAATCCTTTTCCCCTCTCCCTTCATCTCCCTCCAGTGCACTGGATGCTCCAGTCCTGGTGTCTGACTGGGCTCTGCCAACCCAAGAGGAACTTCTCCGAGTGGGAGCACAGCCAGGGACTCACTGCAGCAGCCTGATCCCGCATCTTACAGTAAATCAATGAAACTTCCGTGCCTTGACAAGCCCTTGCCACTTAAATAGACAAGAAACAGGTAGGGATGGATGCTGCAGGTTCCTCCAGATCATGAGGCATAAATCTCAAGAGAACAGCAGCGGAAAGATAAAACACTGCTGGAAGCACAGAACAGGATTTAGGATTTGTTTAGAGGTTGTCATTTTGACAGTAAGGAAAATACATTTTTCCTGCCCAGGGTTAGCAATTAGTGTGGCTGCAGGGAAAGGTAACGTGGTGATGAGCGCAGCAAAGCCCTCACTACGGGTGCCTCGATGGCAGACTGCTCTGCTAAAGATGGTAATTTCTAAAATCATAGAATCGCTTAAGTCTGAAAAGACCTTTAAGACCATTGAATCCAACCATTAGCCTAATGCTGTGGAAAAGCTGATAAGGATCTGGTGATGGTACAGCCATGGTTAGAGGGCATTGGCTGCTGAGGTGGTGAGCTTGGTGTAATCAGCCTTGATGGACAGGGAAGGAGACAGAGAAGTGTAAGTGGGAATTAATAAATTCAACAGCCAGATTAGCTCCCATTATTTCAGCTCCCGCTGCCCCGGCTCTCCAGCTGGGAGCGATCTGTCCCGGCGAGCTCCCCATAAAGCCGCAGGGCAGAGCCAGCCGGGCCCTCACAGCCGGCCCTGCTGCTGCCTGTGCGAGAACAAACCCTTCTTGTTTGGAAGAACAAATGCTAAAGCCTTCGCGTCCCTCTCCTCGCCGTTACGAGGGGAGCCGGGCTGCGCTGCTGCGAGTAGAAATGTCATCTCTGAAATGTAATTTGGCTGGAGCACGCTGCAGGACAGCAGCAGCTGCGGAGGCAAATCCAAATAACGCTCGGCACTGTAATTGCATATGTAAAAATGGGAAAGAAGAGAGCGAGAGGAAGCAGCCTCCTCTGCTCTGCTGGGTATTACAGATGTAGCTGTCATCCTCTTTCCCTGCCGGAGTGGTTGTAGGTGTTCAGTCCTGGTACTCCGCTGGGTGTTGTAGAGAGATTGGAATAGAATTTCCAGTGTGCAGAGGTCAAGCCATGAGGCTGTTCAGGCGCCTTGTGCCTCCGACAAGGACGTTCCCAGCTTAGGGCCTGATCCGGGTCCCTCTGCGACGCGGCTGCCGCGGAGCGGGGCAGCTGGAGTGCGGCTGCTGCTGGGGTGGGAGGGGGCGGCCCCTGCGAGCACAGGACCCCCCACCTGCTCAGCAGCTGCTTCCTCAGCTCTGCCAGCGTGTTGGGATCACCCTGCTCGTGGTCCTGCACAGGCCGAGCAGGGATGGATGGATGGATGGATGGATGGATGGATGGATGGATGGATGGATGGATGGATGCATGGATGGATGCATGGATGGATGCATGGATGGATGCATGGATGGATGGATCCATCCTCACACTCACTGACCTTCCAAGATAACCAGTGTCCTCTCTCTGGTCTGCTGTCCTGACTGTGTCACCTCTGAGTCCCTGGCCCTTGCTCTGTGCTGAAGTTCCCTGTGAAATCCCTCACGGTGCAGAAGAAATACAATATTGTTGTCCTAAATGAGATGCTTGCTTCATACAGACATTGATCAATACATGAAGGAGACACCATGAGGGAAGACAGAATTCTT
Organism: Cnemophilus loriae; assembly: GCA_013397755.1. Lineage (NCBI taxonomy): Eukaryota > Metazoa > Chordata > Aves > Passeriformes > Corvidae > Cnemophilus > Cnemophilus loriae. The sequence continues at coordinate 286,505 of VZTF01008887.1, read as the reverse complement.
TGCTTTCAGGTGAACTCTTTGCCCTCTTATACCCCAGGCTGTGAAAACTGAAATCAGTTTATCAATCTAATTTTCTGTTCACAATTAATTCTTTTATTTTTCAATTTGCTCTAATCAGGCAGCAGAGCTAAGCAGAGTGGTTCCCTCTGTGAATTATCTGTGTCCTCTTCCCACTTTGCCTGGTTCCCTTGCCACACTGTTCAGGTTTGTGGTGGGGATGAGCTGTGCCAGGTGGGACACACAACTGCTGTTCCCTCATGCTATGGGATTGTTAGAGATTGTGTGTTATCCTCTTTGTGAGGCTGAGTTATCCTGCTCCGTAATTTCATCCAGCTTCCCTAAATTATTCATCTTTTTCAATAGGCCACAGGAGCCTTCTGCTCCCTCTCCTAAATTATTTTGCAGCAAACAGAGCTGCTGCAGAGGCGGCGGTGGCTCCGCAGAGAGGAAAGATCTCCACAGATCTCCTTTGTCACGGGGAGTGCTTTGGGCTGGGATAAGTCCCACGTGCACGCAGAGCCTCCCAAGGACCAGGCTGTGTTGGGAAGGGTAAAGCCTTCCTCGGAGGGACTGAACATTTCCTTCCCAAGGCATTCGCCAGAGAATCCCCGGCAGCTCCATGCGGCTCCAGAGCTCTCTTGCTTCGGGTTGTAAATGTTTTCTATTTCTTACAAGCTGTGAGTCTGATGAAAGTGCAGCAAAGCCAGGACCCAGCAGCAGAGGAAGCAAACTGTGCAGCGCGCGGCGTTGTGCTCCTATAGGATGTCTTCAAGTGTGCCGGGTAATGATCCGGCAGCTGTGAATCCATACAAACCAGCACTGCTCCGAAGGGCTGTAATTATTAATCTGCTAACGCAGACACAATGCACTCAGCCTCCTCTCAGCCTCTCCCAGGAATGGGAAATAATGCTGCAGTGGCAATTACCTTAATGCAATTATCTCAAATGTGAAATTCCAGAACGGTTCTTCGTGTCCTGGGTTGTGGAGGACAGAGGGGAAGCGAGGGCTCTCCCAGGGCTCCGGGGCCGAGGCTGGGCCCTCCCTCCTGGTGCCAGCGGGATCTTGTGCCCCTTGTCACCTGTGCTGTTTAAGCCCCTGGCAGACACAGAAGCTGGGCACTGGTGCATCCTGCAGTTTGGGTCCTCAAGGGATGGGCAATGCCAGGGACAGGAGCGGAGCCGTGTCCTGAATCAGGAATCCTGAACCAGATGGCATCACACGGGCAGCAAAGGCAGCCCTCGCCCCAAAATCCAGCTGGAAGGAGCTTGGATCAATTTGTCTTGTTTAGACACAGCTCTCTGGAGCCCTTCGGGAGGATAAAGGAAATGCAGGAAGCCATGCTCACGGTGATCCCACCAGGATTAATGGCAAACACCAGGGCAATCCCTCCCGCTTGCAGGGTCCGTGGTAACCCCGCACTCAGGACATGCAGCAGGAAGGCCTGAGCTGCCCAAAGTGCCTTGGAACCCTCGTGCACACAGACAAATCAGGAGAGAAAATGTTCCACAGATGGTTCACGATGGACCTGGAGACTACTTCAGTGTTCTCGTCTCTCAGGGAGGAGCGAACTAATTGCAAAGGATTTTTAAAAGGAAGATTGTAACTGGCCCAAAGCAGTAAATGGATTTTACTTCCTCTGCTCTGATAAATATTTAATTACTGAGTGTAATGCAGGGATTGAGTTTGGTTCTTGCTTGTTTTGATGGGCTTTTGTTTGTTTTTACACATATATTTATTTATATTCTGTACTTCCATTGCAACTGCCATCCTCATGTGCCTCTTTCGCAGTGGTATCTCTTAAAATTAAACTGAATTGTTTTTTCACTCCTCTAATCCACACTGTGGTCGTGTCCAGAGCCTGTCTCTGGGAGCAGCAGTCCAAAAACGAGCCACCACTGCGGAGCCCGATGTGTCCCTCACCTGCTGCCCTGACACTCACTGGTTTGGGTTTGGTTTGGTTTTCCTCCTTGCTTTCCAGTGTCATCCTGCACAATTCTTAGCATTTTATTTTTTAAAAAATCTCATCCCAATCTCATTTCAATCACTTGAAAATGTTTATTTACTTAAGGGACTCTTTAGTGAAAACTCCAGGCTCTTGACTACTAATATCATGCATTTACGCAATTGTGTAATTACAACTCAAATGCCAAATGTTTCTTTAGGCTCCATTTCTCTCCCGTGCCCATTCCAAGAGCATCACGGGGGGTGTCCGGCTGCTCTTTGTGCCACGGCCCCGCTCCCAGCACAGCCTGGCAAGTGCCCACACTTCAGCTCTCCCTGGCCTGTACTCCAGGCTGATGAATTATTACTCATGCAAAAATCTCATTAAAACCATGGAGAATGTGCCCAGATGAAGCCCCCCCGGGTCTGGCAGGACTGTCCTGCTCTGTTGTGCTGAGGCAGTGCTGGAGCCGTGTCCCCAGCCCGTGTGCTGGTCCCGCTGCCGTGGCTGCCCCTGCTCTACCCCGTGCCCACCGCAGCCTTCCCGGATCTCATTCCGTGCAGCAGGGCTGTTCCCAGCAGGACTGGCAACAATACAGCCTCATAAATAACGTTCCCAATGGGATGCTGTGTTGCTGTCTGGCTATTAACACTTGTGTATTCCTCTTCATAATGTTCAAGTGCCTTATTTATGCCTAAAGGGCCGGACTGTCTTTCTGAGGAGCGGTCATACGGCTGCTGCTGCCATCTTTGGTGGGGTTTAACAGCTCTGGGTTTACATTGCAGTGGTTGTTACTGCCGAGGGTCCCTTCATGTCCTTACGGCCAGCTGGGAGCATTTCTACTTCACCCTCAGGCCACATGTGAGGTTTGCTCCTGCAGAGGTGACTCTGCTGCCATGTGTCCGCAGCACCCACGGCGTTCCCCCACTCTGGCACTCAGAGTATTCCCGAGCAAGGGAGTCCAGCTGCAATAAACCTCCAGCCTCGGCTCCAGGCCCAGCTTCTCCGGGCATAAAGGTCTCTGTAGGTGGCATTTGATGGGCTTGGCCATAAAAGGAGCCATAAAAAGGTAAGGGCAACTCCACCTGGAGGTGTTGTTCCTCCAGCCTGTCCCTGGCACCCATGAGCGGCTGCGTGTCACCAGCTGCTCCTGGCTGGGCAGGAACAAGAACCAATTATACAGGAGGGGATTTAAAGGGCTTCTCCTCTTTGCTCTTCACTGGAAGCCACTTTGCTGATAAGCAGCATCCCTTGCACCACTCAGAGTGGCTGAGCTGGGGTTTCCACAGTGGAAAGACTCTGGAGACACGGCTCAGCACTGCCCAAGCCCCATCCAATGCCGAGAGCGGGAGGAGAGGCAGGTCCTGGGTTCCAAACACGCTGGGTCCCCAGGGAGCCATAGGGAAGGCCTTAAATTTGGAGGGTACGTTCAATGTCAGCTTTCATTGCTTCACAGATCCCACTGAATCCACATCTATCAGTGAGAGACTTCCAAAGTGCAGGGGAATAAAACTCCTCATGGATAACAGCCCCAAAAATGCCTTTTGGCAGCTTTATTGCTTGGCACACAGGGAAAAGAGCAGATGCACTTCCAGAACCAGAAATTACCCGGACAATCCCCTTAATGGCCACCCCAAGGCGAGGGGAGGGGAGCTTTGCTTTCCCCACGGAAGGGAGAGCATCCCGGGCTGCTGGGCCTGTCCAGAGGAGAGCAGGCTGGGATCTCAGGCTGGCTTGGATCTCAACGCCAGTGCTGGAACCCCAGCGAGTACAGAGAGGTTTGTACCAGCTGGGGAAACTGTCCCCACGCGTTTCCATGCCAGAAGTCTCCAGAGTGGGTGTGCAGGCTGCTGGGGTGCAGACCCCACTGACCCCGGGGCTGCCAGCCCCCAGCTCCAGCGGCGCCCACGTCCCCCTGTCCGGCACTGAGGCCGTTCCAGCAGATGGGCTCCGGTATCCAGATGCTGTCACTGGGAAGTCCTGTCAGGGGTTACTGGCCGGGGTCTCGTTCTCGCCTGTCAGACTTGACATCTTCAGCGTATAATTAAATGCCAGGACGCGAGCAGCAGAGCAGGTGCATGCTAATGAGGAGATCAATTTTAATTATGATTTTAATTAAACACCCAATCCGGTAGGAAATATGACAAGCAGGCTAGAAATGCAAAATTTATACTGGAGAAAAACAACGGCGAGAGACAGAGAAGATGGAAGTGGAGTGTGTGTGCCCTGAAGCACAGGTTGGGTGGGAGGGAGGATGGTTGGGTGGCTGTGAGCCCGGGTGGGCATGGAGAGCATCCTCTGATTCCTCTTGCTGCCATAATTTGACGAGGAAAGTTCAAAAAACCACATTCACCATTCTGTGGTTATTTTTCCAAACTCCCGCTTTTTGCTCTCTGCCAGTGCTCCAGAGCTCTTGTAAACCACAGGGTGTGCAGCCACATGGTAGAAATCAGCTATGATAGGAATTACCTCTGAACAGAGAGATTTGGCAAGAGGCTGTAGAGCAGCCCATGTCACAGGGGGCCTGTGGTTTTGGATCATGGATCAGAGGGAACCTCTGGGATCCCTCTGTGCACAGCCCAGTACATTTGGCTGCTCCAGATTAACTTCTGCATGAACTCCAGCAGGCTTCAAAGGACCAAATCCCTGCCCGAATTTCCAGAACAGGAAACCCTCCATCACTCCTGCCTTGGATAACTCCCACCGCCTGACTCATCCAAACCTGTCTGGCTCCAGCTCTCGAGCCTTCACACAGCTACAGGATGTCTTTGACAGGGACACTGCTGAGCCTCTTCCATCAGATTTGCCTCTTCCCAGCACAGGCGGACCCAAGGAAGCTCTTGTCACATCTGCCCTCTCCCCACGTGAGCTCTGGAGCCCTGGGGTCTGCCGGGGGCAGCCTGGGCACCACATTCCCTCCCTGGAGGAGGTGGCTGGTGGCACAGCCCCGCAGGGGAGAGGAGCCTGGGATGCTCTGCTGGTCCGGGCCGGGGGAGGACCGGGAGCAGCGAGTCCAGGCTGCCTCATCCCAATGGAATGCTGCCGAGCAGGGGTGGAACGCGAGCCCAGATGCCGGGAACGGGGGTTTTAAGCTCATTGGTTACCTGAACTCACCCCTAGGCCCCCTCCCTCCCCCCAGCCTACCCACCACTCTGCAAAATTATTGATTTTGCTGGTTTTTCACTATTCTATATCATAAATTGGCTTCAGGAACCCTCTTCCCTAACTAACGAGGCCATTAGCGATAGGGGGTGTGCGGACAGCCCACACAGATCAATCAGACACGGGGATGTGTCTGTGCCGACGGGCAGGGGGAGGTGGGGACCCCACAGACATGGGGTGCACCCGCCTCCATCCCCCCGGGATGGGGGTCACAGGGCCCAGAGCGAAGTGGGGCAGAAACCAGCAGAACTGGGGGTGGAGCGTGGGAATGCGCCGCTTGCCCGTGCCATCAGCTGCACTTTTTCCTGTGTTTTGGCTCCCGGCCTCGACGCTTTGAGCTGGGGGGGATAATTAGCGGCTGTGGATGGAGCCGCTCGGTTACTCCAAGCCGCGCTCCCACTTCTCCCCAAAACGGGAGGTTCAAAGGAGAAAAGGGGTGTCCTCCCCGCAGCCCTCGCTCCCTGCCAGGCCGGGCTTTGATTTGCTGGATGGAAGTTTCTCTGCGGCTTTGCCCCTCCCGTTTAATTAGCTGCTCCGAAAGCTCCGGCAGCAGCCGCAAACGCCGGGCTGGGCTTTTATAGAGTGTGTTTTTACCTTTCACCCTCTGGAAATGTCAGAGCAGCGGGGAAGCTGCGCCGCTTTGTTGCCTCCGCTGTTTTAATAACTTTATGGCTTGCAATCCGCCGGCGGCCCTTCTGCCCACCTGCCTTCGGGAGAGAGCGCCCGGGGAGATAAGAGCCCGTGTGAGCGGCGGAGGCAGCGCTCGGGGCACGGCCGCTGTCTTTAACCCCGGGCATCCAGGGTCATTCCATTTGGGCAGCGCTGCTCCTGCCGCCCCAGCAGCGGCGTCGCTTGCGCCTCCGCGCAGCGGCACAGTAAATCATCCTGGCCAGATAAAAATGAAAGCGAGGGCTGGTTACTTATCCGGGGCTCAATTTAAAAGCCGGGAGCTGGGGAGAGGGGAGAGGCTGGGGGCAGCTCGGCTCACCTCCGGAGCGGGCGGTTGTTACAGCGGAGGCACCTCTGGCTGCAGGAAGCAATTTGTCTCCCGGAGGCTGACAGGAGCTCCTTTCTTCTCCACTTACTCCTTGCTCAGAAATAAAAGGGGCATCCGCTCACATGAAAAGCGGGGAAGGCTCCAGGTTTCCCTTGTGAGGTCTCTCCCAAGCTGGCACGGACGGGCAATTTGTACAAATGACACTTCCCTGGGAGGGAAGAAAGAAGGAGAAGAAGAAAGAGCCACCCCAGCTTCCAATTTGTGCCGCAGCAGTCTGCTCCAGCTCCTCCTCTCCCCTATTTTCAACCTCCCGTACGCTGCTCTGGCTCTGCTCCCTGGCTCTGAGAGCGGCCAGTTCTGTGGTCCAGTGGCCGCACGGGCCGGACCGAGGGAGCTGCCAGGGGTCAGTGGCCGCGCTCCTGCTGCTCTCCCCACCCGGCAGCAGCCTCCCGGAGCTAGCTCCTGCTCAGCCCCAGCGTCGGTGTGTGCCTGGCCAACGTGTCCCAAGTCACCTCTCCAAGTGGAGTAGTTAAACTTCCACAGACTCCTCGGTGGGCGTTTTTGTTCAGTATTAGAGTGGTTCTAATTCGATTTATCTTAATTCACTTGCAATTTGCTTATAATTAAACTACAGTGAACCAAGGGAGCTGATTTACCCGGCACACTGAAATCTGATGAGGATTGTGAATCAGCCACCTCAGTTCACTGCACAGTGTATTAATATAAATTGAAGTCAACGGTGTTTTATATTAATGCTTTCTTGAATGTCCCTATATGTGCAGGTCTGGGGGAGAGCAGAGAAAACGTCTGGTTTTGGGGGAAGACACCATCTCTTGCACTTTGTGTTTGTCCAGGGCACTTAGGACCAGGACAAGAACCAGGACTGTCACCCTGCCAGCCCACCCTATCCAATCACAGGATAACAGAGTCATTTCTAAAGTATTGGACAAAGGAGGTAAAGGAGGATTTATTCCCCCAAAAGCCCCCCTAATGGCCCCGGCACCTGGCAAAAGGGGGTCGTTATCCCCAGATAATGGACCTTGCCAACATTAAGATCCCCAACCACCATTCTGCACAGTCAATTATCTCCTAATCAGGGCCGTTTTGTCAGAGGTTATTGCCCTAAGGACTCAATTAGGTTATATCTACGTCATTAATATTTTATGGAAAAATCATTCACATGGAAGTGTTAAACACCTTCGCAAACTTCCTTCCCCCCACCCCCAGGGAAAAGGGGATTTGAAGCTGCCCGGGCCGGGCCCGGCACTGCAGCTGGTGAGGGAAGGCAGGGGAAGCTCCTGCGCTGCCTCCACACCCAGAAAGGACCTGTTGGAGCTGTCCTCCAGACCATCCCCCTGTCAGCTCCCTGCGCGCGTGCTCTGAAGTTATTTTCAAGCTCGGAGCTATATTTAACTCGAGGTATAATAGTTGCCACTCCAAAACCTCTGTTTCATTAAGCCAGGCGTTTGGGTACTTGCAAGCAGAGCTGCTTGGAAAATGGAGAAAATTGCAGAGAAAGCCATTTCTTCTGACTGCCATTTCTTTCCAGAAAAAAATGGTTCCTTGTCCTTCATCCAGGACATCTGATGGTCAGGACAGGAGGTGGTGGGGGCAGAGGCTGCAGCTCGTGGCAGGTGGGCATCACCTGGGGAATGGGGCTGTGGAGTAAAGGCTTCAATGTGGCCCTTGGGGAGCTTTTAACATTATATGTTAAAATAACTGTAATGATGGTCCAGGGTGCCAAATGTCCTCAGCATCCCGGAGTTCAGCTCTGGAGCAACAGTCATTGAAGTTAATGAATGAAAGCCTTTGGAAGGCTTTTTCCAAACGTTTCTTTGGTGGGCTCACACTGTTGCTGTTCTCTCGGGTGGATTTTCATGCTGGCAAAAACACAATGAAAGGAATAAACTCAGCAGAGCAAAAACACATACCAAAAGCCAGTAATGCTACGAAATGTTGTGATATTCCTGCACCTCTGAGATTTCCCAGTGTCAGTAAAGAATCTGGCTTCCCTCCCTCCAGCAGATTTGTTGGAAGCACTCCTGAATGAAATAGAGCTCCTCACAGAACAGTGACGGGGTGTCAGAGGTCCCTGGGTGTCAGCAGGCAGAGCCTTTCCCAGGGCTCGGGGGCTCAGAGAATTCCCGGCAGTGATCCGTATTGCACCAGGCAAGTGTTTCCCATTAATGGGGATTTACACAGAGTAGGGCTGCTTTTTAAAAAAAAAAAAAAAACAAGTTCTCCTCCTTCCTTAGGCAGTTTTGATGTGAATATTAATATTAACATAATTTCATGATGATTAGAGAACACAATTAGGGGCTATTAATAATGACACAAATAATGACATTTAAGGCCTCGTTTTCCTGTGAGTAGCACTCTGTCTGGTGGTATTTAAACAGCTCTGTCTGGCACAATCACTGCCAAGCCAAGGTGAAGCCACGTCATCGTCACTGTGGTGTCAATCACTGCCCTCCCTGCCAGTGCCCGCCCTGCTGGCAGTGGGAGTCCGGGGAGAGGGAGAGGGAGAGGGAGAGGCAAAGGCAAAGGCAAAGGCAAAGGCAAAGGCCTGCCACGAGTGGGGGTGCTGATGAAGATGATGGAGCAGTGGGGACACTCGGGAAGAGGCTGAAGGCTGTTCTGGAGGAGCTGACCCCATTGCAGGGCACACTCCAGCCGAGAGCTCATCTCCTCAGGCCTGGGGTTCCTCAGACAGGAGGAAAAACCTGTGCAATGCCAGCAGAGCCCCATCCCAGGGCCAGGCTGACCCTCCCCAGGCTCTCCAGAGAGAGCTCCCATGCCCCACTGTAAAAGCAGATTAATGGGGCTGTTGCAGCCCAGTTCCACCGAAGTCGGGCCTTGCAAAGACCCCATTTCTTTCACAACATATTCTCTGCCAAGCTCAGCCCTTGGAAGAGGCCGTGCTGTGCTAATGTCACTTAATGGAAACCTCGGAATCAATTTTTTGCTCCCTGAAGAAAATCCCCCTGGTTTATGCAGCAAAAGCCGTAATACTGGAAATGGCTTCAGATTTTTTTTGTGTGAAAAAAAAAAGGAGGGGAAGAGAAGAAAGGTTCACTGTAGCTCCACAAAAAGGAGGTCAAGTGAAAGGCTGCCAGGTTAGCGACTGGTCTGGCCGTGCTGCCCTGAGGGAGGTGTGGGGCTGTGCCAGGCTGTCCCCAGGGCTCTGAGGGATGGGGGCTCTGTGGAAGCACTCACCCTCCCGATTACAAATTCCCATTTCTCTGAAACACCCCAAAATGTGGCAAGCTGCCTCATGCCATGGAGAGGGGGGTGGCAAGGTTGGAGGGTGGTGTTATCCCACACTAAGACAGGGACAGGGACAGGGACAGCCTGCAAAGGGCATCCCAGGGGATCTCTCGGGGTGCACAGAACACCCCTCCCATTCCTGGGATTCAGGCACACAGAGGAGGAGGGCGACTGCAGAGCCTGAGAGCCTCACCCAGAGCTGCACAGCAGGGTGGTTCGTGGCTCAGGATCAGCTCTGGTGACCCCGTGAAGGAGCTCAGGCTGAGCTTTACCTGGGCGCTGCCTGCCTGCACTGCCGGGTGTGCGAGCAGAGCCCCGGGCGGAGGATGCCGAAGGGAGCTGCGTTTGTTCGGCATCACCCACACCTATAACTCACAGCGCTCACACTGCGATAAACAAAGCCTTTCATTAAATTCTGGAGACAAACAGCTCCGGGCCATTCCTCATTTCAATGCACACACAGACACCTCGGCAAAATCCTGCTCGTTCAGCTCGAGCTGGAGCTTCCCAGAGAGCGTTTCCATGCAGCTGGAGCTGGGGTTGTGCTCCCAGCCTGGCACCTGTGCGCACTGAGGAGCTCCAGCTCACCACGGCCACCGGGAACAGACAGGACTTTGCTGCCAAGGCTTTCAGGTCGTAGAAACCTGGAATCTCCCGTGTTGGAAGGGACAAACAAGGATCACCCAGTCCAACTCTTGACCCTGCACAGACACCCCAGCAATCCCCCTGGGCATCCCTGGGAGCGCTGTCCAAACGCTCCTGGAGCTCTGGCAGCCTCGGGGCCGTGCCCATTCCCTGGGGGACTGGGCAGTGCCCAGCACCCTCTGGGGGAAGAACCTTTCCCTGAGCCCCACTCTGCAAACCAACCCTGCCACCTCCTACCCCACAGCCCCCAAAGCCACCTGCGGCCCAGGGCTGCTGGTGGGATGGACAAGACTCCAGGAAAAGCCACCAAATCAGTTAGTAAATTTTAATCAAACAATGCAGAAGGCTACAGAGATCACACTAAAATTTAATGAGCCAGGCTTGTTGGCTTCCCAACAAGCACATTACAGTAAAAGTGTGGCTCCTGACTTCCAGGTATTATCCACACATCCTCCCCTCTCCCTGCTCACCAGGAGAAACGAGGCGTGACGTGGTTCCTTATGGCTGGTTAAATGAGGGTTTGTTTTTCCCCTTCCTCCAGATATCAATTTCTTTTCTTTCATCATCTCATCTTGCCACAATTTATTTATTCTGGAGTTTTGACTCTTCAGGGCACACAGGCAGAAAGGCCTCACAGAAAAGCTGCTCTTCTTCAAATAACAGGGATGTTGAGCACCCGCTCCTCAGCCTGCAGTGATCTGTGCTCTGGGGTCACTGCTTCCTTCTTTTGGACCAGCAGAAAGGAAACCCCAACCCAAGACTGTTTTTATCTCAGATGCTCCAGTTCCCAGCTTAGGATGCAGGCAGCATCGCATCTAGAACTGCACAGCTGCATGCAGCAATTCAAAAATTGTCTTGTTGGACTACAATGTGCCAATTTTTCACATTTACAGCCATTTTCAGTATTACAGCCTGTGGCACTGAAGCCAGGAGGCTTTTCTTCAGGGAGCAGGAGCTGCTGCAGAGGTGACCATTACCACACGCTGCCGCAGCACGGCCTCTCCTCTGGCCAGGGGAGGGTGGCAGCCCAGTGGGGAAGGGACGGGGGAGGCTGGAGCAGCTGGATTTCATCAGCCCTGGGAGCTGCAGGAAACGGGAGCGCGACGCGCCGGGTCGGAGCCCCTGTCTAGACCAGGGGGTTGGCAGCGGCTCCCGCTCCATTTTAATATGCCTGGTTGAACTCCAGGCTTGGGAAAGTAAATTAGTCCTTGGGCTGGAGCCAGGGCTGTGGTGTTCCCGTGCTCCCAGGAATGGCTGCAGGGGTGCTCCGGGCCCCGGGCAGGGGGTGACAGCGGGGTGGGGTCCTGGGGCACCCATCGCTCACAGGAGGTTTGGGAGCGCCCACGCGTGCACAGCTCCCCTCCCACCCCTGCTGTGGGTTTGTTTGTACAGGAGGAAAATGCCATTCATTGCTAGGGCAGGCTTTCCCCAGCTCCCCCGGGAGAGCCTTTCCAGGCTGTAACCAGGCCCGCTCCGAGCTGTGCCGTTCCCAGCAACGCCCACCGCAGCTCTGGGCTGTGTCTGGCAGCAAACAGCGCCGTGGCAGCACCTCCACTGCTGGGCTGCAAGGCCTGCGGCTCCAGTGGGGGCCATTCCACTCCCTGCTGCCTCTAATCCTCTTGTTATTAATTAATTAATTAATTGATTACTATTGCTTTTTATTTGCAAACTTTATAATTATTCCTGAAAAAGAAAACGGGTTTTACTCTCCTTGTACAGCACTTTTGGGGTATGCTGGGCCGGGTGGGGCAGGTCGGGCAGGCTGGGCAATTTTTTCCCTGGAGCTGAGGTCATGGAGCGCTGCAGAAGCCACCGTGAGTCTGGGGTGTCTGGGCTTGGAGGGGGGCTTGTACTGCTAAGTGCTGACAGGACGTCGCTGTCAACACAATGTTCCGCCTTGGAGAACCTTCATCTAGGAAGATACTTAATGAATTAGTTAATTAATGAGTGGAGTTTGATTGATGGATCATAGGGAGCTCTCAGCAGGGTGAGCCTGACCCTGGGATATTGCTGCTGTTGCTTAAATGCATCCCCTCGCTGGTCCGAGGCACTCGGTGTTCTGGCAATTTGCATGCATTAAATGTAGCTCCTTAATAGGATGTAATGTTAGTGAAAAGCCAAAAGCATAGCAGCTGTAACTTAAAAGACAGCCCCATTACTGCAAGCCTTATAATTAGGGTAAGAGGGAGACTCGCGCTGCCATATGTTAAACTCTTTTGAGGTTAATAGCTCTGTAAGATTTTGCAATTTAAAAAAATTAGTCTTGAGGAACGATGACAAGGCTCGTCAATGAGGCTGCTCCAGCGGGGGCCGGGATGCTCTGCCCTGCACAGCCTCTCTGTGCCAGGCGTGGGGGACAGGGGTGCTCCAGGCCATCCCCTGCCCTGGGTCACCTCTGTCCTGCCCTCCTCTTGTCCGGCCTTTTGTACAATCTCCCCTTCTGCCCCCGCTGCACCCAGGGCTGCTCCTGGCTGGGCAGGACACGCAGCAGGGGCTGGGCAGGAGCAGCTCCTCCTCTGCCCTGCTCTTTGGGGGCCTGTTCAAATTACACAGAACAGCAGCTGCTGCCTCCAGGTCCCCAGCCCGGTGTTTGGCTGATGCAGGAACAAATAACCCTTGTGCAGTGGTTGTTTGTTAAAGCCCTTTGCCCATGTAATCGCTGCACAGAGGCCTCTGCTCCGTGCCTCAGACTCTCAGCATGAGGGCTCCGTGAGGATCCCGAGTGTGCAGGAGTGTGCAGGAGTGTTCAGGAGTGCTCCGAGCTCCTGGTGCTGGCTGTGGACCCGAGGAGGGGCTGGGTGGTCTGAGCTCAGCCCTGGCAGGGAGGCAGCTCCCCGGGGGCTCCTCTCGGCGGGGGTTGAGAGACAGCTCCTGTGTTTTTCCTTCCAGCTTTTATTCCTTTCCTCTGTTGTGCAGGCAAATCATTCCACTTCCCAGCCTCAATTTCCTCATCCATAAAACTGAGACTAAAAATGTACTTGTTAAGGGTGTCACAGGGCCTTCTGAGTCTGCCAGGGCTTTGATGTCCCCTTGTCGAAGTACCGTGGAAGTGAAGGCATTTGCTGTTATCATTACGTGAGCTGGGTGGCCATCGGGCAGCAGCGAGGGCTGGGACCCTCTGGGGACACTTGAGGTCTGTGCACTCAGCTTTGCTGCCCAGTCACTGTTGCTGCTGGGATGGTTCTCCAGTGCTTTCCAAAGAGTCTGAGACTGTGACTGAGGAGTGGAACTCAGGAGATGCCATTTCAGGGCTGTAGACCCTAACGGGGGGGTAGGGATTGTTCCCAGCTCTCGTGTTCCGGAGCCTGGGTGTGCCGTGTACAGTGGAACCTGTGAACCCACGAGCAGCAGCACCCTCAGGAGCTGGACACAAGCTGCCTTTTTCCTTTTCCCATTGGTGCTCCAATGTCAAAGGCAAAATCCCCATCTTCAGATCGATACCAAAGCCATTAAAGCACATCTTCAATTTCTGCGGGTGCCCTGCTCAGCACTGCGCTGGGTTTCGAACGAGTTCATGTCTTCGAGCAAAAGGAAATGCCTCACTGTCCTGGCCTCTCCTGCAGACTGGCCAGGAATGAGGTGGTTGATCCTCTAGCAAGGAGAAGAGGGTTACAGAGGTTTTGGAGCAGATTTCCCAGGTGCAGGAGGAGCTGCCAGCCTCCAGCTCACTCAGATGTTGGCATACGGGGGAGCTCGGGGCAGGAGCAGTGCAGAACATGCAGAGCTGGCTTAGGCTCCTGCAGCTCCAGGGGTTTTAAGCCTTTGCAAGCACATTCTGAAGCGTGACCCTCCTGCAGGGGAGCATGAAAAGCCCTTTGGAGCCCTTCATCCCTCCCTGAGCCCTGTCGAGCCCGTCACGCTTATAGGGAGCGAGCTGGCAGGGCAGGGCCCAGGGCTGGGCAGCCTCTGATCCCTTTAGCACCGCTTTGCCTCCGCTCCTCGCTCAGGGTTTGTCATTTGTGGGTGCAGAGTGTGTGTCAGAAGGTGCTTGGGGTATTCCTGGCTTTAGTGCCGTGGTGCTGGGCAGTTCTTCAGCACAGGATTGAGAGCTGTGAGTGCTCATGTGTAGCTCTAAACCCGCTCCGTCTTTCTCCTCTGCGTGGAGGGGGCAGGTGAGGATGCTCTGCTGCAACACTCCCCTTGTCTCCTCTGGCTGGGAACAAAGCTGACCCAGCAGCTCATTTGAGTTTCCATCTGCTGCTTCCACGCTGGAGGAGAATGGTGTCTTAGTTGTCTGAGGAGAGACTGCTTTTTAATCATGTCTGCACTGCCTGGCGTTTGGGCCTCGGTGCCAGCCAGTAGGAAAAATCAATAATGTTTAAACTGTTCGATGAAGAGCGCTGGCTGCCAGTTCCTCCTCCTCTGACAGCTCCTGGGGGAGGGATGTCTGTGCCATGTGTGCCCTGGGTGCTGCTGAGGGCTCTGGGCAGCTCTGCCCCTTCCTGGGGGGGGCAGTTCATGCCCCAGCTTCCTCTAACGAGGAGGTTTTGAGGGGTTTGGGTGCAAGCTGAGCTTCCCTTCAGACTCGTGAAAGGCCCTGGAGCTGAGGTGCAGGGCACCCGCCCGCTGCTGCCAGCTGTGTCCCCCCTGCTGCTCCCTGGGGTCTGGTCTGACAGCCAGGCACGGGGGATGTGGATCTTCCCCTGACCCTGCTGTGACAGATGGGAAAGCTCACTTGGGCAGGCTGGACTTGCTGTGATGAGTGAGGATGGGGAGCGGAACAGGAGGAAACCAAACGGAAATCCATCTTCTGGTGCTGTTAAATAATGGTGGTGGTGCTCGGACAGCAAAGAAATATCCTTTGGATAGCGTGACAGAAAACCTTATGGGTGCTGTCAAACGTGCCCTCAGCTCCTCTGAGCACATCGTTGCTCTGTGAGGTGAGACAAATCACCCCTGGTGCAGGTCCAGCAGCCACCCTCCCTCCCCTGGCGCCACGGCAGGTGCGGGAGCGAATGGGATTTGCAGAATTCCTGCTGGGAATTGGGAATGGGCCAGGGCAGAAGGGCCCTGAGCAGCTGCTGGGGTGCCGAGCTCTTGTTGCAGAGGTGGGGGTGGTCATCCCAGCTGTCCCAGTGCCCCTGGACCCACCACAGGCTCCTCAATCCCCTTCCTGCTCCCCTCTGGAGGACTTGGCTGAGCCACCCCGAGAGGGACAGACGTGGCAGGGATGGTGGCCCTTCCTCTCATGGGCGTGGGGGGGTTGTCAGGCTGCAAGGGGAGGGTGACAGGTGGCACGGGGCCTTCCCAGCTCCTGAGAATCCTCACTTGCTGATTTGCCTTCACTGCTGAATGCTGATGAGGTATAAATCCTGGGCTGACCTCAAATTCCATCTGCATTTCCTCAGATTTGCCATTTCAAGCAGTGGTTTAGCTCTCAATCCCCCCGGCAGGCTGGGAGGGGGGGCTGAATAATGCTTTGCACTATTTTACACCTCTTTGCACCAGAAGGTTTTGGAGCCCTTTGCAGAGGTTAAGGAAGGGGGCAGGTGGGATCAGGGAATGTTTAACAAGTAAACACAAACCCACACCTAGGCTGAAGTGAATCCAGAGCCATGCAGGAGCTGAAAATTCAGGGTCAGGGCTCTGCAGCCTGGACCTTTGCCCGATTACAAGCTCCTGCTCCACTGGCACTGGGTTTTCGGGAAGCATATTGCTCACTGATTCCCCTGTAAGTTGTTATCAGGAGCTGCTGCTCGAGATCCTGGAGTTCTCCTGCCTCCTGGAGCAAAGCATCGGGACAGAGAATCCTCAATACAGAACAACCTGTCATGTTGTCTTTCCTGAGGCTTCATTTCACTTTTTAAATGATTTAATTGATGAGCCCTTTCTTTTTATACATCCACATTCAGCTGGTTTCCACAGTAACAACCAAACCTGGAACCCAGAGCTTGGAGTCCTTTCTGAGTAAATAATGCCAAACCAAATCCTCGAATATTTAATTAAATTCACTGTCATGCCCCTTTTATCTTTGTTCTGTGGATCTTCCATAAACAGATTTCATGGGAATGTGGAGTTTAAAGGAGATAGCAGAGGACAGCCTTCAGGGGAGCTGCCCTGGGCCAGGCACAGGCCCTCGGTGGCCTTGGCTCTGTGACGGCACCGTGGGGACAGCACAGCTCCTCCGTGTCCTGTAGAGTGTGTCAGTGTGTGCTTCCTGCTGGGTGCTCTTGACTCATGGTCAGTTTGTGACCCTCAGTAACCCCACGTTCCTCCAGGTTTTTCTGGCAGCACCCTAAAAGTTCCTGGGCTCCCCTGGATCTCGTTTCCAGTTTCAGGATCATTATCCATCCTGCACTTACCTGATGTGCTGCCACATCTGCAAATCTCATTATTCTTCCTGTTCCCCCCTTTTGGTCCTGAATGCAAACACTGAGGAGCACTGGAGATGTTGGGGAGCACAACCACAGTCAGCAAGTGGATTATTTATTCAGATGAGTGTGGGGGTTGATTCAGTTGTGTCAGCAAGGTCAGGAGTGTGGAAATGACCAGGGGTAGGGGTTTAGACTGTTTTTATTTCCCCCCAAACACTGCTGCAGGAGCCTGAGCCCTGATGGCCATGCCACTGGGCACATCAATTATCCCTCTGCCAGGGAGTGTGACACGGACACCCAGTGGTGTGGTTTGCTTACAATGGCTCTTTGGTGCTTTTCCATGGTATCACAACACATCTTAATCAGATGGTGAGTGGGCTTAATTAGCCCAAGTATAGGTTTTATTTTTGATTTCTATGACTACTTAATCTAATGGCAACACATTATCTGCTCTGAGGTCTGCAGTTTTCCATTTGTAATTATTGCTGCTCTTAACTGATGGTGCATCAGGGGTTGTGGCTGCAGTATGGGAGTTGGAATGAGTTGATTTTCCTGAGCACGGATCCCAAAATGTTCCTGTGGAGGTCCCCGTCCTTGGTGTGCTTCAGCCCAGGTTTGAGTTGCTGGCTACCTGGCTTTAGTCAGAGGAAGGAGGAAATTGCTTGGAATGGTGAAATCTTCAGTGTCTGTCACACCAGAGCCAAGTATTGTGAAGTTTGTGCCATTTCGAGGTGGAGTTGAGGGAATTAAAATGCTTGGATACAGTAGCTGGAAGCTGTTCAGGTAATGGAAGCAAAACAGCTTATAAATTTCCAAAACGAGGCCTGGCATTTATGACTAAAACCTCGCATTTCAGGACATGCAGATGGTGAGGCAGGAACAGCTTGGAGGGATGGGCTAATACGGAATTATTAATTGTAGTGGCTCTGGCATCTTTTCCCCAAGAAGGTGCCTGTTTGATAGGTGGGGGTTTGATGTGGACAGTGGGAAGGTTTGGGGTCCGGGGGCCCAGGGACCCTCACTCCATGCTGATGAGCCACACTGGCTATTCCATGTGAGTTCATGGATGGAGCTTGCTGGGTTCTGTGCTTGCCCTCCCTCACCCCCTTGGAGGGAAGGGACCAGACTGTGCTGTCCTCTGGGGCAGCTCCCACAGAGCAGCCGACGTGCCATGCAGAGGGATGGGAATACAGATATTTTTAGGTGTATTTTGCAAGTCCCAACATCTTCCTGAGGCTTTTGGGTGTTGCCTTTTCCAGCTTCTGCCAGCAGAGGGAATGCACAGAAATGTGCCAATTTTATTTTCTCCCGTTAAGAGGCCCCTGCTCAGCTGGGAGCAGCAGACACACGGAGCCCTGGAGTTGTCCCTTGTCCTGGGCCATGCCATCCTGTGCCCAAGACCCTGGCAACAACCCCTCTGTGTGCATGGGGAGGCTGCTTTACACGATATTCTCACAGATTCCCCTGTTCCAGACCTGCTTTGGTAACAGGGAGAAGCCTCAGCCTCTTCCCCAGCCTCTCTCTCGCAGGGTGACCGATCAGATAATGTTCTCTAAGCAAATGCACAAATAACACCAATTGGGGTTGGCACCGAGCAGTGAGGTGTAAAAAAAGCAATTTGAGGTGTTCTAAGAAAATGCCAGAGCCTCTGTGTTGTGACTGCCTGTCGGAAAGCCGTGCCCAGGGTGCGGGGCTGCAGGGACACCAGGGAGAGCAGGAGGGTGAGGGGTGGGGGGAGCAGGGCAGCAGCTCGGGGACAGCATTCAGATTCCCTCGTGATCCCGAGCCCATCGTTTAATCTCCTTTGGCTGTGGGAATTTGCTGCTCGCTGGGAAGTGCTGAGGGCAGGGAGAGTCTTTGGTGCAGCCCCAGTGTGATGGGAAAGCTGCTCTGGACAGGGAAGTGGCACGGACAGGGCTCACGGGATGCCAGTGGCCGGGCCAGGGCAAGAGTTGGGGTTCTGCCTCAGCACAGGGTGAACAGAAAGTTCAGTATCATTCTGGTTTTCAGTCACAAATGTGACTGGGAATGGATTCCTCTGCACGTGGCAGGGGATGTGGGCACAGCTTTGAGGCTGGGACGTGTCCCTCACCTGTGCCCACTCTGGCCAGGTCCCCCTTTGCCCTCTGCTCCCGCGGATGCTGCTGCTGTGGCTCTGTGTGAGCCTGTCTGGAGGGAGGCAGACGATATCCGAGATGGCAGCCTTGCATTTCTGCTCCATTTCCCTCCAGCCTCTCCTCCTGTAACATTCATTAGCTGCAGAGAGGCCAGGCTGAAGCACTGAACAGAGGCTGTGTGCAACCTCTGAGTAACCCCTCTGCCGCAGCCCCTGCTCTGCACCCCGCCGGCTCCTCGGGAGGAACGAGCCCTCACCTCCCGCCCCTGGAACACCGGCGTGCCTCGTTAGTGTGGCAGAACCAACATCTGTCTCCTTTACGGTGTCTGTTTACAGTGGGGAAACTTCTGAGGGAAGCTCTGTGCTGTTAGAAACGAAAGCAGGGTTATAAGAGACCTGGGAATTCCGTCTCGTTCGGAAACCACACATCTTTCAAGTTTAATAGATCAGCTGCTCGCAGCCTTCGAGGTGTCGCGGCCACTGGAATGGCCGTCAGTGTAAGTGGATGTGTTGTGTGGGGAGCGCCGGATGTTCTGGGAGAGTCTGCCTGCTCCTCAGACTCGTTACAGATCCAGGAGGGTGACACAGCTCTGGGGGTGACAAGAGGAGAACCTGAGTGTAACAACCGTGTTCTTGCTGACTGGTTTGACTGGTCGGTGCAGCTGCTGCCCAGGCCTCCTCTGCTGGGAGGCTTTGGCATTTGGATGTGCTGCAGGTTGTTCTTAGTGTGAAACCAAAGGTGCTGGTGGGCATTCAGGTGAGCAGCTGGAACGCTGCTGCTCTTCCATCCCTTTCTGGACCCTCCTGGTGCTTGCCTTGCATGTCCCTTCTGCTGTGTGAGCACAGTGCCAGGACAGCAGCCAAACTACTCTTGCAGATAAGGATGTGAGGGAGTTATCTGGAAGCCTGCAGATACTGTTGTGAGGAGGAAGGTCACTGAAGAGAGGGAGGTGGCGGAGATGGAGATTAGGTGATTTGGAGACGGCTTGAGGGATTTAGTGGAGAGGCAGAGCTCCTGTGGAGCATGAATGGGCAGCAGCACCTCTGACGGATTACAGGGAGCCTTGTTCAGAGGCGCTCTGTGCTGCTGCAGAGACCAGCAGTGAAGAGACAGGGAAATCTTGCATAGAGAGGAGGCTGCGGAGCTCCCGACAGTGACACGCCTCGTTGTCTCCCTACACCTGAGAGCACACTGCACACAGGCAGGACCGGGGCAGGGTGTCAGTGGGTGCCTCAGTGGACCCCCGGGGCAGAAGAGTGCCCAGGATGGAATAAAAGGCCTTTTCTGTGTCTAAGACCTCGTGGTGGGCCTCTTCCCATGGCAAGGTCCGTGCAGGGAAATCCCTGCCCGTCCTGCAGAGCTCCCTGCCCTGTGTGTCCCTCTCCAAACAGCTCGTGGGAGCTCATCCCAGCTCCGTGGAGAGCAGGCAGCTCCTGACCCTCTCTTGCTGGTCTGCATTTGGGATTTGCCTCTTTCTATCCTATTTCAAACCCTGTTCTCTGAGCAGAAGCAGGGTTTACAGCCTTGTCCCTTCGGGTAATGCCTGTCTTACATTGTACCAGGGCTTTTCCCTTCGTTGTCACAGAAAATCCGCGGCCGCTGATCCCGCAGCCGCTGTCAGGGATGTGAACCCCGGCAATCGGCAGCCAGATCGTATCTCTGCAGCTGGCCCTGAGCAGCCAGATCCCTCCAGCACAGCCGGGCGAACTACACCAGCCTTTATCCCCTATTGTCACGGACAAAGCACAGGGATTTGTGTCCCAGGCTTAAGCTTTCGCAAATCTCCGAGTATATTCCCCAGACGGCTTCCTGGCTGTTTCCCGAGTGGCTTTTTCTCCCTGTCGCCTTTGTTTCCGATCGCTGTTGCAATTTGCAGTAGGTGTTTGGTAAATATCGCCGTTATTTACTGGAAATTGGCGACTCTGTTTCTCTTGTGGAGCGAGCGCTTCCCGCGGGCTGCTGCGCCGGTCCCCGGGCCGGCCACGGGAGCCTCGGGCCCCTCGGAGCCCAGCTCCGGCTGCTGCCGGCGTCATTCCCCGCGCCGCTGACGTGCGGGAGGTGCCTGCATCCTGGAGAGCGCGTTAACATTTAAATCAGCGCCATGGTCTGGGAATAGCAGCGAGCTAAAAGGACCTCTCCTGAAAAGAGCACAGCGGGGACTTGGCTGAAGAGTTCTCTCAGCCCTTCAAGCACGCACGGCTGCACGGATTTCATCAGCGCCAGCGTCACGCTGGTCCATTAGGGCCTGATTGAGCCTCTCTCGGGGTGGGGAGGGGAGGGAAGAGGAGCTCCCCCGTACTCAGGGTGGGTGGTGAAGGCAGGTCCGGGACCTGCTGGCCCCTTCCCCTTCCACCTGTTCGGGGTCCATCCTGAGCGGTTCCAGCAGGGTTTGTGCTGCTCTCGCAGCTCCTGTTACGCCTCTGTCACAAAACTTGAGGTCAAATTAATAAACGCGTTAATTATCTGCCCCATGTGTGAGGCTTCATCCCGGCCTCTCTATAGTCTAAGCTGCTCTTCAGCATGAAATGTGAGATTTAAAAAGCTCCTCAGAATCATTTCAGCGTGTGTTTCAAGGAGCCTGGGTGCTCCTGGTGGCTGTGTGAGCACGGAGCCCCTCCGGAGTCCTGCTAGGTTGCTGTCCTTATTTTCTCTGGCAATAACTTCAGCAACTTCATTACTGTGCTGGAGAAGTTTTTATCTGCTTGGATGTTCTTCCTGTCTGATTTTATTGAAAGCCCCAGTTCTTGCGTGTTACCAGACAGCACAGCAGTCCCACTCTACCCCTTACGGATCATCCATTGCCTTTTTATTGCCTCCTCTTAGCAGATGCCATTCCAAAGCCAGAGTCTCATTTTTTAAGATCTGTCAGGCTCCTGGACAACTCCGAGATAAGGACACTTCCTTCAGATCACCCCTGACTCTCTGGGCTCTGCTCTGCGGTGGGGAGAGCCGATGGGTGAGGCCCTGAGGGATGTGGGATGCAGGATCCATCCCAGCAGCAGTGCCAGCAGCTGGAGAAGTCTTCCTGCCCTTCACCACGGAGCAGGAGCTTTCAGCGAGCTGTCTGTAATGTTGGCAGCCCCGTTAGCTGAGCTGACAGGATTAATTTAAAATCCCATATGGTGCAAGGGTTGGCTTTTCCCTCCCAGATTGCTCCCTGTGAGGATAGGGAGCCGCATTTGGTGTCTCGCTGCCACCTCACCCACACCTCTGCTGACCCCCGAGGCCCCTGGGGCTCCCTGGAGCAGCCACGGGCAGCAGTTGTCCTGCCCAGGTGCTGGTGCCACTCTCGCCTCTCTGAGGGCAATAAAGCTCATCAAAGCCTGTAACCGGATGCTCGGAGCCATATGGGCTTTCAAGGTCCTCCGCGGAGCACTGGGAGTGATTTAGGGAGTTTGGGGGAAGGGGGAAGTGCCCACCTTTGACCCTAGATCTGACACAGCAGCTGAAAAAAGTAAATAATCCAGTTGCTGGGGTGAAACGTGCAGGGAAGTGATCCCTTCTGAGTGGGGCAGGGTGTCCTGGCCGTGCCCTGGGCCCCCAGCAGGGCACTGGGAGCTGGAGTGTCGGGGGTAGGAAAACCAGAGTGGCAGCACATGAACAGCCTTGGCTACCACAGGGCAGCCAAACCACGGGCGCTGCTCGTGAGTTTGGTTTGATTCAATATAACTTCAGGCAGGTGAATTATTCTTTCTGCACTTGTTACTTTTGCAGCTCCCAGCACAGAGGTTTTGTTGGTTAATGTTTATAAAGCCTTTTGAAATGTGGCTGCTGGTGTGTGGGTCCAACAAAGAGAAGCAATTGTGAACAATGAAAGAATATTTTCCAAAATACAGTGTAGTAAAAGCAGCTGAGATAAGGTCTGCTCTCATTAATTTAAAAAATGATATTTTTCCTTCTTCTTTCAATAAAAACTGTCTGCATGATAAACTGACATCTTTAACAATTGTTTAAGCTGCACAGGTTTAAATATATACTTCCTGCATAGGCTGCTGATGAGTCACTAGTCAAAATTATTTATCAGAAGCGATGGCTCTGTGCTAGACAGCGTTAGACAGAGCTCTTTGTTCTCTGGCCAGAGCTACGTGGTTACCGAGAGCTATTACCGAGGCCCTACAGCTCTGCCCATGATTAAATGATTTTGAGTCAACTTTAACATCTTTGGGAAGCTGGAGCAGTTTTGGAAAAGGGCGTGTAGGGTGCTGAGGATGCAGTATTTTCCATAGTCTGAGGGTAGAGGCGAGGCTGGAGC
Organism: Cnemophilus loriae; assembly: GCA_013397755.1. Classification (NCBI taxonomy): domain Eukaryota; kingdom Metazoa; phylum Chordata; class Aves; order Passeriformes; family Corvidae; genus Cnemophilus; species Cnemophilus loriae. The sequence goes on along the minus strand of VZTF01008887.1, from coordinate 263,809 downwards.
CATTCCCAGGAAATGCTGTTAGAAATGCATTTGGGCATCTCGGCTGCTCTGAGCTCCGCTGTCAATTTTTGAACACTTACGCTGCCATTTCTTTTGATTGCAGACACACAAACATTCTCCAGCCAAAGTGAGAGAAAACTCACCATGCAGAGGAAAGAGCAGACAGGCTACACTGAGGGCTGAGGGTGAGAAAAGGGATTTAATGAATGTATATGGACACACACAACAAGCTTTTATTAGTGTGTCATGGGATGGGATGTAGCAAGTACAAACATTTTAGGGAAGATGGTTTGCCAGGTTCCCCCTAAGAGGCAGCTCTCAGGGATTGCTGTGTTGATTTAGAGGCAGTTGGATTTGTGATTTGGCTTCACCAGGGCTGATATTTGTAATTACTGTGAGTCTGGAGGGTGTTGGCCTCACAACTGCAACAGGCTCTGCCTATGGACTGTGCACAGAGAAGGGCACTCGGGGCACCTTGGGCTGCCCGGGAAATGGGCATGAGGACAAAGAGGATGCTCAGTCACTGGAAATCACTGCTGACGGTGTTGGGCTGAGGCCAAAGAGGAGCCCTGGTGCTCTGGGGATGCCGAGGCCAACACAGCGGGTTTGGGGGGTGCTGAGCCCGCTCTGCTGGCCCCTGGCCAGGTCCATCCCTTTGAAGCTCTGCTGCCTCTTGTCTCCGGGATCTGGTGCCAGTGAGCTCCACAACAGCCCCGTGCCCTTGGCTGCTGGAGGACGGGGGCTCTTTCTTCTGGTGTTGGCAGGGCTGGTCTCCCACACAAAACACCTTTATTTCCTTTTAATCAAATTGTCACCAGGAGACACGTCTGTTCCCACTCGGCTGACTGCTTTCATCAGGGTGAGGACGGGGCCGTCCTTCGGAGCGCGCGGATGCAGATGCAAAACACCTCAGCCAGGCAGGGCAGGGGATATCAAAGCAGAGCCTGGAGAGGTGGGATGCCGGGATTTGCATATGCGATTGCCAGCTGAAATGCAAACAGCAGAGATGTGAAAATCAGTGTGAAGGGTGAGCATGAAAAGCAGGGGCAGGCTGGGGAGGGGGGAGCCAGGGCAGGTGGGGAGAGAAGCAGCGAGATATGAAAGGAGGAAAACGAACACGCAGAATATTTTAACTAACAGAAAAGTTTCTTGTACGGCAGACAGATGATGAAAGGGAGACAGTGAGGAATTATTAGGACAGAAGATAAGGAAACAGCAGAGATAGGAAATAATTATTTTGTATCTGTCTTTATAAATGAAAATGAAGGGCATTAACTTAAATAGGATTTAGATTTTCAGGGACAGAAGGGGATGAATTAGGAAGTGTTCAGATAGCGGCAGAAACGATTATTAAAGGTCGGGGGCTCTTGAAACAGACGCTGTGGCTGGGCCCATGCAGAGGCAGCCCGGGGTGTCCCGGGCAGGAAGGGGACACCTTGGGGTGCCCAAATCCCGTGTGTGACTGGGGGGTGCTAAGCGCTGCTGGGGCTGACCGGCCCCCACATCGCCCCAGGCTGAATTACCCCAAGAACCTGCATGGGGCTGTTTTCTCTCTCAAAACACTCCTGGCTTGTGGCACTCAGTTCCCCAGTGAAGATACTGCTGTTTAGGATAATGATAATTAGGAACACTTTCTAATATTGCTGTGGGGGGTAAAAAAATAAAATCCACCTCCAGTAAGAACTTCCTTAAGGCGTGTTTTCATCCCCCTTACACACGAGTAGAATGAAATTCAGCAAGTCAAGCATTTTTATTACATTCTTAAGCCAAACAGCCCTCGGCCCTGTTACATTTTCATGCACTTAAAGAGCACTTGCAAAATTCTTTTCATTTGCACTTAGTTTAATTTCAGATGATGTTTTCATCACTGTGTCCCCACTTTGCAAGCACGGCCTTGTACCTGTGGTGATCCAGGAGAACAGAACCTCATCTGCATAACCAGAAATGTTTGTTTGCCTGGTTTACTGTACAAATGGGCAGGTTTGAGTGAGCTGCTGATGGCAGATGTGGAGGTTTGGGGGAGTGATTAATTTGAAATTATATGTCAAGATTTCCAAACAGAGCAGTGACATCAAGTTTAATGTCAGAAATTGAGCTATTTGAGCACAGCCTGACCTTCGGAGGCTGCATGTTAATGACATTCCAGAAATACTCTTGGAAGTGCTGTGGTTTGGGCTCTGAACCTCATGAACCACTTGGGAAAATCTCTTCTTCACCTCTGGCAACCTGATATGAACTTTTAACTTTTGCCCTGATAAACAACATCTAACAGGCTTTAAATAAACCAAATAACAGTAATTTCTCTTAACCTCAGACTCTTAATAACACTTCTCTCTTGTGTCACTCTGATACACTGAACCTTGCTGGTAATGGATTTGGTTTTGGTGCTGATGAGCTGACTCCTCTCAGCTCATCTGTGTGGTTTTTACAGGGTCCTGCTGGTGGATCTGCCCACCTTGTCACCTCTGAGGGAGCTGGAGGATGGATTTGGGGGTGGCACTGGGTCGGCAGCATCAGATAACCCACTGCCACCTCGCTCTGCCCCAGCTGGAGACCTGAGGGGTGTGGGGATGCTCCCACTGGCGCCCCTGTGCTGGTTGTACCCAGCTGGGAGCGAGGAGGGATCTCCATGTAACCCTCCTGCTGAATCCTGCATGGAGGAGCTGGACGAGTTCTATGTCTGCTGCCTGGGAGAGGAGCAGGATCAGCCTTGTGAGTGGGCGAGTCACTTATTTATAACTCTCCCACTGAGAGCGAGTTTGTTTAATTTCTGGAGCAGCGCAGCGCCGGCGAGCGTGGCTGTATAAATTTGCTAACAATAGTGTCTGAGCCTATATATAAACCTGAAGACACTGCAGTCCGCAGTGCATTCCAATTAACAGGATGATGCATGATCTATGGCATGCCAGAGGTAAGCTGGGACCTTACCTTGATGCTGCTCTTATCAGTCCCAAACTCCCTGGGAGCAGTCGCTGCCTGCCTCCTTTATAGAGCTGTACAGAGTGTTTGGTGGTGCCTAGTTTGTCCTCTGCTCTCGGGATTTTGTGTTCCTGATGTGTTCAGACCCACACACTGCAGGCCCTTGGGTCTTTGGCCACTGGCCTTGCCCCATTTTCTCTTACACCTTGTGACTAGCTGCCGTAACTGTGGGATGTCGGTGCTGGCTTTGGCAGACCCTCGGTGGGGCTGGTGGCTCGTGGTCCCCAGAGGAGGTGGCAGTGGAGAGGAGGGATGCAGGGAACAGATGACATTGCAGTGGGAAGGGCAGCACATCAGCAAGCAAACTGCTCCGGGCTCTGGGATAGACGTCACTGGAAAGAGGGGTTTTAGGAGATGTCCATTACACTGTTAATTGTTAATTGATAAAATCTGACACAGAGTAAAGGCCAGAATCTGCATGAGTGAAGCTCAGCTTGTCCTGTGAATTACCCACACACGTCTCGAGTTTCCGCCTTGGCTATTCTGTCAGCAAGAATAGGGCTATTCACCTGGTAAAGTGGAAAACCATGATTGAAATGAGATTTACAGCACAGTTGTGGGAAATAATCAAAATGAAAGGCTGCCTTTTCAAGCCACCCACTGCCAGCAGAGAGGCAGCCAAGGGGCTGCCGTGGCCAGAGCGGTGGCTGCCGTGTGCAGGGCATCTGGGGACAGCACTGCTGCTGCTCCGGGGCTGTGGGAGGGCTGGGATGTCAGGGGGAGGCAGGGATTGGGTGGTGGGGGCCCCGCGGGGCAGTTCCTGGTGGACTGACATCCAGCAAGCTGCATCTGTAACGTACCTGCAATTGCAATATTGCTCATTATGGCCTTATAAAAACGAACTCGTAAATAAGCACTCCAGCAAAGGGAGGTTCCCTCTGGGGCAGGGCCATGAGTCTGCTTGCTCTTTGTGGTGGAGCTGGTGTGAAAGACAGTCTGAGCTCTGGTGAAGATATTTGAAGGTTCAGAGGAGCAGAGTGGCCTGTTAGGTGGTGTAAGGACGATTTATGCCCTGAGAGAGCTCACGGGGCGCAGGCTCAGCCCCTGCTCAGAGCAGCTGTTTGACATGCAGCAGCCAGAGCACATTCTGCACCGTCTTAATGGAGCCGAGTAAATCCCATCAGCTCCAGAGGCTGCAGACTGGACCTGGGGAGGGGCTGCTCCAGCCTCCCGAGAAACCCAGTTACAATATCACCACTTCATGTCATGCAAGAGAAAAGGTGCAATTTAAAATCCCATCCTTCAGGTGCAGCAAGCAGCCTTTGGTTGTCAAAACTGCATTTCTTTAAGGCAGTGGCCCAGAATAAACTGGTAATGAAGAGTCATTTGACAGCAGGCAAGCTGGAAACATGTCTATGAAAATAATACAAGAGTTTCTAGTTTATCATGCATTTAGGTGACTTATTTTTTCCCCTGTGCAGCTCCTCACCACCACAGGCAGTTCAGCAGAGCTGTGCCTTGGGGAAGGAGGGGCTGAGCAAGCTGCAGGTGTGTGTGGAAGGAATGTGCCTCATGGACTGAGCACTGCCAGGCTTCTCCAGCTCCTTCTGGACATAACCAACCCCTCAGTTAATTCTGCTTCAGAGGCAGAGCTTGGGAACGAGGTTCTGGGTACCCAGCCATGCTGCATTCCAGCTGCTGCAGCAGTGACTCCTGTTCCTTGGCCTTGGCATCTCCCATGCCCAGCCAGTGTCCACAGTCAGAAATCACATCTCCTGCACGGGACAGGAATAAACGCCTGTTCCTTGATTTTCGCATCATCCCCTTGCAGTCTGGAAGCTGTGGCTGACAAGACCTATTATTTTTCCAGTTATCCAAACTGTCTGCATCGTAACAGCTTCCTACTTCAGTCGAGACAGTCTGAAAAGTTTAATATCATTTCAAATCAGAGTGCCAATAAAACTTGACATTATTAATATGATGTCAAGGGGTTTTCCAAGTGCTTAGGGAAAAACAATGTGTCCCATTAAACAAAGCTCCCTGCATTGTGAAATATTAAGTGACTTTTCAACGAGTGCCAGCTGGAGCTATTAGTTTTCCTTTGGTGCTGCTGATGTGGAGAGGAGGTCTGGCTGAGAACCTTTTATGAAGACATTAGCTGAATCCATGCAGTCGGAAAGGCTTTTGCTTTCTGAGGGACCGCGCTCGGTCTGGGCCGCGTCTGCCAGGATGAATTATTAAAGGCAGTAAATACGTTTGGAGGGATGCGCCTCCTCCCTCCGTTAATGCACTGGTTACACTGGGGAGTCTGGAGCCCCTACCGGGACTTGGAGCCAAGATTTCCATAAATGAGCCCACCTCCTAATCTTCTCCCAGCTCTCCCCACGGGAGCTGGGGAGAGGGGAGTGCTGCTGGTGCTGTCATAGAAGGGTTTGCCTTGGAAGGGACTTTAAAGCACATCTGGTTCCACACCCTGCTGTGGGCAGGGACACCTTCCACTACCCCAGGTTGCTCCAAGCCCCATCCAACCTGGCCTTGGACACTTCCAGGGGTGGGACAGCCACAGCTTCTCTGAGAACCTGTGCCAGGGCCTCAGCTCCTCAGTAAAGAATATCCCTCGCTATGACTTGCTGCTGGATGGGGTTGGTTGTGCTGGGGGTCGCTGCCAGGTGCTGCCTCATCGCAGTCCTGGCCTGGCTCCGTGCTTGTTTTCCAGGCAGGGCTTCCCAGGGTATCCCACTGCTGCTTTCCAGGCTGGCTGGTTTTCCTGGTGGGTGCTCAGGCAGCTCACAGCTGGTGGGAGGCCTGATGTTCCTGCAAGCCTTCCTTTGCCTCCCAGTCATTGTGAAAGAAAATCGCTTCATCTCTTTGTCCAGACTAAACATGTTCTGCACAAAAAAGTTGGAACAGATTTTTTTTTTAGCAAGCCTTTGGTACCACGCCCGGGACTGAGCAGGGATTTGTGTGCTCCAGGCTTTGTACAGCACATGAAAGCCTCAGCTACACGCGATGTTTATATCGGGCATGTGTTGGTGCATGTTCTCAAACACAGCCCTCAATGCTGGGCTTGGCTCTGCCTCCACCTCTGCTGTCCCCACCGGTACAATAAGGAGGGCTTTGATGTCTCACAGGGGAAGTGCAGGTATTTAATTTAACTTTTATGAACTTCTTTGACAATGTAAGAGCACTGCATATAAAGCCGGGTTTCAGGGAAGTCGAGGCAGTGATGTCCCACTTTTATCTCTGAGACAGATCCCACATCTGAGCTCAAAGCCCTCCAACCCCCAGGGCTTCCAGCCAGCCGTGCTTGTGCCTTAAGGCCAGAACTATTTTTGACACTTTTAGGCAATAAAACCGTAACCCCCCTGTTCCCATTCTGATGCAGCGGGACCAACAGCTTTGTTACCTGAGCCATTAATGCTGCCAGGTGCCACAGCCATGGCCAGGGTGCAAAGGAGCCTGCTGCCAGCTCCCTTCCCCAGGGAACCACCATCCCAAGGGTGCCACCATCCTGCACCTGGAGCTGGAACCTGTCCCAGAGCATCCCAGCCACTGCTCTCAGGGCTGTCCCCTCTGGAGTGGCTCTGCCTGGTCCTGGTGAGTCTTTGCCCCAACCAGGGGCAGGGGCGGCGGCTCCAGAGGTGGATGCTGCTTCAGCTCCCCAGTAAGCTCAGCTCCTGGAAGGACAGCAGGCAGTTTTTACGCAGCCTTCAAGGGGGAGGAAGCTTCTTGCTGCCTTTTTGCTGCTGCACAACCTTCCTTCACCTTCCTTCTTTTAATGTCTTAATCAAGTGGCTGATAAAAGAAGTGATCCATGAAAAGGACGGGTATCTTGACAAGGCACAGAGGCTTGTGGCAGCACTTTCCCCACAGATCAGCATCCTCCATGAGAGGGAGAGACAAAAAAGGCAGATTTTTGTACCCTTAAGCTTCCACCACCGCAGTTCAAAAGACCAATCTTTACAGAAAATAAATTTAAAGGAGAATTTTTGATGTATATGATGGTCTCTTGTGGTTGACAGGAGTGCTGCTGGCGGTATATGGAGTTATGCAAAGCCAGAGTTGGGATTACTTAAAAGTGTCTGTAGTTCTTTGATTAACCAGTGTGTATTTTATTTTTTATATGGCACAATCACAGCTCTACATTGATAATATCTTGCTATTATTGTTCGATACACCGAACTCCCCCTTTTCCTGCAGCATGAGGCTGCTTTTTAGGGCTCTATGTAAAGAATTCACTCTCTGCATATTAAATTTGTGAGTTTACAGGTGGGTTTGTGCTCTCGGGTGTAGTTTTGGTGCGATGCTCTGCCCTGTGAAGGGTGGCTGGTGGGTGTGGAGGCAGGGGAAGGGCTGGGGCTGTGTTGTGGGAGCCTCTCTGGGGGAAGCACTGGCAGGGAGGCTCTGAGCATCCTCCTCCCTCACACTCAGGGTGCTTTTGGAGCAGCCACAGTGGGAATGGTGCTGATTTTTGGTGCTCTGTTGTAGCACGGTGCTCTGCCGGCTTTACAAGCAAGACAGGGGAGGCTCTGAGGTGCTGCAACGGCTCACGGGCCAAGCCAGGAGGAGATGTGAGGGCTCTGCTCGCCCTCGTGGCTCTGTTTGCTCCGCACCCCCCTCATCAGCTGCTTCCTGGGGCTGGCTGAGGGCATGGAGACTACAGAGATAACAATAGCTCACTTTGGGAAGGCAGAAGTGAGCAGTGCCAGCCCGGGGTTGCAGTCTGAGCCTGCTGGAAGGGGAAGTTCAGCAGCTGGAGCCAAACCAGAGGAAAGCTGGGCTGGGGCCTGGGGTTGCTGCTGAGGCCTGTGTGTGCACCCTGCCCAAGGCCCTTCAACCCTCTGCAGCAATTGCAAAGCTTGGAGCAAGGCTATAAATACAGGCTGAAGTGTGAGGCAGGCCGGTCTCTCCGGCTTTTACCCACGGATTCATTTCTATATTTATTTTGCATTTTCCTTCTGGCCTCTCGGCTGCCCACGACACCAGCTCCTGAGCAGGGCCTGAGCCCTGGCGTGTTGACATTCCTGTGTGATCCACGTGCTCCGTGTGATGTGGAAAGGGAGGAACAAGCTGTGTGCAGGTTTTTCAACCTGTTTAAGGGGAGAAGGGAGCGCTCGGCATTCCCAGAGGAAAGGGCATCCTCTGTGTCCGTGCTCTGACTTTACACAGTGGCTGTGATGGTGTTAATAAAGGGTGCAACAGCCTTGGCTCAGTGCCCTCGGAGCTGTCCTGGGAAAGGTGAGAGCCTGCCCACGGATGCTCCAAGAAGGAAAAGCAGGATGTGGGATACGGGACCTGGTTGTGTGAAATTCGTTCGGTGCTGTTGGATCAGAAACGAGGGGGAAAGGGATGCTCAGCTCTTTCATTATTTGCCTCCTTTTGTAATGCTTCCACTTTAAATAAAAATGAAGGTAGAGAGTAAATTTCACATCCAAAGATGGGTGTCTGCTCCTGAATAGGATCGATTTAGGGTCAGCGCTTCAGCAGCGCAGGATTTGGGTTTCAAAGGTTCCCAGCCACTCCTGCAGTCAGGTTTTTCTAAAGGGCCCAGCGTGATGACATTTACAGCCAGGATTTTCAAAAACAGCGTAGTACTTCAGATGCTGAACTCATGAAAAATCCAGTCATTTAATTTGTTAAATGAGAGCGAAGGTCTCTTCAGATAATCTCCCTGTCATTGTGAGAGCGAAGCAGTTCTGTGGGAAAAGCAGCCTGTTCCCAACTGCAGCTCCTTTCGGGAGCAAAACGCGCTGCCTGGAGTCACTTTGAAGTGTGTTGGAAAGGCAGGGAGTGACCTGAGGAGTGCCAAGGGCCACCCGATAGCAATTAGCTGGGATTTGCATGGCTTGTCCCGTGAATTCGGAGATGTTTGGTCTTTGAGGAGCACACCTGCCTGGCGAAGGAGCCTTGCTGGAGCTCGGGATGGCGTTTCCCAGTGCCTGGCACGGGCATGGGCACTGCGGAGGCTGCTCGAGTGAGCGATGGCTCTCCCAGGGCAGATAAAATACTTGTGTGACAACTTGCTCCTAGGATTTCAGGCGCATCTTTTCCTTAAGAGACTCCAGCGGGCTGAGCACTGTCTGGGGATGCACAACTTGGAATTCATGGCTCCCTCCAGCCACAAACTGCCTGCGATGAGGACAGGGCACTTCATCTGCCTGTCCCGCTCTGCGCTGTGGGGTTGGTGATGCCTGGAGCCATTTGCAGTCCTCAAGGCACAGGAATTCCAGTCCTGGCTCCTTGCTTTGGATCAGATCCCAGCTGGGGAGCAGAGGCTCATTGCTTCAGTCAGTGGGCATTGCTCCCTCTGTTGCTGTAATAGCCCTGGAATGGGGAAATAACAGCTCCTTGTTCCCCGGCCCCTTTGCCCATGATTTCCTCTGAAAGCCAGAGCAGCACATGCAGACACGGGTCTGGCCACAGCGAGGGGCTGTCACCTCCATGCGTGCACGGGGATTCGGGACGGTGCTTCCCTGGACACCGACTGCAGGTGTGGAGCGTGAGGAAATCCCAGCTGAGGAGCTGAACCTCTCGCTGACCTTTAACTGCTTGGGAGCTGATTCTCTTCCATAATAAATACCTCCTACAATTAACAGCCAGTCGGTGGTTAATTAATGGAGCAATAACAGCAGAACAGAGCGCTGGCACAGGGCAGTGGGGTCCCACAGCCCTTATGCTGAGCTGTCCCCTAAACCAGAGCCAAGTGTGGTGTGAGGTGGGCAGAGCAGAGCCCTGTCCTGCTCAGGCTGAGCCAAGTTTAACAGCACGGATGAGATGGATCCTGTCTCCTCCCTTCTCTCCTTCCTCATCCCAACCTCCTGCTCTGGCTGGAGAGGGCAATGGAGTTCAGAGTGATGCAAGAGCTTTCTCGGGGTTTTCTGGGAAGGAGCACGTCAGCTGTGCTGGTGATGTAGAACATCCCTTCCCTCGATGTTCTTTCCCGTCCGCTCTGGAGGCTGTTGCGTTAAAGGTGACTCCAAGCATGTGAACACCAGCTTCCTTCCCATTTTTTCTTTTTTTTTTTTTTTTTAAAGTCCCATTTTTCTGTCTTGTCAGGTCTATTTAAGCATTTAATGAGGTGAGATAGTACCAATAAATTTAACACAGCACAATAACTCTGATGTGGGCCGCAGCCTAATAAACTCCCATCCTTGGGCCGGGAGGGCGATCCAGATTGCATCTGGAGTGATTGCTTTGCTCAGATGTTCCCGAGGTTGAACAAGGACTTTGGAGGCACTGCCACAAAAGTGAGGCTGTTCACTGAGGCTGGAGCAGGTTTGCTGAGGACTAAGCTGGTGGTGGTTAATCAGCAACAGGGGCACAGAGGAGAGGACTCTTTCTCACATTTCCAGCCCCACTTTGTCCTGTACCCCTCGTACCATCCTGGGCAGAGAGCTCAGGCACTGCCCTCCTGATGGCTCTGACACATCCGCCTCTGATGAAATACTCGGGGATTTTTGCACCATGTTGCAGAGTGTAGAGAGATTTGTCCTTTGGCTGCTTTGAATGTCTCCTGAATGAGTAACTTGGCAGATTTTTATTTTTTTTTATCCCACTCACTACTTGCAAATCTGTTTGCAAGCAGCTTGCTTTCTCGGGGGAGGACTTGGAACGATCCGCTGGCTCCTGCACCTCGTTTACTGAAGCATCCTCGGCTTTGGCAATGCCTTCTCTCGTGCTCAGAGTGGGGTTTTTGGGTGGAGAGAACAGGGAAAGCCGGGTTTAAATTTCATGCAGGGGCATCTGCAAGTTCAAGACTTATTCTGGCACTTTGGCATGTTCATTGGTGGCTGAGGCAAAGTTATTTTGGAGTACGAACTAATTGTCTCTGGCTTTGCACATGCCTGAGGATTTTAATTGTGTCTGCAGCCTGATATTGCCCATTCAGCAGGGCCAAGCGAAGCGATAGCCGAATTATCCTCCTTCACATAGTCCTACACCTCGCAGTAGGAGAGAGCAGGAAATTACAGGGAGTCTGGTGGAAGTGTGTGTGATCCGGAGCCCAGGGCCCTGGCTTTGCCGAGCTTGGCTCGCCTTCCGGAGCGCGGCTTCCTTAAGCTCCCTTGTGCTGAGCTGCTTTCTCCCTGCTCTGTGCTGAGGGACGTTCTGTGAGAGGTTTATTACAGTTTTCAGTTCAGCTCTGCTGCAGTACAGTAGAAATAACGCAATCCTGCCTTGGCTCCATCTGCTCTCGGGGGCTGAGGCGCAGAACAACCTTTAGCTTTGCTGGCGCTCTCGCCACCAGCGCTGGGGGGTGGATGGATGGATGGATGGATGGATGGATGGATGGATGGATGGATGGATGGATGGATGGATGGATGGATGGATGGATGGATGGATGGACGGATGCTCCGAGGATCCCACCCTGTGCCGTGCCGGCTCGCCTGAGGAGCTGGTGTGGCTGGAGAGGAAATGCTGTGTTTGTAAAGACCATGCTCAGCTCGGTGTTGGTGTTGGGGTCGGCTCCGTGTCGCAGGGAGCAGGCGTGGCGCCGTCGCCTCTCCGGCGTGGTGAGTCAGAGCATCCTGCCTGGATCAGAACGTGCTCCTGCTGCTTAAAACAACCCCGTGCTGCCCGGGAGCTGTAATCTGTGATGCTGCTTCTACCCAGTCATCTCATCCATGGCCATGGGAAATTAGGGGTTGTCCCTCAGATTTGGAGCAGTGTGGTGATGGCTGCCCCGGTCACTGGGCTGGGTGAGGGTGGAATCAGGGACAAGGGCAAGGCTGCCAAAATTACCCGCAGGGTAATGTCGGGTGTTAGCTCTATCCACAGCATCCAGGTGTGAATCCAGCACTCGGGTTTATCACCATTATCTGCTCCAAACAAGTCCAGGGATAACTCACTGCTCAGAGCAGACAGCCTGGTTTCAGCTCAGTAATGGATTCGGTAGTTCTTTGAACACGGGGTTGAAAGACAAGAGTCCCTTCAGGTAAGAGACAGCTCAGAACACAAAAATGCCTGAACTGCTGGGTTTGGGGGCTGTAGAGGTCATGAACTCTGCTAAATTCTTTCAGCCTCGGGTGCTGGAGCTCCATGAAACAAACCTGGGGGAGAAGGAAAACATTCCTGGTGCCCCTGTGCCTCCACAGAGCGGCAGCAGCAAATGTTTCCAATTACCCTGTGGAGTTTGCATGTGCTGGCTACTCTGCTCAGCGCCAGAGGGCTGGATTCCCTCACTGCTGTGGAGAGTCTGTGAGCCAACAGCCACAGCCGTGGAAAAACACAAAATCCAGCTTGGGCTTTCATCACAAAAATAAACTCTCCCGTGCAGAAGGAAAGTGAGAGATGCAGAGGGCAGGGATAGGGACACGCTCAGGACTGCAGCCCCTCCTGGGCGAGAGGGAGGTGCTGGACACTGCACTGTGCAGCCAGGGATGGGTGCAGGGGGATGTTCCAGGAGTATAAAACACCTTGTGGGATTTGCTGCCTTTGAGAGGAAAACAGGATGGAATGGTTCTAACGGTTCCTTAAACCCAGCTCTGTGCCACGCTGTCTTCCTTGAGAGGATAAAGCAGGGAACGGTGTGTGGTAGGTTTCCATCACATCACTTAAATCCGCCACCACTGGGCGAGGGATGTGTTCAGAGAGACCTTGAGGAAAGGCATGGGGAACAGCTTGAAATATCAGGGAAGCTTTAGCACAGAGATGGAAAGCAGCAGGAGAAAGTGGCCGGTGCCCGTGGAGCTGTGCAGATGGACAAGAACAATTTTGTGTGTGAAAAATGAGCCAGCTTTGCCTGGGACACGGCAGAGGTGGGAGAGTCCCTGAGTGCTCGAGCAGAACAGTCCAGCCCTTGGGATGGGGCTTGTCTTGACCCTCTGCAGCCCACAGCTCTGATTAGGCTGCACCCAGACAGCTCCAGCCCTTCCCTTTCTCGAGTCCGAATGCGGAGCCACCAGTGGGGAGCACAGATTGGTTCTGGAGAGGCACAGCTCACTGAAGTACCCGGTGGGTGCAGGGGGGTTGGGCCTGCAGGTCTGACCTGGTGAGCTGGGAGCCCTGGGGGTGTCAGATACTCCAAGAGGTGCCCCCGCAGCTCCTGGAGCCCCAGTGCTGAACACCCTGGCTGTGGGTGAGTGTTTCTTTAAAGCAGCCGCAGTGATCCTTGGCTGCCTGACAAGCCAAATGTGGTGGCAATGCCATATGTTTCTGGCTCTAACCCTCCACGGAGTGCCCCAATTTCTCTATGTTTTGATTTTGGTTTTTTTTCGTTAGATCCGGCTTCGGCAGCTCTCCCCTTGGCCGTGGTTGCTGGGGAGTGCTCTCCTCCTCTCCAGCCCTTTGTTGCTGAAGCAAATCAAGAGTGTCTCAGCTCCCTCGCCCTCCCACACGCTGCCAAGTAAATCCCGCAACTTTCTCGGGTGACGACATAAATTTGCAATGGTGTTGTACAAAAGCTCCCTCCGAACCAGAGCTGCCTGGCATCCGTAACAAGCTTATCAAAGGGTTCTTTTGCAGGGAGATCTGAGCCCTCCAGGTTTTGATTCAGAGCAGGTGAAGGCAGAATGTGCTGGAGCCTGATTGAAATGTGCGAGGTCAACAAAATAGAGCCGAGAGTGCACAATAATTGGGGAAGAAGCAGCAGCCTTGCTTTCTGTATGTGGTCCTGTGATCCCTCGGCTGTAATCTCCCATTTCCAAAGGGAAGCCTGTCTTGCATACTTTATCATGGTGCTCATTTGCACAGGAGGGCTCTTTCTGCAGAAAAGGGAGAAAACCCAAGCTAAAACCATCCCTGGCTTTATTCCCCGCTGTTCTTGTGCAGGGAGACATCCCAAAGGGCTGTGGGGAGAGGAGCACTGCTCTGGTATCCAGCTCTCATTTCATGGCACCCTGCTTCTTTCTGAGTTTGATCCTTTTTTCTGGGATGCTGAGGAAGGGGTTTCTGCGCTCTCTTGGAAGTTAAAAATCCCTGGAAGGATGAGGCATCAAGGCTGAAATAGCGGGGCTTTTTGGGGCAAAACTATTTGCCAGCCCAGATTTTTGCCTGGTCTTCCCCCTGGAAGAATTTACAGCTTCGGGCATCTCTGGTCTGGGAAGAGGTAGGAAGGGCTTTATTTTATGTGTGTGCTTTCCCCAAAGGTTGTAACGCTTTGTGGGAAATTCTCTGTTCCCAAACATCTGTGCAAATTAAACCCTTCCTCTGCTTTGGAGAGTGCATTTGGGGGGTTTCCTCTCCTCTGCATTCTGTCTGAGAGGGAAATGGATTAAAAATTTAAAAAAAAAAAAACAGGGAAGGGGGAAGAAATCTGTCCCCTTCTCTCTCCTTCCCATCTGTTGTTTAATCACCAGCTGTTTGTCCTTAAGCTTGGATTACAACCTCTCCAGCAGCCTGCTCGGTGTGGGGCCCTTGCTCCTCACACACAGCATTCCGCACACACCGCTCCAGGGAAGAGGAAAATCCAGGGAGTTGTTGAGCCTGTTGCTTGGTCTCCTGCAGAAGCATTAATTTCTTCCCCCTGTGTGCTCCTGCTCGAGATGTCCCTGGTGGAAGTGCCTGTGATGGGGCCCAAGCCAGTGCCTCTCACCCCAGGCCTGAAGGGTTTGAGGTCATTGCTCTCCCTCCTGCAGGACGAATGATGAGAATCAGCCCTGACCCACGGGTGGTGTCTTCTTGGTCCTCTTGGTCCCTTGCTGCCCTCCCAGGCTGTGGGGGACGAGAGGCACTTGGTGCTGCTCCAGCCTTGTCCGGGCGCCTGCCTCCTGCAGGGAGCTGCGGCAGGCAGGGGGCTAACGGTGCTCCAGACTGAGGGAGCCAAGAGTGATGCTGGGATTTCAGGATGGGTGCCAGCTCTGCCTCCATCTAGAAGAGCTGGAGAAGTCAGCAGAAAACCAAGGGATCGCTTAACAAGCTCTTTAGTGCTACTGAATGTGCTGAGCTCATCCAGGGAAGCCACGGGCGCCAAGTCTGTCACACCGATGGACTCAATGCCACAGGTCGGGAGCCCTCAGTCAGCTCCCTCTGCTTCCCACCTTCCTCTGGGGAAAGGCTCACTTAGGGCAAGAGGCATCGCTTTGCTCCCCATCTCCTTTCCCCCTACTCGCAGCACTTCCAACCCCGCTCTGGGCGTGAGGAGCCACAGCTCCATCCCGGGCATCTCCCAGCCCTCCCCACTTTGCCTGGTCCGCAGCTCAGACCGGGCCGGTGGCAGCGGCAGCGACGCAGATTCAGCTGCACCACAGCTGCCTGGAGACAGAGCTACCGGAGCCTGACTGTCACCACACCGGACGGCTGCAGCCACCAGCCTGATTTGCAAACATCCCCCGCCAGCCCGAGCTCCGTAACCCGCACGGAGCCCGCGCTCCGCAGCAAAGCAGCCGCAGGTTGAAAGCGGCGCCGGCTCCCCGGGCACGCGGCAGAGCACCAGCAGCGCCTGCCAGATCATCACTAATGATACCCGGATCAAATGTAAACTATTCTTAGACACCTGTGTCAATCGGGGAGGACAAGAAGAAAGCAGAAACCCAGAGCTGCTGAACACAGCATCCAAAATATTTTTATAGATTAGTCCAAGCTCTTTATTTCCGAGCAGGTGAGGTTCAAAGGAAAGCAGGGCATGGCGAGCGGCCCAAAAGGATTGATTTAGCTCCGAGTTTGTACTTGTGCAAAAAAATCAAGGGGGGAGATGGGGTTGAGGATTTTGGGGCACAGCTTGCAGCAGTGATGTGGTGGGGTTTCTTGCTGAAAAAGCTGGAGATGGGATGGACCCTGCTCCTGTGTCCTGCAGGGGAACCCCGGGCCGGTGTTGGACATGGCGTTAGGTACGTTTGGGTGTGGGAGGAGAGGAGGAATTGGCTGCTCCTGGTTTGAATCACAGCAGAAAGGAGAGTTCAGAGTTGGGGCCCAGGGTGAACACTGGCAAGGTTGGCGTGCGGCCTCAAAAAGGGCTGGCTCTGATATGGCCTCATCCAGCTCCAGTGCTGAAATCAGTCTCTGGAAGAGGGGATGTGCTGTGACCCGAGGGGTGCTGACAGCGTGTGCTGTGACCATGGGGTCACCTGCCTGCACTCCAGAGGAAGTCGGGGAACAGTGGCTTTGAAATGGGGCTTTTCATCTTGAATTTCCTGGGAAACCCAAGAACGCAGGAGAGAAGAGCTGCTTGGAGTCAGAAAGGCCATCCATTCGCTGGTTAATGCCTCACCAGCAAAGAGAGCTTCATTACACGGGGGCTAATCATTTACAAGCTGTATGTTTAGATGAGTGGCTTTAAGCTCATTACCTCATGCCCCGAGTATGTGCATCGGCCTCCTGGCTCCGGGGTGGGGTTACTGGTTGGGTCTTTGTGCCCCTTGACAGCAGAGATTGCTCATGGAGTGAGTGCCAAAGCCAAGCTCACTCCTTCTTGCCTGGTAACCATCAGTGCCAGACTCTGTCTGGAAAGAAAAATCATACTGGGAGTGTGGGGATCTAACAGTGCTCGAGCTGTTCGCAGTGTCTCTCCTTTGGCTTCTGCAGAGGTGGGAAGGGTGTCAATGAGTAGCAACCTCAGCCTTCGCCTTGGAGCTTTTGGGGGGTGACCCAGGAGAAGCCTTAAATGCAACTTAGAATAACCTAAAATGGATGGTGCCTGCCAGTTGTGTTCCTTGAAGGTGCAAAATGTGCTCCCGACTCATTAAACACCCGGGGCTGGCTCTGGGATGGGTCTGTTTGCCTTGGTGGTGCCACGTGTGGTGATGTTGTGCTTTGGTGCCACAGTCAGTGAAGGCAGGAGTTGTGGGATCGGGAGAGCTCTTCCCTTACACAGCACCACTTTGGTTTTTTCTTTCCTATCACCTGCAAATGAGGAATGCTGCTCTCCCCGGCTCTGCGTTTTTCCAACAATTCCAACCCCCAGCTCCCCTCTCCCTGAGCTAAAAAGGAATTTTGAGGAGGTTCATGGCCTTGTTTGTTTATATCCGGCCTAGAAAATGCTTTTCCTCCCCCTGCCTCTCTTGCTAAATTGTTTTCTGAGATTTATTTGTAAGCCTGTAAATACAGAGTAAATAGCTTTAATTTAATTTACCAGCCTGCTGTAAGAAACTGTATCTGCAAACAGGAATTCCACCACTCCCTGCTGAGTGAAGAAATGTCTGGGATGCTGGGTGCTCAGATAGTTTCCCTTTTTTTTCTCCTTTTTGCTCCCCTTCCTAAGGAAGAAACTTTTCCCTCACCTTCTAGAGGCTCCAGGAGCTCTGCTTGTGGGATGCTCTGAGCACAGGTCGGATACTTTGTGCCAAAGGTGGCACCTGAGAAGGGAAGGCAGTGAGCTGATCCTGAATGGGGCCAATGCTGGCCCAGTTTGAGGTGCCAGAGCCCAAGAGGGCATCTCCTGCCTTCCACCCACCTGCACTCCAGAAGACGTCATTTCCATATTTTCTCACAACTCTTGGAGTCTTCCTGGTTTCTGGAATGAGCTTGGCAGGCAGGGTTTGGTGCCTGGCTCTTTCTATAAACAGCGCCTCTACGGAGACGTGAGCGAGGCACGGGGTTTTATGAATGGGGAATGTTGGTGGCATATGGGAAGCAGCGCTGAGCCCAAAATGAACGTGAGAAAAGAGGGAGAGGGTGCGAGCTGGCGCGCGGCAGTGGCTGGAAGGAGCGACATTCCCGCGCCGCTCTCCGCCTGGATGGGAGCCCGCGTGCCTGCGGAGCCCGGCAGAAAGGGGCGGCTCTTTCGCACCAAACCTTTTGGGAAGACAGGGCTGGTGATGGAACTACACCTTCTCCTCTGCCCATCTCTTGCTCTGTCCCATCCACCTCCCCTCCCTCCCAGCCCGGTGGCTCCGGGAGAAGCTGCTCATCCCCACGGAGCTCTGTATCATCAGAGCATGGCCAGGAGCCCGGAGCAGGATGGGTGGGAACGCAGCAGCGCTGGCAGCCTTGGCACATTAGCCAAGATAAATCCCGGATAAATGAGGCACTGACGCAGGAGTTTGCTGTGCCCTGTTTCGCCCCCGTAGCTGGGGCTGGCGCTCTCCCAGTCGATCCAGTACAGCTCGTGCTCCTGGGCCCATGGCGGGGCTGGAGCACTGCTCCAGGTTTGCTGCTCCCCACGCTGCCTGCGCCTGCTTTGAGCTCCCAGTTAAGAGATTTGCCGACTGCGATCTTTTGTTTTGCATCGATTTGTGAGGAGGTTCCCCCACGCACCTCTCCCACCCGCCGCTGCCTCTGACAGCTTATTTAGAGGGGGCTGGTGCCCAGAGGTAGAATTTGCAAACAAATAACTCTCACCCGACATGACAGTGCGGAACAGGCTGCGACAATCCGCGCCGGCGCTCGCTGACGTGACGGTGACAAGAGGAGTTTTGTGCTCATTAGTTTTCCCAACATAAAGACTCCAGCTCTGCCCGGCCCTCGCCGCATGTCACTGGGAACAGACTCTTCCAGCTCCCTCCTGGCTGCTGTGCAGATGCCGTGACTGGCTGGGGGTATGGGGGCCTCCTTCCCCCTCCCCAGGGAGCTGTGCTGGTGCTGGTGAACACCAGCCTTGTCTCTGCATCTACAGGAGGATTTTACCCCTGTGTGTGCATTTAGGACATTCATTAGGATGAATCCACCTCTGCAGGAGGAAGGGAGAAGGGAAGGGATGAGGCTGCCTTGCCTATGGTGCTTAGAGCACGTCTGAGAGTTACAGCACGTGTTGTTCTTGTCCGCGGTCTCAGCAACTTCTGCATTAATTTTCCTTACTTTTAACCTGAAGTATTTGCAGTTGCCACGAGTTGTCCTCTGCAGCGCTGATCTCCATTACCTTGTTATGATGGGAGTGTGGGTGGTGGCAGAGGAGGAGGAGGAGTAAATCCTCCCACCCCTGGAACTGCACTGTTGGCTGGGATTTGTGACGGGAGTGCAGAGGCTGAACTCCCTGGGGCTGGGAGTGGGGATGGAGGGACACCCCAATTTCATAATTTAATAATTTATCTCTTGGGCAGTCTGACAATGCATCTGCCCACTCAGGACCGCTTACCTGATGGAAAATCCATTAATTCTGCGATTTCAATCCTTGGGGGCGGAGGAACCCTTCTCCACCCTTCCCCTCTCCCAGACTGCAGCAACCAAATGCCTCGGGGGCAGCTGCTGAAGGTCCACAGCCCAAACCCGCCCGTCTCCCCCAGAGCAGCTGCTGATGACACCTCTCCTGCTGGGGTGCAAGCGGGCTCCCATTTTTCCTAATTAGTCATGATGTCTTGCCCATCACAGGAATAAATAGCAAGCTTTCCCTGAGGGTGTGAGATGAGAAGCACTATTTATCGTTGCTCTCAGAGGAAGCTGACAACATGACAGGTGAAATATCAGGAATAATTAAGAAAAATAAGGGCTTTATGTACTTTATTGCACCACCAGCAGGGATGTATTGCCAGCGACTCGTGCATCCCTGTGTGTGCCCCCATCCTTTTCTGGGCTGCACTCCTGGGTTTGTGCAGTGCCTCGTGCCTGGGGCTCGGTGACCACTGGCCATCCCCACAGGCACCCTGGGCTGCCCAGTGCTCCCAGGCTTCAACGTTTCAGTGGAGCACAGGCACCAGCTCAGTGGTGGCTTCACCCCGCAGTCAGGGTTCCAGCTCTGAGGTGGCACAAATGTGTGTTTTATAACTGCTGTTTTCCAGTGAGCTCTTTGTCCAGGAGAGGGGAAGGAAAAACCCCAGTAACCTGTGTGTGACCTTCCTAAATTGTTGGCTTCCAAAAGTGGCTGATCCCCCTGAGATGTGCTGTCCCAGGCTGCAGCTGGGCTCATCCCCTGCCTGGGGTGGGAGCTGGTGGCTGTGCTGAGGAGAACATTCCCCCACTTCAATGTGGAGCTGGCCATGCCCTCCCCACTGGAATCGGCGACAGATGATGCACGGGGGAAGGGGAGCAGCTCTGGCGCCCTGGTTTTCCATCACAGCATTAGCCTTGCCCTGGGGTGTTCCTGGGTCCGCTCAGGCTGATGCTGGGCTCCGTGGCCTCCTCGGGAATTCAGTTACAGCTGCGTCCCGCCCGTGCTGGGAGATGTGTTTGGTTATGAGGCTGGACAGCTGGGGAGCTCAGGAACTGTATATCCTCAAACAATGTGAAAATCTGATTACAGCAAGTGTCACTGGGCATCACTTAACTCTTCCTCTGCAGCCCCAGCCTCTCCTGACAGCCATAATAGATCTCTCGGATGCATCCTACACAGGAATAAAATGCCCAGTCAAAAGCGCTTAAAATCCCTCAAGTTTCGGGTTTGCTGATGGCATCTCACTTGCTGGCTCGGGGCACTTTCGGGGCCACCCAGCCCACACCGAGCCTCATTAGGGCAGTGTGGCCGCGTTCTCAGGCGTGGGCAGTGAAATGTGTCTGCTTTTTGGCACTTGGGAGAAGAGCCATTGTGTGCCACAGTCCTCGTCCCCTCTGGCCGTGTGCTCCCAGGGCTCGCTGGCGCTTTCTCGGAGGCTTGTGAAAGGGACCTTTTGTCAGGGGAGTAGAAATCCAGCAGCAAACAACTCTCAAATTGGGAAACACTGCTTTTGGGGCACTTATATTTAGCTCTCTTGCAGCACTGTCCCTTCAATTTATCCTTGTGCTTTTGTCCCTTTAACCACGGGCACCAGGGTCTGAAAGAGAAAGATGCTAGCGAGGAGCAGCAGCTGCTTCTTGCAGAGGTGAAAGTATTTTTAACACAATGCCTGAGAAAAACGAGCTTGTTTCCTCCACCCTTCAGTCCAAATCAGCCTGTGAAGAGGCTCTAGAGGAAACAGAAGCCCGTGCATGTCTCTCCACAAAAGCATCCTGGAGACAAAGCCACATACAAAGGCTGGAGAGGTGAGTGAGATACACAGGCAAGGCTTTGTCCCAGCTCGGTGGCCTGCTGTGACTCACTGAGAAGCCAAGGTGCTGCCAGGGAGGCAGGAGAGTCATGGATATTAATTTAAAACATGCAGGGTGGCCAGGATCCCAGCCCAGGCAATGGAGAGGATGAGGGCTGAGTCACAGCGAGCCAGGTCCCTGTCAAACCGAGCCTGGTTTTTGTTCTTTTAAATATTTATGGAGCCCTGTAGCACCTTGTGTTGTGGCCTGTGCTCCCTGAGGCTTTGGAATCAGATAAAATGTCCAGAGCAGGGTTTGCATCTCTGTGTGGTGCCACTTCAGAGCCTGACCATGAGGATTGGTCACTCCCTGCTTTGACTCACACTGAAGGGTCCCCCCAGGCCCCCTGGGGACCTGGGCAGGGTGGGGGTGGCTGGTGGGGCCTCTGCTCGATCTGGAGGATCCCTGTCGGGGGTCACGGTCTGCAAGGAGCGGGATGTGCAGGGACCCAGGAATCACATTCCCAGTGGAGCACCCCCAGCTCCTGGGATGCCAGCTTTGTCCCTCTGCCCCCAGAGACAGACACCCTGCAGGAGCAGCCACCTCATCTCCACGAGGCATCACTTGCCCGCTCCTCTTCACTGGAGCCATGGCGAGCTCTGGGGATATGCCCACAACTCACCAGTCCTGCCGAGGATAAGGTTTTTCCCCACCCCTTCCCTATCTGTAAAACATTTGTTTTCTTTATCAGTAGCTGGCTAGGATCAAGTCCAACAAGGCTTGAGTTCAACTGTGCGACCCTTCCACTCGCCAAGCAAATCAGCCCAGATAAGATCTGGACCTCTGAAGCCAATTGTAATTTAATACAGCTTAAATTGTAAACATCCAATAGCGGCAAAGGAAATATGATCAAAGCCATTGATTTTTTTGTAGTGACACAGTGTCTTTTTGACTAATTCTCAATAATGAGAAAATTGAAACCTGTTTGCAGATATTAGACACCTAAGTGGTCAAGTAAATAATTAGCAAGCTACTCATTTAAGCTCTGAGTATGAAAGACCATTGAGGTCCTTACTTTCAAGTAAAAATGCTAAAAGATGCTGAGCATCTTCTTGAAGTAAAATAGGGAAAAAAATCACTTCAGGCAGCAGAAGATGGATTTCTGCTGGGAGAGCAGGATGCTTACTGTAGAGAACAAACAGCTTTTTCCAAACTGCATCAGGACAGCACTGCTCATTTTCTGTTGTGCTCCCTGCATTTCTGGCCCATGGATTAACGCTGGAGTGTAATGAACTGCCCTGACACGGCGTTCCAGGGAAGGGCTGAGGTGATGCTGAGAGCAGTCACACAACCAGTGTGGGTTTGACCCTCTGGTGCCAGCACAAGGCTGGGGTGAGCAGAGCCCTGAGATATCGCTCCCCAAGGAGAGCATCCTGGGCAAAGCGTTTTTGGCCATTTCCATTAAGGAATGCCTTTGTAGTTGGATGTGTTTAATACGGGCTGTCTGTGGTGCCGTAACAGAGGGGAATTTAGAGCGCGGTTAGAGCCCAGCTGACTCCCCTTTCCATCTGGAAAGGGCAAAGTACACCTGGGAAGAGGTTTCAAGAAATAGAAGCAATTTGTTCCTGCTTCCCCTGTGAGAGGAGATGCTCCTGCCTGTGCTGAGTATGGCATGTCTCGCTCTGTTCCTTCTCTGTGCTGGAGGAAAATATCTACCCTGGAAACGGGGGGCACAGGGAATCCATGGGGCTTGTGTAATTCATGGTGCAATGATCCGTGGCACTACAGCTGAGGCAGATGCCAGAATTTAGTGGTGTGTGTGAGAATTATGGACTGGAGGGCACGAAAGTGAGGTTTCTGGTTTCCCCAGCAGACAAAATACCTGCCTGATTGCGGGCCCTGCAAAGGCTTGGAGTCTTTCAGAGCTGCACCTCCCTGCCAGGCATGTTCGGTGGGATGCTTGCCAACCCCCCTGTGGAGACAGCATTCAGGTTTGTCTGGATTTCCACGTGCTTTCAGGTGTCAGGATTTCAGCTGGATATCTCAGCTGCCGTTCCCAGTGCAGCAATAGGGTGGCCAGAAAATCAGGATGCAGCGGATAATGGTGCCGGTCACGGCGGAGCAGCACTGCCGCCGAGGGCAGGAAGCCACCGATTATTGTTCATGCCAGGCCTGGGCTCACAGTGGATATCCTCAAAACAGCCGCGCTCTTCCCCGGCCCTTCAGCCAGGAATGAAAAGGCTTTCATGTTCTGCGGGGGCGGAGAGCACAATTTAAGCTGACCTGGCTCCGGCTGGGATTCGAAAGGTCACTTTGAGTACGGCGCTATCTGAGCCCATTGATTTTAAAAAAAAAAAAAAAAAAAGAGCCCCAGTGCTGTATGGAGGGATGGAGGGGGCAAGCGGGGGAGAGGAAGCGAAAATAGCTCTGGCAACAGTCATTGTTTAAAACCAACAAAGAGGCACTGAAAGGCTCCCCGCTCTCCGCCGTCAATAGCCGCGGCCGGGGCGAGGGCTGGAGCGGCTGCCCCGGCCAGGAGCCTCTGCCCGGCCCCCGCCGAGGGCTGGGACAGGGGCACAATGATGGGGTGATTGGGAGGACTGGGAGAGTGAGTCTGGCTCAGGGAGCTGGGAAAGGGGCTCAGCCTGGAGAAAAGGAGGCTCGGGGGGACCTTGTGGCAGCCGGGGGGTCGGGCTCTGCTCCCAGGGAACAGGGACAGGGCAAGAGGGAACGGCCTCAGGTTGGACATCAGGAGGAACTTCTTCATGGAAAGGGTGGTCAGGCCTTGGCAGGGGCTGCCCAGTGGAGTCCCCACCCCTGGAGGTGTCCAAGGAAGGCCTGGTCATGGCACGCAGTGCTCTGGGCTGGTGACAAGGTGGGGATTGGGCACAGGTTGGACTCGATGATCCTGGGGATCTTTTCCAACCTCAGAGATTCTGGGATTCTCTGGAGAGGGCACAGAAGGATTGGCAGCTCCCTCCTGGTGGGGAGGGCAGGTGTTCAGACAAAACCAAACGGAGTCTGAGGGGCCTCACCCTCCCAGCCATGGCTGAATCATTGCCTTGAAAGCATCCGAAGCCAGGAAAGAAACGATTTGCCCTAAAGAGCTCAGCCCACTGTCAGCTGCTTTGTGAGCATTAGTGAGTAATAAGGAGCGAGAGCAGCATTAGCCCTGGGTCCGCGCAGTCATCTGTCACGTAACAAGGGAAGTATTGGCACGCTGTCATGTTTCAAACAGTGCTGATCAATGGGTTTAAAAAAACAAACACTGCAGCCTGGCCCGTGCGTGCCCGGGAGCAGCGCTGGCTTGGTGGTGGGGGCTGGCAGTGCCAAGGCAGCTCCTGCCCACCCACCCACCTTCCAGCTGAGCAGGGCACAGCCCCCCTGCTCTGCCAGGATGCTCACAAGCACGGAAGGGGGTGGTGGTGGAGACACAGGTGCTGTCTTAGTTTCTGTGGGGCTGAACACGTCGGTCCCCAGCTCAGTGCCCTGTGAAATAGGGACAGTGACATCTCAGAGATGCTCTGGGGTGGTGAGCAGACATCAGAGTCATGGGCTGTCCAGCTGCTCCGGCCTGGGCAGCGGCTGAGTGCTGGAGGTGGGAGAAGCCACGCAACTGCCATGCTCTGCCTGTCTCTCCATCATTAACTGCAGTGTGCAGCTGTGGATGTTTCCGTGGCCAAGAGGGAAAAGGGAACGCTCAAACTTCTGACTGGATTAGATAGCAGGGAAAAAGAGGATTTTGCCCTGGCCGGTGGTGAGGAAAGGTGGAGGCAGCATCTCCTGGCCTAGGTGTCTGAGGGGAGAATGATGAAAGAGCAGAGGGGGCTCTTCCAGAGAGCTCACACTGACAGGTGTTTGGGAAAGTGATATTTTCCTATTGACTCAGAGGGGGACATGACAAGTGGATTGAGGGATGGGAACCCCTCTGCTCCAGACACAAGCCCAGAAGATGCGCCCGAGGAGGCAGAGCTTTGCACCAGCAGGAAGGCGCCCAGCAGAATCCCTTAATGGATTTATTCCTTCAATTTCCCTCAGCTCTTCCAGGCTTTGGATATAAGCAAGGAAAGCAAGTTTAGGCACAGATTATAAAAGTGATGGATCTACAGAAACAGGAGAGGTTTGAAGGGCTGAAATTTACTGCGAAGCCTGGCCCAGAAATGACCCTCTTCCTCCTCCTCAACATTTTTTGTCTCTTGTGCAGAAAAATGCATCTGGTCAGTGTGACAAGTGGAAACTGGAGCTTTGTCATTGCTGTGCGATGCTGAAACAATGATGTATGGCTGGTGATAGATCATGTTGGGTTTCCGGAGAGCAGCGAAGACGAAGGCATGAGACTAATTCATGATGCATGAACACATTGATCTTCCTGGCTCTGGAAATACAATGTAATGAACCCCCGCTAACAGATCATTTTTGTGCCACTGCACTTCACTAATATCTAATGATTTCACCTTGCTCTGAGATAAAATATAATTGTATGGGAGTTCCAGCTTTGTTCTTTAATACTCGCATAGAGTTAACGAATTATGTTTTCCTCTGTAGCTGTCGGAAAGTTGAGACAAGCTTACAAAAGCCCCGCAATTACCAGGCTAAGATGCATGTTTAAAACCCTGTGTGTGTGTGTGTGTGTGTGTATGTGTATGTGTGGTGTATTTGTGTAGAATGGCTCCATGCACCGAGCCTGGTGTGCTGCCAGGAGCTGAGCAGGGGAGGAAGGACACGGAGGATGCTGAGCAGGGGAGGAAGGACACAGAGGATGCTGAGCAGAGGGTGGCTGTGCTCAGGGATTTCTGGGTCTCGTCCGTCCAGCTCAGGGAATGGCAGGAGCTTTGCAATGGCAACCTGCAAATGCTGCTGTTTGCAGCATCCTGGCTGGTGGCTGGCAAGCCCAGCAACTCCATTGGAAAGCACAGCTCTCCTTTTGTCTCCCCCAGTCCATTTGGAGATCAGCCTGCCCCTGTCTGCCCTCCCAAATCCCCAGTCAGGCAAAGCCTTTTGCTTTAAGAAGATAAGTTTGGGGTCCTTTTGCAAGCACCCCTGTGAGATCTTTGCACTTCACCTCAGGGAAGGGGCACACCGAGATTTTTCCTGCTGGTCGTGTGTCTGGAGCAGTCACTGTCCCTCTCCCCAGCCTGTGCTGATGCCCACAGCCTGTCTCTGGTGATGAACAAGAAGGATGCTCCCTGGTGAGGAGCAGGGAAGGTGGAAAGGAGAGGACAGATAACCACTGAGTCTCAACAGAGTCTCATTGTTCTGGTTTGAGGGGTTGGTGACCCTGGTGCGTGTCCTGGAGCAGCACCAGGAATGCTCCTGGGCTGTCAGCTCTGGCCAGCAGCGTGCCAGGGCCAGCCACTTCCTCCTCTGACCCTCTGGCAGCGTTTGTCTTGGCACCTGACCTGTCTGCTGAGATGAGCAGCTTTTCTGGGGCAGGAGTGGTAAACTCCTGTTTGCTGCCCAGCACCTGCTGCAGCTGGGTCCCAGCCCTGGCTGTGCCTCTGGAGCTCTATCACCGTGCCAGGAATGAGCCGGAGCGCGCAGATGGGAGCTGAAGGTGAAGATGTTTGCGAATTCTTCAAAGCGAGCCCGGCTGGTACAAAAGGAGTCAATGAAAACCTAACTGCTCCTGACAGGGAGAGCTGCAGTAATGCTGAACCTCATTTGAAATTCCCTCTAGGCTAAGTAAGGCTCTTCCTTTCATGTGCGGTGTTTGGATCCCTTCTGGGAGACCTTTCCTCTGCACCGCGCTCGGTACGTGTGGTGTTGACAGATGATTAAGACGTGAAGTCTCTGAAATCAGAGAACGGCCCCAGTTTTGCATTGTGTGCTCAGGTGTTTATTCACATTGGTGTAATCATCTCAGCCTCACTTTTTGGCTCGGGACCTGCTGCCTCTTGCAGAAGCGAGCTACCAGAAGGAAAACCAGTCCTTTACTGGTAGCAGTGTATTTATAGTGGATGGTCTTGCTGGATTTGCTGGTGTCCTTAGAAGTCACTTTATGAAGCTCACTTTGTGCAGATGAGGAGCAGAATGTTTTACCACACTCAAACCCTGCACTGTGATTAGGGGAAGCAGTGATTGCTGCTTCTGCACCTTTTGAATCTTTCCAAAACCCAGGGTGAAACAGCACCACTGGGATGGAGCTGGGTTTTTGGGAATTTAGGTGGGGCAGACAACACCCATGAGACATCATGTGGTGGGGAAGATAAGGCCTTTGATGGGATCAAAAGGGGGGATTTTTTTTTCTCCCAGCAGCTTATGTAAAACAAACAAACAAAAAACCCCAAATAATTTGCTGTGGTGCCTGTCTGGAGCGCAGGGCTGGGCTGGCAGTGCCAGAGTGTCCCTGGCTGCTCCCGGCAGATGCTGACACCGAAACCTGTGTGCTGGGATGGTGAGTGGAGCTGGCCCCAGCTCTGCTGTAGGACACAGGCTGAGTTCATGAGTGGACCGTGCTGAACTGGCGTCAGTGGTGCTGGAGCCCTCCTCACACAGGGCTGTGGCTTCCCTGGTGCTTATTTTGATGTCTTCCCTCCTCCCCTCCCTGTGATCTCAGTGTCTTGACTTTTCCAGGCACTTTTCTCCTATAAGAATATTAAACACACTTAAAAAACACTTAAATGCTAATGTGAAACCTGAAAAGAGGATGTCAAATGCACGAGGCGCTCTGAAGACATGATGTCTCTGTAGAAGGGTTTGACCCCAGTAATCTAATTTGCTTTACATTTAAAATGATACTTCATTCTCCTATTATAAGGCTCTGTGTCATTGGCTCATAAAGATTACCATTTCTTGTCTTTCAATTGTAATAAATCCCATTCAAGCACCCTCTTGATTTGAAATTTGTCACAACAACATGCAGAGGGCACAGTTCCTGCATTTTATGGCGCGGGTGCATTAGAGACTCATCTGCAGGAAGGATGATGCAAGAGCGTAAAATGATTTGTCCCTTTCCTTTCTCAATTAGATACGTGTTTAAAAAAAATTAAAAAAAAAATCTGAATTATAGCTTACTCCTTGTTCTGCAGCAGTAAAAAGGTTAGGCTGGCAGGGGAGCCAGGCTGGCTGGATTGGCCCTGCTTTACCCTTACGCTGGGGAATAATCTGGTTTCTTTAAAACCATCTGAAAATATTTCATCTTGTTTCAGCAGACTGGGGAGCTTTAACCTTTCTGGTTGTGCTTGTTGGAGATGAGAGGGAAGTGAGTGTTTGGAGCCTACACCTTATCAGGCACTAAATGACACAGTCGTAGCAGCTCCTTGTGCCAAAACGCGAGGCTGGATGTGTGGGGCAAAAATGAGACTTTTGGGTAAACTCAGGTGTCCCAGGAGTGGAAACATCCTCGCCCTATATCGGGGTGAGTCAGAGCAGCATCTCTCACCCCAGCTTGGTGTGAGCAGAGCTGGAGCCAGCCCACTCCTCTTTAGGGCTGGGACAGCAACACATCAGCCATCAGTGCCATGGAAATGTTCTTTTTTTGGGGAGGTCTTGAATAAATACATGCAAGAGACTTTGCTCAGAGAGAACTTTTATACTTTTAGTATCTGTTGTTCCTTAGGGTTTGGGTTTTTTCTTTTTTTAACAAAGGTTTTAGTTGAGCAAAGAATCCCATCTGTATGGCTTTTTTATTAAAAGATAAAAAGCCGGAGTTCACAGGAGTTAGCATTAAGTCACAGTCCGCAGCAATCCGAGGTACTCGCCGGCTGGGGACTCTCTCTGTTTATTTCAAATACCCCTTTATCATCCTGTTGAAAGAGCCGTGTGCTCTGTAAAGCTCAGCCAATTGAAAAAAGAATCAGATAATGAAGACTGATGCTGCACTGATGACAGCCTCTCAGATCCTCTATAGGATTGCTCCAAAATCAAAAGACTTTTGCGTTTTATTGTCACACTCGTGGCTCAAAAATAATTAAATGGAATCTTTTAGCTCTAGAAACAAAAATGAAAATTTAAAAACAGCCCCCCACACCTGCAGGAAAGGGACTAATGGGAATATCCAGTGGGTATTGGGCTGGGGAAAATTGTGCAGATTCTGCATGAAAATCCAGTGATTGCAGCGGGCGCCCAGCATATGTGTGGTACAGAGGTGACACCACTGCTCTGGGTGACAGGGCTGGGCACCAACCCCAGAGCTCCCAGCCCTGATGGAGCTGGACAACCCCATGTTCCCTCTGTCCTTGGCACAGCTCTGAGCTTCAGCTTCCGTTTTACCTCTGGAAACTTTGAACAAATTCGTCGCTCATTGCAGTGGAAGGCAGATAAATAAAATATATTGGGAGCGATTTGTGCTGTAACTAAACCCTGAATTTATAGAGGGAGAGCGTGGCCAACGACAACTTTGTCACAGCACATGAAAGCCTGGAAATCAGGCTTTGTACTTTTACCTGATCTTTAAAGAGGCGTCTCCGGACTCCCCGGGCTGGGGACAGGTATGAGGAGATGCTGTGTGGTCCCACCGGGGGGTCCCGCCGGAGGAGGGGACACGGCACACCCGGCAAGCGCCAAGACGTCTTTCAGGCGAGGCATTAAATCCGAAACGCTATAACTTGATTATTTCTTCTGCAGACTCCTTTTGACAAAACTCCTCCATTTTCAAAGAGTTACACAGGATTTAGCCCCGCGCTGCTTTCATGTGAATTGTGTGGCTAAAGTTCTGTGCAGCTCTTTGAAAATTTCAGAGCCGGCACTTTCCCCAAGATCGACAACTGTTTTATTTCTCTTGACAGAAAATGGTGAGAGAACAAACACTGCCAGGAGTGGGGGAAGCGGCTTGGTCGCGGTCTCTGCAACACCTTTAATGTGAGGCTCAAAGAGCCACCAAGGAATGGCAACTCCTGCTGTACCTGGACAAGTTCTGTGGGATCGCCCTTTTCTAGCGGGCAAAATTTGGGTGGCTTCAGCTTCTTTTTCCCTTCTTACGTGGATGTAGGGAACAGCACCTCAGCTCCCTTTATCCATCTGTGAAACCAAGGAAAGGGAATTAATTGATCATTGGTTTTGTAGTCCCATAACTTGTTCTGCAGTGGATGTAATCAGTGTCAGTTTTTTGTAATTAGCCACTCCCTGGGTGATGCTGTGCCCCCTAATGGTGGCAGTGGCAGGACTGGTGCCAGTTTGCACTGGGATGGCTCCAATCCCTGGCCCAGTGTGTTGACAGCAACTGCTGCTCATCCATGGATGTAAGGCTTCATCCTGCTTCCAAATGCCACTCCAAGGTGTCCAAGCCACTGTCCTGTGCTGTGTCACAGGCGGGTAGAGCACAAATCTCCCTTATCCTTCTCCTGCCTTTCTCTCTGTGTCTGAAACTGTGGGGCTTGGCTCTGTCTCTGGAATTATACCACAGATTGGAATTCTCATTTTTAAGTTCATTTCTGCTCTGATTTAAAAGCTGAATTAACAAACAATGGCTTATTTGGTTTAAAATGCAAAAACACCATCTGGTCTTTGAGATGTGCTAAACCGCAGCGGGGGGAGCCAGAATGACACATGGGAAGGGTCTCCAAGTGGCACGGGTGAGGCTCCCAGGAGGAATTCCTGCCGCTCTTGACCCATGTCAAGGCAAGGAAAGCTGATCTTTGGTGTGGGCATCTCTACAGCTGCAGCTGGTCGCCTGTGGACAGCTCGATTTCAGGGGCTGCAGCACTTCAGCCCTCACTGCCGGCAGCTCAGAGCAGAGTCACGGGAGCTCTCCTCTGTCACTGGCTCCTCTCCTCGCCCTGATGCAAAGTTCTGGAGTGGCATCCACAGGCATTGCTGGCCCTTGGGTTTTCCCTGGGCCACAGCCTTATGCCTTGCTCCAGAGCTGGCACAGGGCTTTCCAGCATCCCTGGCACGAGTGAGTCTCAGAAGTGAGTGCCCCCTCGGCCAGCAGGACTCAGGGAGTGACCTCATCCCGTAACACCCTCGATTACGCTCCCAGTGCTCGTGGGTCGGGTCGGCCCTCGCAGTCCTCGGTGTCCCAGCCCCTGTGCCCGTGCTCCCGCTGCCACTCCCAGCTCCGTGCTGTCCCTGGCTGCCGGTGATTTGATTTAATACAGCTTTCAATCACTGCCAACGGCCTCGCGCTGCAGCGGCATCACTGCTAAACACTGTGACAAATAATCTGAGGCTAAGCTTCCAGGACAGAGGAAATCGCTTTCCTCTTGAAATTAAAGTTGATGCATAATGGAAGGCACTAAGACGTCTCCAGCAGGAACATCGCCAGTTTGAGTCCACCCCGAGTCCCTCTCCGTCTGCTGAACGAGACGCGGGAGGTTAGCGAAGTCATTTCCTAGAGTTCAGGATTTGCAATTTGCATTCTATAATCTCCCGGCCATTTACCAGCAGATAATTTGTCATGGTTTGCTTTAGCTGTTGTGATATTGATATTTATTATGCAAATTGTATTTCCTACTACTTATTGTCCTCACCCTCAGAATACTTGAATTATTATAAACCTGTTTAGTTAATACGGGTTGTGTCTCAATTGATGTCTGAGCCGCAGCGGGTCGCAATGTGTGATATTGTGCAGGAGGGGCTGCACCGTGATGAGGGACAGACACACAGGGTACCCGGGTAGGGGATGGCACGGCGGCCAGTGGAGCCGCTCTGCTGTGTTTAGTGGGGCTGGAGTCCTCCTGGAGAGGAGGGAATTTGGGGTCACAGCATAAGACAAGTGCTTTTTCACAAACTAGGGTGAAGCTGGCTTAGTTATGGAATCGTGGTTATGGTGGCCCAAAACTCTGCTTGTTGAGCAGGAAACAGATGTTTGGCATGGCTGTGGAGCAGAACGGCTTGTCATCATGGGAGGCAGAGTGGCGTGGGGAGGTGGGGATACAGGAAGGGGTGATGCGCCAAACCAAGTCCCAGGCAGCAGCATTTTGTGTTTTCTTGGGTGTGAAACCATCTTGGTTTCACATTCCAAAGGGTGAAAGCTCTCTCCAGCCCCACAGTGTGACTCAGTGCTTGCCTCGGGCGGTTTTAACCTCAAGCTTGGCAGAATCTGGGATGATAAAGTTGAACTGACAACTCACCTGCCTCAGGTTAACTTGGAATAACCTAATTAATAAGGTTGGGAATATTTGACATCCTCTGCGTTTGCTCCATTAACGCTTGCATGGACCCATTGTCAGCCATTCTATGGTTCTATTCCTTGTGCCATGGGTGGGAGGAAAGCTTGGACCCTTCCCGGGCGGGATGAATCCCCCGGTGACCCCGGCCGCTCCGTTTGCCGTGTGTTACGGTACAGCTGAGCACTCGGGGGAACGGGAGGGAGCAATTCTGGGCCTTTACTTGTTAATTTACTCCGTTTAAATACGATGCGTGGGTGAAAAATCCGCAGAAAAGGTGGATTTGTTGCCGGGCTGCGGTTACCGAGCCCCGATCGCCGCCGCCGGGGGGCTCGTGGGCTCCGGCCTGTGCGCTCCCCCGGAGCCGCGAAGGCTCAACACCGCCTCCAGCGGCGCGGGGCCCGCCCGGGCGGCGGCGGGGACCCGGCAGGACGCTGCTGGGGCGGCGGGACACGATCCCGCGAGGAGGATGCACGGGGCAGAGAGGGGGCACAGACACTGGGGGGAACTACACGCTGCTGAACGGGGGGATGCTGAGGGGATGCTCCCGGGAGGGAGAGCGCT